>CM033729.1:19695920-20295920 GCA_019671005.1 Hibiscus mutabilis | reverse complement strand
GTTTGAAGCCTATAATGGGTGAGGATTAGGGGCCTTGCTACCTTTAGTAAGGGACATCGCGGACAATTCGGGTACCCTTCCCTAGAACCAAACCACATATAATGGACTATAGGAGCCTTGCTTTAGAAATGGAACCCGTTAAAAGTTCAAAGAAGAAACTTTTCTAACCTTTTGTCTACTCTATAGATTTATTTCATGAATAAAGTATGCTGGGTAGAAATCATGCCGGGTAGGATCTTTCTTTCTGTAAATAATAATATGTCAGGTAGAAATCATACCGGGTAGATTTTTTCAGAATAAAAGCATGTGGGTAGATACAATGTTGGGTAGGATCTTTCTTTTTAAATAAAAGCACGCTGGGTAGAAAATTATGCCGGGTAGGACTCTGTTTATTATGCTGGGTAGAAATTCATGCTCGGGTAGATTGTACAAATTTACTTTTTAGTACTTACATACTTATTCTTGTTTTCTTTTTCATTACACGTGTACTGACCAATTTTTTGTTTTTTGCATTGCATGTGCATAACATAAAATGTGTTGATTCTCGAGTGATCTACAATTAAGGAGGCTTTCATAATGAAAGGGTTAAGTGGCCAGATAGACAAGACCATAGATATAGGGCAGTGCCTTAAAGAGACGTCAGAAGAGATGAAAAGTCTTTCTTTTGAGATTTACACGTCAGACGTACCAAAGCATGCCTACACCAATACCGAGATTAGTGAGGTGCAAGAGTTGAAAAGAAAGATGGTCGAGATGATGAGTATGCTAACCACTATGGTAAAAGAGAAAAAAATCTGATGTACAAGGAGAGAATGACAGACTGAATGAAAGCCAAATCATGATGGACGCTGATCAAGACCTTATATCCGAACAAGATGATTTTGGTAAATCCAAAGGTAAGTGCACTGTCGCGATCAACATCAATAAGACACTCGAAGATGCAAAAACTTCAAGTTCAAAGAAAGTGGGGGTGAGCCAAAGAAAAGTTAGAGAAGAGAAAGATAAAAAAAAGGTATTTCAAATCCCAATGGCATACTGGTCCATAATGGTCTTGTAACTCCGGTCCAATCCAAGCCAAATGAGCCTCTTTTCCCTCAAGGGTATGATAACAAGGCTAGATGTAACTATCACGTATGAGGTACGCGCTATACTATCGAAAGTTGTAGAGATCTGAGGAACGAAGTCATAAGCCTCATTGAGGAAGGGCTACTGAGCTTTGAAAAGGGAATCCCTAAAGTTTTTAAAAGCCTGACCAATACTAGTGCACAGGAGAATATGAAGAGGAGCCAATTTCCAACACTCATAGTCCGGTAACCGGGACAAAGTTCAAATTCTAGTGGCCAGCTTTTTGAGTCATCGTCGGCCGGCATTCAGAAGTTAAAAACCAATGGTCCATTTGATCATATACTCATATCTATGGAGCGTTATATTTGCAATTGTTGGAGGCATGGTTGGTGGTTTCATGTCATGTCACACATTTACAACCTTCGTACCCTAAATAGTATAACGTCAAAGCCCATTGTGAGTATCATGTCGGAATTAGGGGGCATTCAATTGAATATTGTACTGCCTTCAAGCGTCGAGTTTGCAAGACAACTATGAAGAGCTTAGTTTGACCTTTAAAATTTTTGGTTTGTGTGACACTCCCGATTAATGGAAAAAGGGAATTAAAGACCTGAAAAGAGATGTCGAGTTTTGGAAAAAGAGTTCTAAGGCCAACGAGGAACGAGCTAATACCTTTTCTGGCAATCTGCAAGCAATGGAAAATCAATGCCTTGCCCTCAAGGAAGACATGAGAAGTAGTCAAGCCAAGGATTGAGACCTTGAACATGTGTATAAGTTTGCGCGGAGACATCGTTGCTGAATTAAATGATAGTCAAGCTGAAGTTCAAAGGCTAAAGAAGCAAGTGGATAAGCGTAACGACATTCTACTGATGTACAAGGATCTTGTGGATGGTCTCAAGAAAGCCTGGAAAGAAAATAACAGTAAGTGGTGTCTTCATCTTCAAGCGTCTTCAGAGAAGATAAAAGAAAAAGACAACTACATGAAGGACATTATTGTGGAAGCACGAAGAGTCGCTCAACAGATAACAGACTTGGCTGATGCAATTACAGAGTTAAGTCAAAATGATGAGCTCTCAGAACAAAGCGAGAAGTTGGCTAGGCTCCTAGAGAAGTTTTAGAAGCTAGGTACTAGGGCCCGACATTATCTGTAACTCTAATGTTTGATGTAACATGACCTTTTATGAAAGTTGTTCTAAGATGTTCACTCCAGAATTAACATTTTTTTGCATTCATATTTATATTCAGCATTGTATCTTTATTGCATTTTGCTTTCAGCAACATAACATGTTCATCACATATATTACATTTGCATTCATAAACCATTTTTGGTAGTTTACCCTGGAACGCCCGACTTAGGTCCAATTGAACCCATCATTTTAGGATTAGATCCTTCTAAGCAGAGAGAAAAAATAGGTCCACCCTAGAAATAAGTCAAAAGAAAAATGGGGCAAACTTTTTTGGCTGACTGTAACTTCAGAACGAGAGAAGTCTGTCATTTTCACACACTGTGTAAGTTTAGTTTTCTTCAGAAAAATTAAAAGCTTTTGTCAAAACTATTGTTTAGCTGTTTTAATAAAATAAACTCTATTTTACATCATATTTGGCAAACAATTCATATTCTTTGATTCTTTAAACACTTCATTCATTGCTATGAGCCGGTTTTCATTTTCCCAAACATATGTACATATCATTTTTATCAGGTCCTTGAATTTCAATTGCAAGAGTTAGTTACTCCCAAGCAGGAACAAGACTCGATATCTGGTTGGGATGGCATACTAGTCCAGAGCTACAAAAGAAGAAAATGAACTCTAGGGTGAAAATCCAAAAATGGGCAGTCTAGAGCGATCCAAGGAATGAAAGAAAAAAGTTACTCCATGTAAGCATACCCAAATCAAGCAATACAAGAATGAAGTTATTGGAATCTTATACCAACTTTAGCGGATTGGACACTTTTAAATGGAAACGCATCAATGCCGAGCCAAGACACAAAACGGTTGAAGGTTACATGACCTTGAGCTACAAAAGAAAGTAAGTGAACTCTATGGTGAAAACCCAAAAATGGGCAGTCTAGAGTGATCCAAATAATGAAAGGAAAAAGAGTATTTCATCAAAGTGCATCCAAGCTACAAGTGCAAAAATGAGTGTTTGCCAAGAAGAAATGATCCTTGGTTTCATTACCCTTAAACACTTATTTGGGCATGTATATCCTTTTTTTCATTTCCATGAGCCATAGCCTACATTACAAGCCTATAAAGACCATTCTGATCATACATGGATGTATGAGTTTTGTCTTCAGATTATATTCTACCTATAAGGGTTAACTTTTCTTCAGGAAACGTCAAACATCAAGTGCCTGATCGACTCCAAATGAGGGAAGGATGGGGCATGGTGAGTTAGTGAGATCAAGAGAGTCACTTAAATGGGGTAGAAATTAGGTATGAGAAATGTTCCTCTCAGAAGCCTAATACCCTAGAAAGGACTTCACATGTGCTTCTGTCACTGCAACCCTTGCTATCTTCTAAACATACGATTTATTCGAGTTGCTCATTGTCAATTTGAAGAAAAATACTTTTTACACTTGATATTTAAGTGCTCAATTTTGATTTTTGAAATTTCACATTTCTGAAAAATTTAATTACTTCTTCTAAACTCTACACAAGATTTTTGCATAAAAAACTCATTTCCACAAGTTTTTGCATTTAAAACTTTCTCACCCTGAATGTCCAAAGTAAGGCAAACTCGGTATGTTAGGTCGAAGAACAAGAACACTAGTAGGGCATTGTTATCCACAAACATAGAAGAGTGAGCTTAACAGAATTCATGATTCAAAAAAAAAAGAAAATACTCAAAAGTTGATACTCACCCGATGAGGTTATTTCCAAAAGAGACAATCAAACCTGAGAGATGTTAGGGCATTGTTCGACAAGATCGACCTTTTCAATAGAACGGAACTTGGGGTATAATGCTAAAAGGCCTGATATGACCAGCTAGAGTCACGGAGCATTCCTTTTAAATTCAAGCTATGGTCAAATGCATTGCATGACATTCATCTCTGCTTCGAGCATTTAGGTTAAATTGCATACATACGCCAAAAAAATAGGGTGCATTCATCAACAAGTGCATATATTCTGCCATATATAAAAATAGGAATGATTCAAATATGGCGAATACTCAATCAAGAAATGAAGCCAAACTACAAGGAGATTGATTCCTCAATGAGAAATCAAATAAAAATCAAGGAAAGAGTGGGGCAAAAGTGGTATGGCATCCTTGACACGAGGGAGCAGATCACTGTCAGCAAGTTCTAGTATCCTTGACAGGAGTGAGTGGAGCAGATTATTTTTGACAAGTGCCGAGTATCCTTGGCACGAAAGAAAAAAAGAGAAAAAGATAAAAGATAAAAAGGAAAAGAAAAAATGAAAAAATGAAAAAATGAAAAAAATGAAAAAATGAAAAAAATGAAAAAAAGAAAAAAGAGAGAAAAAAAACAAGATGAAAACCCAGAAAGGCACATTGGAAAAAACCTTTTTGAAAATATCTCAGGCACGAAACCAAAAAGAGGCTTGGAGCATTCAAAATTCATCACATTTGTCTCATATCCCTGGAATGGCAGTGGAATGAGAACCAAGACGAGTTCAGCTCCCTGAAGAGGCAGCGGAATGGACCAGACAGAAAGTTTGTATCTTTAAAGGAGCAGTGGAACAAAATTCATCATATTTATCTCATATCCCTGGAGTGGCAGCAGAATGAGAACCAAGATAAGTTCATCTCCCTAAGGAGGCAGTGGAATGGACCTGGTATAAAGTTTGTATCCCTGAAGGAGTGGTGGAACAAAACTTCATTACATTTATCTCATCTCCATGAAGTGGCAGCGAAATGAGAACCAAGACGAGTTCGTATTCCTGAAGAGGTAGTGGAATGGACCCAGTATTAAACTTGTTTCCTTGAAGGAGCAATGGAACAAAACTTCATCACATTTGTCTAATCTCCCTGAAGTGGCAGCGGAATGAGAACCAAGACGAGTTCGTATCCCTGAAGAGGCAGTGGAATGGACCAGACATAAAGTTTGTATCCCTGAAGGAGCAGTGGAACAAACTTCATCATATTTATCTCATATCCCTGGAGTGGCAGTGAAATGAGAACCAAGACAAGTTCATCTCCCTGAGGAGGCAGCAGAATGGACCCGGTATAAAGTTTGTATCCTTGGAGGAGTAGTGGAACAAAACTTCATTAAATTTATCTCATCTCACTAAAGTGGCAGCAGAATGAGAACCAAGACGAATTCATCTCCCTAAAGAGGCATCAGAATAGACCCAACATAAAGCTTGTTTCCCTAAAGGAGCAGTGGAACAAAACTTCATCACATTTGTCTCTTATCCCTAGAGTGGCAGCAGAATGGGAACCAAGACTAGTTTACCTCCCTAGAGCCGCAGCGGAGCAAACTTCAGATGTAATCAATAAATATTTTGTTTGAAGAAAAAATAAAATGAAAAAGGGACAAAAAAATAAAAAAACAAAACAAAACAAAACAAAAAAACAAAGAAAAAAAGAGAGAAAAGAAAAGAAAAATGAAAACCAAGGTGAAAACCCAAATGGCCGTCTTGAAATGATCTTTTTCAAACATCTCTAAGGGATGAACTCATAAGGAGGCCTTAGACATTCAAAATGAATGAAATGAAGATACATTGGTTTTATCTCCCTAGAGTTGCAGCGGAATGAGTACCAACACGTCTGTGGAGCAGAGGAACTACAACCTCAAATATTTACTCCTTCCAATGGAGCAGATCACCCGACCCTATCTCCTTGAACTACCAATGGAGCAGGTCACCCATCCAATAGAAGAGGAACTACAACCTCAGATCTTTACCCCTTCCAATAGAGCAGATCACCCGAATTTATCTCCTTGAACTACCAATGGAGCAGGTCACCCATCCAATAGAAGAGGAACTATAACCTCAGATCTTTACTCCTTCCAATGGAGCAGATCACCCGACCCTATCTCCTTGAACTACCAATAGAGTAGGTCACCCATCCAATAGAAGAGGAACTACAACCTCAGATCTTTAGTCCTTCTAATGGAGCAAATCACCTGACCCTATATCCTTGAACTACCAATGGAGCAGGTCACCCATCCAATAAAAGAGGAACTGCAACCTCAAATCTTTACTCATTCTAATGGAGCGGATCACCCGACCCTATCTCCTTAAACTTCTAATGGAGCGGGTCACCCATTCAATAGAAGATGAAGCTACAAAAAAGATAAAAAAAGAATAAAGACAAAAAAACAAAAACAAAAAAAAAGAAAGTAAAAAAAAGAAGAAAGAGAAAATAGTGAGCAAGAAAACATCTATTTTCGACCGAGCATCATTGTACTTTGGTAAGTCTCAGCCTAGGAAGCAGAGGAGCATATTGATAGAAGAACTCAACATCCTCGAAGAGCGAAGATCAAAGACCTACTAAGACTGAAGACCAAAGATCAAAGACAGAAGATTGGCGCCGAAGAAGAAAAACAACAAGTTGCTCTCATTTTGCTTCCCCCAACAGACACCCCCTATTTAAAGATTTTACTTCCCCCAAAAGTGACAAGGTGGATCAAGTCAAGAGAGAAGACTTGCGTTGAAGAGAAAGAAGATCTGCCGAAGAATGAAGACATGCATCAAGAGGAGAAGCCCAACCGGACCTGACAAAATGGGTTATTTTTAGTCCTTACTCTATTGTTGTTACATAACAATGAGCAAAGTGGGGCAACTGTAATAGCCCATTTACCCCCCCAAGCCCATTAACCCTAGACTAAACCCAAATCCAACACCCAAATCCATACCCAAACCCGGATCCATTGACCCGGTGAACTAAATAAAACCCTAAAACAAAAAAACCCTAATTTAACCCTAACCCTAATTACATCTGCCACCGCCACCACCTTTACCAACCGTCGTCGCAGTCGCCCACCTTCCGGTCGCCACTGTTTTTCTCGTCGGCAACCAATTAAACCCTAAAATCCTAAAACCCTAAATCAAAATAACCCTAAAAATAAAATAACCTAAATCTATAGCCACCCTACCAACTAAACCCTAAACCAAACTCATCATACCCCTAATCTACACATCCATCACCCATAGCTGAATCTATACCCTGCAAAATCCCACCAAAATCCCTTAAAATTCTGCTTTTCCATATCTGCATTAAAAAGGAAGATTTGTTAATTTTTTATTTTTTGTAATCGGTTATAAAACCAAAGTAAAATCAGATATATGTATAATATATAACCTTATATGTTATTTTTATATATATGTATTTAATGTGTATATTTTATATACGTGTCCATACTTATTACATTAATCACTTTATAATTTGTGTTTTGTTCATACTTTTTAATTTATTCGCATCTTTTTTTATCATCTAAAATTTTTTAAGAAATGAATTTTGCATTTTAAACTAATGTTTTTAAAACCTCAATAAATCATATCCCGGGCGTAAAGGGATGTGATATTTCTAAAATTTTTCCAAAAGGCGAGAAGCCGTGTCCTGGGCGTAAAGGGATGCGGTTCTCTCGACATTTTTGGTATTTAAGAATCATACTTTAAATTCTAATCGAATTTGCAATTTCCAATCCCAAGACATTAAATAATCGACTAGGTACCAATTTTGGGCGGTGTGGGGTGTTAATCTTTCCCCATCCGTAATCAACTCTTGGACCCAAATTTTGAATATTTGGTTTTATCTTGGTGTCCGGTCTACCATTTTTGAAATGATCGGTGGCGACTCCACATTTTTAATTGCAAAATCGGGCGGGGTGTAAATAAAAAGAGCGCCAGACGGATTTGGGTGCTCACAACTGGCGACTCCGCTGGGGACATTTTTTGAAAAAGAGAGTCAAGCCACGAGTCGATTATTTTTTAGTCTTGGTCGTTGGAAATTGGTGAATTCGATTTTAATATGATTCTGTTTTTTTAGGCATGCATTTTATTTTTCTGTAAATATTTTTGATTTATTTTTACTGCATTCCATAAGCTTTCTACCCGAGCTCTCTCCTTTTTAAGTGGAAGTGTGATACCGCCTTCATGTGGGTTACCACCGTATAGGTTGGTGAATCACTTTCGGGATATATTTCTTATGCTTTCCTGTGGGTTACCTCCGTATAGGCATAAGGGATGTATCCCCCTAATTGAACTTGGTCCGTTTGAAACCCATAATGGGTGAGGATCAGGGGTCTTGCTACCTTTAGTAAGGGACAGCGAGGACAAATCGGGTACCCTTCTCTAGAACCATAACCCGCATATAGTGAGCCATAGGAGCCAACCTTTTTAGAGCCATGCGAAACTCTACCCATTTAACGGTTACCCTTTTAGGCTTTGATGCATATTTCTATGTACAGTTTGTTATTTGTTTTATTTTTACCTTAATTACCATTTAATTTGTTCATTTGATTATTTTAAATTCGAATTGACCCATTTTTTGTGATCACATAATATTAAATGTGCTCATTTTGCATTAACTGCATGACATATCATAACATTTTATTTTTGCACTTTACCAGCATGAAATACTGATTCACGACTGGTTCTAAAAAAATTAATTATTATCATCGGGAGAAAATCTAGTACTCTAGATATCAAGGCAATATTCAAAGTTGCAAATGAATCCAGTAAGTCCGGAAGTTGAGCCACGAAAACTATTTTTGAATTAGTACTTTCACATCTAGGACCTGCACTTCGCATTTACATGCATATATTTTAAAATTTTGAAATTAGTCCATGGGTTACCTCATTTGATACAACAAAGTTGGTCAATCTAGCACCTTACAAAACCTCTACAAGATCCCGATCTTGGGGCATGTCTGAAAACGTCTGCCGCAAACGCCATGCCTCCGAAAAAGCTTCAGTTTGGGGCATTCTCCATCAAGGTTCAGAAACAAGCCTTCAGTAGCTACATATCTGCACCGCTCCGCGTTGATCCAAAAAAGATGAGCTGCCATGAACCAACACAGCAAAATTGTGAATCCAGCCTAGAGGGCAACACAATATCTTTATGAGGACAATGAAAGCCCCTCAAAAAAAGATGAACATACAAGAAAAAATTCGCTACAAGAGTTGAACAAAAATTATGAGGGGCATGTACCTAGGTGATAATTGATCCAAGGAAAGGTGATCAAACCCAAGACGAGGTTGGGGCATCGCCACATGCAAAAGACCAAGATCCTGACAGGACCAGTGAGGAGTCAGGGGCATCCCTTTGAGGGCAAAGAAAAGAATTCATATCACATTCAAGCATTTAGTTGCATTCATCTTGCATTGAACCATTTAGGATAGACACGTGCATTTAGGCATAAAATTCATACATTCATTTTTTGCTTGTACATACAAACAGGTTCAAAGAAGAGACTGAACATCCTCAACATATGGGGCAATCATGATGGCCAAACACACAAAAAATGATGAAACATCTAAATAAAAGGTAACAACGACAAATTTTTTTGAACAATTACTGACAAATGTTTTTTCCTTTGTAGGATTTGATTTCTCCGACAATGGTGTGGCGTACACCAACATTTTCCAGATTCTCACTCCTGCCAATAGAAATAACTCATTCCAAATTTTACCCTCTGTCAATAAAGAAGCAGAGAAATTTTTTCCAAACATTGTCTCGCTGTCAATGGCACAACAATTCAATATCTTGCAAATCATGCCTCAGATAGTGGTGGTACGCCAACTTAATGTAGATCTTGCCTCCGTCGGTGCTGCTGCAAATCAAAATTTTCATTCGGATCTTATCTCTCTGTCGGTGGTGTAGTGGATCCATATTTTGTTGATCTAGTCTCTCCGTTAGTGGTGTAGCAGATTAAATCCTATCCAGGTCTTGCCTCTTTGACAGTGTTGCAGCTAGACCAAACTTTTCCTTAGAATTTTTTATTATAGTTACAAAAATAATAATAAAATCAAAATAAAAAATAAAAATAAAAATAAAAAAATGTCAAAAAAATCAATCAAAAATAAAAAAAAATCAAATAAAGTCAAAAAAATAAAAAAAATCAAGTTGTTATCATTCGCCGATCCTGCTCTTCCGTTGATGGTGTAGTAGGGTTCCAGTTGATATCCTGCTTCTCCGTTGATGGCGTTGTAGAATCCAAATTACCATCCGATCATGTCCCTCCGTTGATGGTGTGGCTTGAGTTCAAGTTGCTGAAATTCAATCCTGCTTCTCCGTTGATGGCGTAGTAGGATCCAATTGCTGAAATTCGATCTTATCTCTCAGTTGATGGTGTGGATAGATCCAACTTTATAAACTTTCGGTTCTGCCTCTTCGATGGTGTTGTAGCTGAATCAAATTCGCCAAATTCTGATCATGCCTCTTCGTCAAAGTCATAGCTTGAATTCAAAGAAACCAACCCTCTGATCATGCCTCTTCGTTAGAGTTGTAGCTGGATCAAATCCTCAAACCTTGCCTCTTCGTCGGTGTTGTAGCTTGGTCAAATATAACTTTCAATTCTGCCTCTTCGTCGGTGTTGTAGTTGAACCTAATTTACTAACTTTCGTCTTGCCTCTTTGTCGGTGTTGTAGCTAGACCAAATTCACTAACTCTTGATCCTGCCTCTTTGTCGGTGTCGTAGCTGGATCAACATTACTAACTCTAGACCATGCCTCTTCGTCGGAGTTATAGCTTGGTCAAAATTTATTAACTTTCAAGTTTTATCAATGTTGTATCTAAAAAAAGAAAGAAAAAAACAAAAAAAGAAAGAAAAATGAAAGAAAAAGAAAGAAAAAAGAAGAAAACGAAAGAAAAAGAAAAAAAAGAGAGAAAGAAAAAAAATCAAAATGAGCTTTCAATCCTTCGATCCTGCATCTTCGTCAGAGTTGTAGCTGAATCAAACATCAGAACTTTCATCCATCGATCCTGCCTCTTCGTCAGAGTTGTAGTTGGATCAAATCTCCAGACCTTGCCTCTTCGTCGGTGTTGTAGCTTGGTCAAATATAACTTTCTGTTCTGCCTCTTCGTCAGTGTTGTAGCTGAACCTAATTTACTAACTTTCAATCTTGCCTCTTCGTCGGTGTTGTAGCTAGACCAAATTCACTAACTTTTGATCTCGCCTCTTCGTCGATGTCGTAGCTGGATCAACATTACTAACTTTAGACCATGACTCCTCGTCAGTGTTGTAGCTTGGTCAAAATTTAATAATTTTCAACTATTTATCTTTATAAAAACAAAAGGCAAAAAAATCAAAAAGAAGAAGAAGAAGAAGAAGAAGATGAAGAAAAGCAAAAGAAAAAAGAAGAAGAAGAAGTTTTCAATTTTCTGATTTTGCCTCTTCGTCAGAGTTGTAGTTGGATTGGACATTGGAGCTTTCATCCATCAGCCTTGCCTCTTCGTCAATGTCGCAGCTGGATCGAGTTTTTGTAGACCTTGCCTCTTCGTCGGTGTTGCAGTTGGGTCAAATTTTCTTTAGGTATTAGTTCATCATCAATAACGTAGCAAGTTGCACCCATTTTGCTTCCCTAATAGACAACCCCATATTTTGAAGATTTAGCTTCCCCAAAAGTGACAACGTAGATCAATCAAGTCAAGAAATAAGACCTGCGTCGAAGAGAAAGAAGATCTACAGAAGAATGAAGACATGCGTCAAGGGGGGATAAGCTCAACCGAACCGGACAAAACGGGTCATTTTTAGTCTTTCCTCTATTGCTGTTACACAACAATGAGCAAAGAGGGGCAGCTGTAATAACCCGTTTCATCCGAGTTACCCAAACCCAAAATCAAAACCCACACAACCCGGCCTAAACTTGTAACCCAATAACACAAACTTAAAACTAAGCCCTAACCCTAACTCAACCCTAATGACCAGGCTTTGCGCCGCCGCCGCCGTTCATCCACCACTATTCGTCTGTCGCCGTCGTCGCTTCACTGGCAACCAAAACAACCCCCAAATCAAAATCATACCTTAAATAAATCCCTAATCCTAAAACCCCTAATCTAACCCTAAAAATAAAATAACCTAAAATCAACCCTAAAATAAACCTACCGTAATCTGTCAACCTAACCCTAATCAACCCATACCCTATTTCCCAACCACCCTCATACCCCCAAAATCTGGCTCCAAATCTGGATCTCAGATCTGCAAGAAGAAATTATTTATTTTATTTTTGGTTGTAAAGGGTTATAAAACCGAGCCAATATTAAATGTAAAAGGGGGAGATAAAAAAAGGGTGTAAGAATCTTGAATGAAATAAAAAAAGGTAGATTTCAGTTCTCTCATCGTTTTTTAATCTAAAGGTTTTTTGTTCAAAATCAAAAGCTTTTCAGTTTCTTGTTTTTGTATTTCTAAGAACTAAATAAAAAAGGAGATTCGGCGCTTACCTGACCGTGGGAGAGCTGTCGTACGCCCGCCGTAAGGCCGAAAGGCCGATGAACGACACACACAAAGAAGGGAAAATCAGTGCCGCTTAGAGAGAGTTGGGGGAGTATAACTTAGGGTTTTTTATTTATTTATGATATGTTAGAAAAAAGAGAGTAACCCTAATGTTTTAAATTTGAAACCTCCAAAACGGTGTCGTTTTGCACCAGACCGTGCAGTGACCCGACCCGGGGGAAGGATCCACGTTTCTGGTTAAATGGCCTAATTACGCCCTTGGTCCTCATATTTTAATTCAGCTTTTCATTTTGTCCCGGGTCTAATTACGGTTTCAGTCCTTATTCCTCTTTCCCGCCTCTATTTTCACCCCTTTTTCATTTCAATTTCGCACAGTCATTTTACATTTTATTCGATTTAGCCACTGTTGTTCTTATTTAATTTTAAGGCTATAATTTACATATATTTGCATTTTAGCTTTGTTATTTTTGGTTCTTTTCATTTTAGTCCTTTTGTTATGGTTATTAATTATATATTATATGTGTATAAATATATTTTACATATGTATTTGGTATATTACATATTACTTATTATATATAGGAATAATATATATCGTACATATTTTATATTTTATTAAATATTTAGTATATTACACGTTATTTAATATATATATATGTATATAGTGTTATAATATGTTTATTACGTGTATTATATATGTAATTTTTGGTATGTAAAATATGTTTTATATTATACCATATATATGTTATATTTTAAAAAAAATAAAATGTTGAAGTATTATATATGTATAATTATTTGTACATATTACTATATTATTATATTTATTAATATTATGAGTATTTACCTTTTGTTATGTATGTAAATATACATATATGTACATAGTTTTAAATATATGTATAACATACATTAATCACTTTATAATCTGTATTTTGTTCATACTTTTAAATTTATTCGCATCGCTTTTTTTATCATCTAAAATTTTTTAAGAAATGAATTTTGAATTTTAAACTAGTTATCTTTGTATTATTATTTTGTCTTGAAAGGTATCAATATAAGATAAAAAGAAAAACCCTCAAAAATTTTAAACATTTCAATTTTATCATCAATTTATCATTTATGTCATATCATATTCTTACACAATAAACATCAATGTTTACATGACATTTAATAGTTGTTTTATTAACATGGCATTATTAATATATATTGATAATTTGGGGATGAAATCATAACATTCAAAAGTTTGAAGGACCAAATTAAAATAAAAATCATAGTTTGGAAATGAATTGAGATGTTCAAAAAAAATTTAGAACTACCTTAAAATAAAAATCATAGTTTGGAAATGAATTGAGATGTTCAAAAAATTTAGAACTACCTTAAAATAAAAATCATAGTTTGGAAATGAATTGAGATGTTCAAAAAATTTAGAACTACCTTAAAATAAAAATCATAGTTTGGAAATGAATTGAGATGTTCAAAAAATTTAGAACTACCTTAAAATAAAAATCATAGTTTGGAAATGAATTGAGATGTTCAAAAAATTTAGAACTACCTTAAAATAAAAATCATAGTTTGGAAATGAATTGAGATGTTCAAAAAATTTAGAACTACCTTAAAATAAAAATCATAATTTAAAAATAAAATTTAAAAATTTAAAAATTTAAGACCAATTTAAAATAAGTTATTTTTGGGAACTTGGGATAAAATCAACACAACTTATGTTATGGTACAAATTTTATCATCTATGAACATTTTTTTCAATTACCTCTTTATTATTATTTTGTTATCTGTTATCTTTGTATTATTATTTTGTTATCTGTTATCTTTGTATTATTATTTTGTTATCTGTTATCTTTGTATTATTATTTTGTTATCTGTTATCTTTGTATTATTATTTTGTTATCTGTTATCTTTGTATTATTATTTTGTTATCTGTTATCTTTGTATTATTATTTTGTTATCTGTTATCTTTGTATTATTATTTTGTCTTGAAAGGTATCAATATAAGATAAAAAGAAAAACCCTCAAAATTTTTTTAAAAAATATTCATAAAACAAAAAATCATAAAATTATAATTATGGTTAATTTATTTTAAAAAATTTAAAAATTTAAAAATTTAAAAATTTAAAAATTTAAAAATTTAAAAATTTAAAAATTTAAAAATTTAAGACCAATTTAAAATAAGTTATTTTTGGGAACTTGGGATAAAATCAACACAACTTATGTTATGGTACAAATTTTATCATCTATGAACATTTTTTTCAATTACCTCTTTATTATTATTTTGTTATCTGTTATCTTTGTATTATTATTTTGTTATCTGTTATCTTTGTATTATTATTTTGTTATCTGTTATCTTTGTATTATTATTTTGTTATCTGTTATCTTTGTATTATTATTTTGTTATCTGTTATCTTTGTATTATTATTTTGTTATCTGTTATCTTTGTATTATTATTTTGTTATCTGTTATCTTTGTATTATTATTTTGTTATCTGTTATCTTTGTATTATTATTTTGTTATCTGTTATCTTTGTATTATTATTTTGTTATCTGTTATCTTTGTATTATTATTTTGTTATCTGTTATCTTTGTATTATTATTTTGTTATCTGTTATCTTTGTATTATTATTTTGTTATCTGTTATCTTTGTATTATTATTTTGTTATCTGTTATCTTTGTATTATTATTTTGTTATCTGTTATCTTTGTATTATTATTTTGTTATCTGTTATCTTTGTATTATTATTTTGTTATCTGTTATCTTTGTATTATTATTTTGTCTTGAAAGGTATCAATATAAGATAAAAGAAAAACCCTCAAAATTTTTTTAAAAAATATTCATAAAACAAAAAATCATAAAATTATAATTATGGTTAATTTATTTTAAAAAATTTAAAAAAATAAAATGTTGAAGTATTATATATGTATAATTATTTGTACATATTACTATATTATTATATTTATTAATATTATGAGTATTTACCTTTGTTATGTATGTAAATATACATATATGTTTTATATTTGTATTTTTTCTATTTACTGTTTTCTTGAAAAAATGATTATTTTTAATTTTTTACTCCTCGAATATGTTTTTCTTTTTTTTAACTACTTGATTCTGGAGTTTTTATGTTGATTCTGTTTTGGTTTCTTGTTTTTCTTTATTTTCTGTTTTTCTCTATTTCTACTTTTCGAATATGTTTTATATGCTTATATTACTTGATTATGGTGTTCTCTTCAATTATAATTGTCTATATTTTTCTATTTTTTTAATTGAATCTTCATCTTATATTTTCTTTTTCAGCAGTTGCATCCAGGAAATTTTAATATGATTTTGGGAACTCAAACAAATTTGATTTTGTCGATTAAAAAAATATCGGGTTGGATCAAAATCGAATATATATATATATATATCTAATTTCAGATTGAAATCGAAACAAATATAACATCAATATTTTTCGAGTTAGATTAGGATTCCTATTAGGGTTGAGTTTAAAGACGGATACAAAATTTTATGTTAGGGGCGAACATATAAAATTCTAATGGGGAACTTATAAAATTTTAGGAGTGCAAAAATAGATTTTCAATAAAAAATACATAAAAATTTTCTAAATCATATATGAATTTCAAATTTTTACGGGGACAATTGCCCCGTCTGGTCCATCCCTGGTTGGGTTAGCCAAAACCCGCCGCATCCTGTGAGCCATCGCTACATGTGACATAAGTTAAGCTAATTCTATTATATTGATTTAAATGTTGAATTAAAATAAATGAAAAATTAATAAATTGGAAAGATAAATTTAAATTGAAAATACAAATAAACACCTTAATAAAGAAAATACAAAATGAACTATTGAATTTAACTGAAAACAATCCCAATAACCTATAAATTAACATCCTATTTCAATGAATTTAAAGATGTGTCCTCCACTATCACAACAAACCAGAAAATATATAATAAAAAAAAACTACAATAAGCCCTACTTTAATCCAGTTGGGTTGACTGAAATTCGTTAAAAATAGACTTATATCATTAATAAGTATTAAAATATATCAATTTTTCATTTAGATATTTAAATGATGTTTCGTCAGAGTAGGTATTCAAAGGATATCATCTTTTTCATTTAAGTACTTAAAGTATTTTTAATCAATGTCACATGTCAGCTTTTAGGAACCTAAATGAAACAAAAAAATGTATTATAAGTACCTATTTTAACCAAAGGGTATGCTTTAAGTACTTAAATGAAAAAAGTTACGTACTTTAGATACTTATTTGTGATAAAACCTTAAAAAACACTATAAATTTGTATCGAATAGAAATCTTTAAAAGGCCAAACTTTTCCCTTTGTTTCAACTAAGAAGAGTGTTTATAACAGAACAAATAAGAGAGCTCAAAGACACGCACGAGTAACAAGGCCATTACTCTATTTTTAAAAGAGATATTAGATAGAATTTACAACGACATCGTTTTAATATTTTATAATATTTTATTTTTATGTAAGATTAATGTTCACATTTTTTAAGGCGTGATTTTTTTTCTGATTCAATCTTACGACACTTTTGTTATAGTTTTTCATCTTGTCTACTCCACATGTTGGAACTCTCGGCGTGAATTGTGCAGTTAAGATTTCGTTTCAATAGCATTAGGGATGTCAATTGGACGGGGCCCATTTTCGCCAAAAAAATTTATTCTCATCCCTGTCACGCGACTCGTTGCGAGTACAAAAATTAATATCAGCCCCTCCCCACTATCCATAAGACTAAAACCAACCCCCACCTATCACTCACGTTGATCTCGAGATCCACCTAATCTCCGTTATACCCATTCTACGATTCACTTCATATAATATATTTATAAGTATTAGTTAAATAAATATAAACTATTTTTTTATTAAAAAATATGAAAGGACTATCATCCGCAAATCCACTGCATATGTGACATTATTCCAACTGTCACCATTTAAAACTAATAATGTCATTTAAAACTAATAATGTCACTACAATACTTTAATTGTTAAATTAAAATATAATTTTAATATGAGTTAAAATTGAGAAATTAAAGAAGTGGGGCATAAGAGTGTTAAAATTGGGCAAGAATTGAGAAACCGTAACTCTGTGAGTGTTTTTATTTTTCAAAACATAATAGTGAGTGTGAGTTGTTATCAAAGTTAATTATTTTAAATATAGTTATTATGTATACTTGACATGCGAGGATGAGGCAGGTGCAAGGTCATATTCATGCATGCCCCATCACCCACGTCATGTCTAATTTTTGTTCCCTTTCCTACCCAATTGGGTGGGAAGTGGGGTGGGTTCCCACGAAATCCACCCTACTGACAACCCTAGATAACATTTGTCAAGAGGTCAAACTTGTATGAGTTAATTATGACTTTCGTTCTAATTTGTTAAAACTTTTAAATGTTTCAATTTTATTCTCAAACTATGACTGTCATTTTAAATTGATCTTCAATTTTTTAAACAATCCAGTTTATCTCTAAATTATGATTCTCATTCTAAATTAATCCTCAAAATTTTAAACATTTCAATTTTATCATCAATTTATCATTTATGTCATATCATATTCTTACACAATAAACATCAATGTTTACATGACATTTAATAGTTGTTTTATTAACATGGCATTATTAATATATATTGATAATTTGGGGATGAAATCATAACATTCAAAAGTTTGAAGGACCAAATTAAAATAAAAATCATAGTTTGGAAATGAATTGAGATGTTCAAAAAAATTTAGAACTACCTTAAAATAAAAATCATAATTTAAAAATAAAATTTAAAAATTTAAAAATTTAAGACCAATTTAAAATAAGTTATTTTTTTGGGAACTTGGGATAAAATCAACACAACTTATGTTATGGTACAAATTTTATCATCTATGAACATTTTTTTCAATTACCTCTTTATTATTATTTTGTTATCTGTTATCTTTGTATTATTATTTTGTCTTGAAAGGTATCAATATAAGATAAAAAGAAAAACCCTCAAAAATTTTTTTAAAAAATATTCATAAAACAAAAAATCATAAAATTATAATTATGGTTAATTTATTTTAAAAAATTTAAAAAAATAATGATTTATTAAAATATTATAAAATTATAAAATTGAAAAAATAGGGCTCTATGTGGTAAACAATGGTCATGTTTGGCAATTAGCGGATAACTGATAGTATATTACATTAGCTGATAGCGGATAACTTATAGCATTAACTGATTTGATTAACGAATTGTATTAGCTGATTGTATAAAAGTGTTTGATAAAATTAATCGATAGCTGATAGCTGGTTGATTATTTGAACAAGCAAAATGACATATAAGGACATGATTATATTCGTTATTTGTTTAAATAATTTATTAGTTATTAATATTTTATATCTATTAATATTAATTAGATTATGAAAATTATTTTTTTAATATCATTACTAAGCATATATGAATGATGTACATATTAATTTTTTATTTCTGAAATTATCTTTTTAATATAATTTGAATAATTATTAAATTTGATGTATATATTAATTTCTTATTTATAAAATTATATTTAAAATATAATTTTATTAATTATTAAATTTATATGTGTTTAGTAATTTATATATTAGTTTCTTATTTATAAAATTATTTTTTTAAAAATTTTATCAATTATTCAAATTTATGTTGTTTAGAGGCTTTTTTTTAATTATTAAGGACAAAATAGTCTTTATAAGTTTTTTATCCAAACATCTAACTCAAAAAGCTCATAAAAGGATTTTTTCAAAATGAGAGATTTTACCTCAATCCTCTATTACAATCCTCTACCAAACATTCAAATTAGAGAATTTGACTAGTCAAACCTCTAAAAATGCTTCAAACCTCTAATTTTGGCTCAAAAAGCTATTTACCAAACATGACCAATATTTTGAGCTAAAATTAGAGGTTTGAATCATTTTTAGAGGTTTGACCATGTAAATTTGCTAATTTGGATGTTTGATAAGTATTAGGGGTGAGCGTTCGATCGAGTCGAATAATTTTTTTTTGAGTTATTCGAGTTGACGCGTCATATTTTATAGCTCAAACTTTATTTGAATTTTTTTGATCGAGTCGAGTTCTCAAGTTCCTATACAAACTTAGTTGTAACTATTTATCATGTTATAGTACAGTTTAATCGACTTTCTCTAATCATATAAGATATGCATATATATTTCATCATATTTTTTTAATATGTGGCATATATTTTTCATATTTTTTGCATTGGTATATATATATATATATCATGAAAAATTGAGGGGCTCGACTCGAACTTAAAAATTAATCCACTAATCACTAAAAAATTTGAGTTATTTTAATTTCTATTTTACAACTCAAACTGTATTTGAATTTTTTTTAGTCGAGTTTATGTAATTTCGAGTTGAGGTTATGTAATTTCAAGTCGAGTTAGAACGAATTGAGTTTTTTCGCCTCGAGTCTAGTTTTGCTCACCCGAATAAGCATATGATTGTAATAGTAAATTGTGGTCAAACCTCTCAAATTGAAAAGGCTACCAAAATGAGCTTTTTGGGTTTAGGATATAAAAGTTGTAAAGACTATTTTATCTTTAATAATTATAAAAAGTATCCAAATAACCTAAATATACTTTTAAAGTAAAACATATTCTCATATATACTTTAAATAATTATATAATTTAAATAATTGTTTTTCTTTAAATATATGAGGTTAATACATACGCTTCAAAGATCATTAAAATTTAATAATTAATCAAATTGTATTAAAAGATATTATATAAATAATAAATTAATATTTATATTCTTCAAATATGCTTACTAATGTTATATTAAAAAATTAATTTTTATAATATAATTAATATTAATAAATATAAAATATTAAAAACTAATAAACTATTCAAAAAAATATTGAATATAATTATACCATTATATGTTATTTTGCTTGGTCAAATAATCAAACAACTGTCAACTATAATTTAATTTTACCAAACACTTTTATACAATAAGATAATCCGCTCTATAAACTATCAGCTAATGAATATGTTATCAATTATTCGTTAATTGCCAAACATGATCTAGATTTTTTAAAAATACATAATTATAAAGTGGCTTAAATGAAAAATAAGTGCCTAAAGTAAGCATTTTTTCTAACTTTAGGTGCCTAAAGTATTTTTTTTATAAAAATAGGTGCCTAAAGTTTCAAAAGTTATAATTTTAGGTGTCTGGTAGTTAACTCCCATTAAAAAAGCTGTTAACC
Organism: Hibiscus mutabilis; assembly: GCA_019671005.1. Taxonomy (NCBI): domain Eukaryota; kingdom Viridiplantae; phylum Streptophyta; class Magnoliopsida; order Malvales; family Malvaceae; genus Hibiscus; species Hibiscus mutabilis. The sequence continues at coordinate 20,275,246 of CM033729.1, read as the reverse complement.
AATATAAAATTGACATGTGTCATTTTTAATTTCTTTAAATTATTATTTTTAAAAATTAAAAAAATTTACAAAAAAATCTTGAAATTCTAAAACTTTCTAAAATACCCCCAAAATCTTTAAATCCTAAATCCCCAAATCCTCACCATTGCCGCCGCCGCCGTCGGCCCCACCCTTTTGGTCGCCATACCCAACCGACCATTTTCCCTCGCTCTCCTTCGCCGAAAACCGGTGAACGGTGTGCCAACCGAAGATTAAACGCGAACGTGAAATAACCATTCGATTGGCACACCGTTCGCCGGTTTCCAACGATGACCGAACGAGTGTAGTCGGCTGAGTTCGGCGACCGAATGAGTGTAGTCGGCGATGGCGGCAGTAGCGATGAGGATTTGAAGATTTAGGATTTAGGGATTTAGGGACTGATTTGAACATTTCTGTAAATTTTGGAATTTTTTTAAAAAAATTAAATTTTATTTTTTTCAAAAATAATTAAAAATTAATATTCATGCCATGTGTCTCGTTTTAAATGAATAACGGTTTATTTTAACAGTCGGGCACCTAAAATTATAACTTTTAAAACTTTAGGCACCTATTTTTACAAAAAAATACTTTAGGCACCTAAAGTTCGAAAATAGTATACTTTTGGGCACTTATTTTTCATTTAAGCCTTATAAATTCTCTAAAAATAAAATTTGTTTTCCTTTTTTTTTACATATTTATGAAATTTTTGCTTTTAAAATAATTTATAAAATTTAAAAGGCTATTGAATGTGAAAAAAAACTCAAAAGTTTAAAATTTAAAAATATATATAATTTCCAAAATATATGTTTTGAACTTATATTTCTTTTAAAATTGTAATTTGTGCTTAGTTATTTTAAAAATGAAAATTTATAAAATCATTAAAATGTAAAAGAATCATAAAGAATTGAAAAGATTAAGAAATTTTAAAATAACCTCTGTAGCGATCTAAAAAAACGAGGTTTTAAGGTGTTTGGGTATTTTTCGGGTATTTAAAAAATATTTTTCGTGGGGTTTTAAAAAATCGTATTTTATTTAAAATGGAGTCGCCACCGGCCACTAAGGTAGGCCGAGCACCTTAAAAACCAGAGATTTTAAAAATGTCGGGTTCGAGAGTCGGTTACGGATTGGGAATGATTAGCACCCCCACACCACCCAAAATTGGTACTTTAATAATTACCGCTTTATTAATATTAAACTTTCAGGATTAAAGTGACAATTAAATTAAAATTTGGTTATAAGTGCGAGTAGATTTTAAGGACCCCGTTATTCGAGAGTGAACTGACAAACCACTATCACTACGCTTGATACTGGCCACGTTTACGCTCGAATAAAAGGGTACCGCATTGACAAAATATATATCCGAAATGCAACTTAAAACATGGCAAAATAAATAAATACAATGCGATACAAATATAAATAAATACTAACATAATAAAATACTAATATAACATAAATAAAATACTAATCTAAAACATACATAAATATTAATCTAACATATAAATAAAAACGAATCTAACATAAAAAAAATATAATAATTAAGGTAAAATATTTAATACTTATTCCTATAAAAAATATCTAGATATATTTAAAGTTAATAGTTTTTATATATTTACATATATTATTTTTTCACACAAACAAGTATTTATTATTATTATTATTATTATTATTATTCATATATGTTATATTTAAACAAAAACCATATTTTATTTTACAAATATATAAAACCTCATATGTATATATATATATACAAAATAAAATAAAAATATACGCAAAATACATATCATAGGTAAATATATATATATATATATATACGTATTTTATATGATATTAATATATACATATAAAATGCTTGCTACTTAATAATAATAATAATAATAATAATAATAATAATAATACATGGATTAAACTAAAATAACATGAAACTAGAGATTTAGGACTAAAATGCATGGGTTACTAATTTACATGGCATAAATGACAAACATTATGGACTAAAATGAATCAAAACATAAAGTGTATAGGCTGGAAAGTAAACAACATAAAATAAAAGTGCAAGATAATAAATTAAACATAAAAGTAGTGACTGAATTGAATCTAAGCAGAAATTAAAAACTTAAAAAATGATATTAGATGCGCTGGGAAAACATAAGGACTAGAAGAGAAATTATCCCACGATGGAAATGAAAACAGGAAAAGGATAGGAGGACTACTTGGGTAATTAACCTATTAAACAAAAAAACAGGCGTCAAAACTACGTTTTGGATCTAACCGGTTTAAAACATTAAGTAAGGGTTATTTTTTTTGTTATTTCGAATCAAACTAAAACAAAAACCTAAGCTAATATCTCGTCTCCTCACTCTCGAACGGCGGCCGTCACTATTCAAGGGATGAAAGCCAATCACCAGCTTTGGAGCCTCACGGCGGACAGCGCAACACAGCCGGAGAGGTGAGACTCGAAACTCTTCCTCTTTTTTATTCGAAAATAAAGAAACAAAGATTTGAAACAAGAGATTTAAATCGAACAACCAAGAAATCTTTTTACCCTTATATTGATTTCGAACAATGAACTCCTAGATTACAAAGTTTTTAGATCTCCAGAAGTCCCCTAAATTTCTCTCTTTTTTATCGAACAAAACCGCCACCTTCTATTCAAATTCATTCGGTTTATATAAACCAAATTTTACATAAAAAATTAACAACCCCTACTCTATTTTGCAAATCTGAATTTTTTGGAGAGATTTGAGCCAGATTTTATGGGATATATGGCAGATTTGAGTGGTTGAAAGTATGGGTTGGGACATGGGGATGTCGGGTAGATTAGGTTTAGGTTATTTTTTAATTTAGGGATTTTAGATTGGATTTAGGGTTTGTGGGTTTAATTTAAGGGTTGATTTTGGGGTTCAGTTTAATTTAGTTTCGGGTAGTTGATGGCCGGTAAGGATGAACGGCGGCAGACGAGGTGGCGGTAATGCCGCGGCAGATTAGGGTTGTTTCTGAAAACTAGGGTTTTTGTCTCGGGTCGGGTCATGGGCTTGGATCTGGGTCGGGTTTGGGTGTTTTGGGTTGTAAATGGGTTATTACAGCTACCCATCTTTGCTCGTTGTTGTGTAACGGCAATGAAGCAAAGACTAAGAATGACCCATTTCATCCGGTCTGGCTGGTCATCCCCTCTTGGTATGTTTTCATTTTTCGATAGATCTTCTTTCTCTTCGATGCATGTCTTCTTTCTTGTCTTAATTAATCCACTTTGTCACTCTCGGGGAAGCAAAATCTTCAAAATAGGGGGTTGTCTGTTGGGGAAGCAAAATGAGTTCAACTTTCTACATTATTAATGATAAGTTAATACCTAAAGAAACCTTGACCTAGCTGCAACACCGACGAAAAGGTAGGATCTACAAAATTTGATCCAGCTACAACACTGATGGAGCGGCAGGATTGATAGATGAAAGTTTTGATGTCTGATCCAGCTACAACTCTGACGAAGAGGCAGTATCAGAAAATTGAAAACTTCTTTTTTTTTCTCTTTTTTTTCTTTTTTTATTTTCTCATTTTTGCTTTTTCATTTTTTTTCATTTTTGCTTTTTTTGCTTTTTTTTGCTTTTTAAGAAGCAACATTGATAAAATTTAAAAGTTGGTAAATTTTGACCAAGCTACAACACCAACGAAGAGGCATGGTCTAAAGTTAGTAATTTGATCCAGCTACGACATCGAAGAAGAGGCAGAATCAAAAGTTAATAAATTTGGTCTAGCTACAACACCGGCGAAGAGGCAAGACCGAACGTTAGTGAATTTGGTTCAGCTACAACTCCGACGAAGAGGCAGAACCTAAAGTTAAATTTGGCCAAGCTACACAAACGAATAAGAGGAAAGGTTTGAAGATTTGATCCAGCTACGACTCTGACGAAGAGGCATGATCGGAATTTGGAAAATTTGGTTCAGCTACATCACTGACGAAGAGGCAGAACCGAACGTTATATTTGACCAGGCTACAACACCGACGAAGAGGCAAGGTTTAAAGATTTGATCCAGCTACAACTCTGACGAAGAAACAGGATAGAAATTTGGTGAATTTGGTTCAGCTACAACACCGCCGAAGAGGCAGAACCGAAAGTTATATTTGTTGGATCTATCTACACCATCAACGGAGAGATAAGATCAAATTTCAGCATTTGAACTCCACTAGACCATCAACGGAGAAGCAGAATCAGATGACATCAATTTGAACATGGCCACACCATCAACGGAGGGACATGATCAGATAACACTTGAAAATTTTCATCTTCTTTTTTTATTTTTTTTGAATTTTTCTTCTTTTTTTTGAATTTTTCTTCTTTTTCTTTTTCTTCTTTTTTTCTTTTTTGACCTTTTTTTGACATTTTTTGATTTTTTCTTTTCTTTTTTTGCTATAAGTACAAGGAAAAGTGTGGTCTAGCTGCAACAATGTTGAAGAGACAAAACCTGGATAGGATTTAATCTACTACACCACTAACGGAGAGACTAGACCAGCAAAATATGAGATCCACTACACCGACGGAGAGATAGGATCTGGATAGAAAATTTGATCTGCAACACCACCGACGGAGGCAAGATCTAGATAGGTTCGATCTGCTACACCACTGACGGAGAGACTAGATCAGCAAAATATGGGATCCATTACACCACCGACAGAGAGATAGGATCTGCATGGAAAATTCGATCTGCAACACCACCGACGGAGGCAAGATCTAGATTAAGTTGGCGTACCACTACTAACAGAGGTATGATTTGCAAGATGTTGAATTGTGGTGCTATTGACAGCGAGATTATGTCTGGAAAAATTTGCTCTGCTTCTCTAGCGGCAGAGGGTAAGATCTGGAATAAATTATCTTTGTTGCCAAGAGTGAGGATCTGGAAAATGTTGGCGTCCGCCACACCCTCGTCGGAGAAATCAAATCCTAAAAGGAAAAAACATTTATTATTAAATTGTTCACAAATTTTGCCGTTAATACATGTTATTTAGATATTTCAGCATTCTCCTTGTGCGCTTAGCCTCCTCCAAGACTAAGGTTGGTTATCGTAATTGCCCCCATGTTGAGAATGTTCAATATCTTCTTCGAACCTGTCTGTATGTACAAGCAAAAATGCATGCCTGAATTTTGTACCTAAATGCATGTGTCTATCCTAAATGTATGGTGACTTTGGTGTATGCATTTAATCTAAATGTATGACTATGCAAAAATGATTCAATGCAAGATGAATGCAATTAAATGCATAAATGTGATATGATTTCTAGCCCTCAATGGGATGCCCCTAACTCTTCACTGGTCCTGTCAGGATCTTGGTCTTTTGTATGTAGCGGTGCCCCAACCTGTTCTTGGGTTCGATCACCTTTCTTTGGATCTTTCATCTAGGTGCATGCCCCAACATTTTGTTCGTTCTATGTCATCGTCTGAAACTCCTCTTGAAACTTTAGGGTGATGTCATTTATGCATTTTGGATATTCAAAACTCATATATGAACAAAATATATTTGCATTGCAACTTGTAGTTTTGATCCCTTACAAAATATTCTCACTAATATCGTACTTAAGTCAGCAAGGTTGGTTTACAAAAAGCATTACTCTAAAAGTGATAAAAACTACAAGGGACCTACTATGGTCAAGACAATGCAATATTTAAGCTGGATAAACATGGTCCAATTTAAAAAACCTTCGACACATCCCTAATTGGCATCTCCGTGCTTCGGCAAAGGGTCTTTGTTTGTAGTTGTTCCCGCTGAGCCGTCAAAGCTTACCACCCCAAGCTTAATAAATTTTTCCACCAACTTTTTGAAGCCAAAGTAGTTTTCAATTGTGTGACCAACTTGTCCCACGTGATAATCGCATTTTGCATTTGCGTCATACTATTTCGGGAAGAGAGGTTATACCATATCTCGGTAAAAAGGTGCCACCATATGGAGTCGTACAACTATTTGTACAATTCTCCATAAGAGATTGGTAATGGAGTAAATTCTATGTTTTTAGTATTCTTCTTTTGACCAAAGACCTGGCTTGAAGAACCGTGAGCACTTATAGTTTTGGGTTGTGTCATCGTCACCGGCTTTGAATAACCAACATTAAAAATTCCAGAAGAGTTTACTTCATGGTCCTTCTTTGCATGGTAGGGCTTTTTGTGGAACGAACTAGCTCCATCATCGATTTTTCCAGTCTTGACAGTATTCTCAATGAGCTCACCGGATAACACGAGGTCGGCAAAGTTGGTTGTTGCGTTGCCTATCAAACAACCAAAGATTGGACCCTCTAAAGTTTGTACAAATGTGACCACCGTCTCTCTTTCACTGAGCGGGGGTTGAACTTGAGCCGCCACATCTCTCCAACGTTGGGCATACTGTCTGAAGCTTTCATTTGACTTTTGTTTCATGTATTGTAGGGTCCAACGATCAGGCACCATGTCATTGACATGTCGGTCTGCTCTAGGAAAGCTTTTGCCAAGTCATTCCATGACTTAATCTGATGTCGGCTCAATTGATTATACCACCGGGCAGCAGATCCTGATAGACTTTCCTAAAAACAATGAATTAACAGCTTGTCGTCTCGGTCGTATCATGTCATCCTCTGACAGAACATAGTGAGGTGAGCGCGAGGGCAGCTGGTTCCGCCATACTTTTCTAACTCTGGGATCTTAAATTTCGAGGGTAACACCAAATCTAGGACAAGGCTGAGTTCACTAGCCTCAAATCCATTGAAGATATCATCTACATCCATAGCTTGCATCTTTTCCTCGAGTCATTTGCAATGCTCCTCGATCTCTTTTGATGGCTCATTTCTTTATTTGTTAGATTCAATCAAATGGTCCATCTTAGAGACAAAAGTTTCAGCATGATTACCCCCTAGCTTAGCTTCTGATGCGGCGGGCAAATTTGCTGGGATATGGGTGCTGACGTGAAGTGGTTGAGACTTTTCCATAGAAATTACCACTCGAGGGTTGGTTTGAGTTTTAGCTTGAGTAGGGGTGAACCCTGGAGGGTATATAAGATCTTCATTTTCTTCTCCGGGACCTGTCCCAGGGTTGATAGGAGAGGCCTCTCCTTGTTCAGGAAACTTGTGTCCTAGCATCTGAGCTAATTTCACCAGTATGTCCTGTTGAGATTTCGCAAACTGATTCTTTATCTCTTGCTGGGCTTTGGCTAACTGGTCCTCCAGTTTTTGGGTTAAATCTGCCTACAAAGTCTTCTGGTTTTGCTCAATCCTATCCAGTCTGTCTTCATTTTCCATCTTTGTCTTACTTCTTGTTCTGTATAGATGTTGAATCGATTGATCTTTTGTCTTTCCTAGTATTGCTGTCACAGGGCATCCCGAGGATCAGTCTCAAAATGAATGCGTGTAAGAAACAAAGTATATGTCCTATATGCGAATGCACCAATTTAAAAATCAAAATATCATGATATGTGATGCAGTGAATGCCAAAATGAATAGATATAATGTTATACAATGCTAATGCAACAAAAGTATGTGTAAAGTGAAAATAAAATAAAACAAAAAAGAAATGAGTTAGTACCGAATAAACTCAATAGATACATAAGCAAAAAGCAAAGTAGATAAGGCAACAAGCAGAATAATCTTATTTATCCCATCTAAAACACCAAAGTTATCCGCATGGCTCTAAAAGGGTGGGCTTTCTATATTCTCTACATGCAGTTTTGGTGCTAAGAGGTACCCAAATTGTCATTGTTGTCCCCTACTAAGAGTAGCAAGGCCCCCGGTCATCATCCATTATAGGCTCCTTTCATCTGGGTTCAATTCAGGGGGACCCATTCGCTTATGCCCCTACGAAGGAACAATATCCTCACGAAAGAGCATAAGGTACTCAAGCCCCGAAGATACTTGCTAGGCCCATACGGAGGAACGATATCCTTATGAAAACATTAGCGTTTCCCCCCACTTAAAAGACGGGTTTATATGCCAAATTTTAAATGCGTTAAAATAAACGCGCAATTATAACCGAATTTTACTTTAATAGTCACTTTAATCCGGAACTTCCGATATTAGTAAAGCGGTAATTATTTGAAAAGCTCGACTCTCTATTTTTTAAAACCAAAAAAGTGTCCCCAGCAGAGCCGCCATCTGTAGCGATCTAAAAAAACGAGGTTTTAAAGTGTTTGGGTATTTTTCGAGTATTTAAAAAATATTTTCCGTGGGGTATTTTATTTAAAATGGAGTCGCCACCGGCCACTAAGGTAGGCAGGGCACCATAAAAACCAGAGATTTTAAAAATGTCGGGTTCGGGAGCCGGTTACGGATGGGGAAGGATTAACACCCCCACACCGCCCAAAATTGGTACTTTAATAATTACCGCTTTATCAATATTAAACTTTCCGGATTAAAGTGACGATTAAATTAAAATTTGGTTATAAGTGCGAGTAAATTTTAAGGACCCCGTTATTCGAGAGTAAACTGACAAACCACTATCACTACGCTTGATACTGGCCACGTTTACGCTCGAATAAAAGGGTACCACATTGACAAAATATATATCCGAAATACAACTTAAAACATGGCAAACATAAATAAATACAATGCGATACAAATATAAATAAATACTAACATAATAAAATATTAATCTAACATAAATAAAATATTAATCTGAAACATACATACATAAATATTAATCTAACATATAAATAAAAATAAATCTAACATAAAAATATAACAATTAAGGTAAAATATTTAATACTTATTCCTATAAAAAATATCTACATATATTTAAAGTTAATAGTTTTTATATATTTACATATATTATTTTTTCACACAAACAAGTATTTATTATTATTATTCATATATGTTATATTTAAACAAAAACCATATTTTATTTTACAAATATATAAAACCTCACATATATATATATACCAAATAAAATAAAAATATACGCAAAATACGTATCATAGGTATATATATATATATACGTATTTTATATGATATTAATATATACATATAAAAAGCTTGCTACTTAATAATAATAATAATAATAGTAATAATGACAATGCATGGATTAAATTAAAATAACATGAAACTAGAGATTTAGGACTAAAATGCATGGGTTACTAATTTACATGGCATAAATGACAAACATCATGGACTAAAATGAATCAAAACATAAAGTGTATAGGCTGGAAAGTAAACAACATAAAATAAAAGTGCAAGATAATAAATTAAACATAAAAATAGTAATTGAATTGAATCGAAGCAGAAATTTAAAACTTAAAAAAAATGATATTAGATGTGCTGAAAAAACATAAGGACTAGAAGAGGAATTAACCCACGACGGAAATGAAAATGAGAAAATGATAGGAGTACTACTTGAGTAATTAACCCATTAAACAAAAAAAACCCTCAAAACTACGTCATTTTGGATCTAACCGATTTAAAACATAAAATAAGGGTTATTTTTTTGTTATTTCGAATCAAACTAAAACAAAACCCTAAGAAACAAAAACCTAAGCTAATATCTCATCTCCTCACTCTCGAACGGCGGCCGCCACTATTCAAGGGATGAAGGCCGATCATCGGCTTTGGAGCCTCACGGCGGACGGCGCAACACAGCCGGAGAGGTGAGACTCGAAATTCTTCCCATTTTTTATTCGAAAATAAAGAAACAAAGATTTGAAACAAGAGATTTAAAACGAACAACCAAGAAATCTTTTTACCCTTATATTGATTTCGAACAATGAACTCCCCAGATTACAAAGTTTTTAGATCTCCAGAAATCTCCTAAATTTCTCTCTTTTTTATCGAACAAAACCGCCACCTTCTATTCAAATTCATTCGGTTTAATTTAAAGGTTGATTTTGGGGTTCAGTTTAATTTAGTTTTAGGTAGTTGATGGTCGGCGGCAAGGATGAACGGCGACAGACGAGGTGGCGGCAGTGGCGCGGCATATTAAGGTTGTTTCTGTGAACTAAGGTTTTTGTCTCGGGTCGGGTCATAGGCTTGGATCCAGGTCAGGTTTGGGTGTTTTGGGTTTGTAAACGGGCTTAAGGCCCGGTGAAATGGGTTATTACAGCCTGTGATTTTTTTTATTCTCTAGATTTTTTATATTTTTAAAAAATATTTTGTTTCATAACATTGTTTTGTTTTGATCGGTTCAAATGAATGTTTTTTAAATTACTAGGCTAACGAAGAAGAGAGAACGATAATTCATGAATAATTGAAGACAAAATTGTAAACAGAATAAAATGAGAATTAAACTATAATAGATAATGTTATATTAAACTTTCATTTAAATACTACTAAGAGAGGAGAGAAGTGGCGTACTAAATACGTTGAATGTCTGAACGCGAACAGCTGAAAAATGCAGACACGATTTCAATGGAAGCAAACGCGTCAAAAAAAAAAAAAGACTCAATAAGGAAAAAAGAAAAGAAATAGGATTTGAAATGTAAAAACAGTCAAAAGTAATCACGACGAAAAATCTGAAAAAAGGGTTTTATCGGTGAAGATGAGATTTGGACTTTTTTTCAATGTCTTGAAGAGTAACTATATGACAATTTTACTTAAATATGGTAGTAAATTTTTTTTAAAAAATTATATTTGTTAGATTAATTTTAAATTTATAATATTTATTACAGTAAAAATAAAGCCGATAAGGAAGGAATTCAATTTTACTGTTTATTTTTATTTTTTAATTAAAAATATTAATAATGGTAAAAAAATTCGAATTCAGTGTAAAATACTGTTTAAAGTCGGACTGTAATTCACCTGACTTTAATTATTTAATTATTAATAGAGTTTACTGTTTAAAGTCAGATTGTAATCAATCAAATTTCATTTTTTACTGTAAAAATTATAATATCTTAATAAATAATTTAACATGTATCATAATGTGAAAAATAATTTTTTAAAGATAATATTTATGTCTTTTGGCCACTGCGTCAAAAATTAAAAGAAAAAAATCCAGCAAATCGTAATAAGATTTAAATATTAAAATAAGAACACTGCACTTTGTTGGTCTATTTAACAAAGTTCCGGTGTGAGATTATGATTAAAACACATGCAAAAAACAAAATGAAAACGAGCAATTGTGAGAATGGAAAATGGTGAAGGGTGTCGTATAGATTTCTAATAGTGTTTTTGCAAGGTAAAGAAATCTGTTTAATTAAAAGCACCATATATAAACAAAAGAGAAACTACATGAACAAAAGCTGATCTAAATTAAAGAAACAAAAAAGGGGAGGAATAAAAAAACATAAATAAAGATTGCTCATTTATTTAATACTAATAAAAGTAGAGGAGAAAGGTGGCGTACCAGATAGTAATAGTTGCACGTTTGACCACTGAATAAATGAATAGAGAGGAACAAAAGCCGATGGAAAACGGGGAAGAAGCTGTGTAGAATCAAAAAGAGAAACCAGAAGATGGGTTTCAATGGGGATGATGAGATTTTTGGAAGAGTTAAATGCTTTAAACTGAAATGAATGGAGGATGTTAATGGAGGTATGGGTTTTTCGAAAATGGAAGAAAAGAAAAGATGATGATGACTTTGATTGGTTTCAGAAAATGGAGAAATAAGCATCAAATGAATCATGCGTTCTTGTTAGCCACTAGGCTTTTCTGTGTTTGAGTTCGACTTTGCTCCTCATTAAATTGGGGGTATTTTAGGGTCATCAAAATTAGTTCAAAATTTTATTTTTGTCATTCACCTTTCAAAAATTATACCATGAACAATTTTAATTTTTGTTATAAAATGATTACTGAGTCGTTAATTATCATTAAATAAGTGATGTGACAGTTAAGAAAATTTGTATAATAACACATTTAATTATCTAAATTTACACATTCAATCAATTTAGTCATAAATAAAAAAATCAATAAATTTAGCCATCATTGTTTACAAAATTCTTTCAATTTGATCATATTTTTAATTATAATAATTTAATATTTTTCTCTAATCAAATGGTGACATATGTCACGATCTGGTTGGAAAAAAACGAAAGAAATTTTAGAATAGGGACTCAAACATGTGCAAGGGATAAATGAGATCGTCTAACCACCAAGTTAAAGTCAATCTTTGGCTAAAAATGAAAACAATTTATTATATATATGATATACTATTTATTATTGGTAAAAAAAATGGAACAATTGAAGGAATGGAAGAACTCGAATCTAGGAGTGAGAGGGGGAGTGGAGCGCCTAATCATATGGCTAAAGCCAATTATTTTTTTGTTAAAACTGACAACAATTTACTATATATGTTAAATTGTAGTCATTTGTATGATATTAATATATAGGCTTAAGAAGGATTTTCCGATCAAAAGAGGATTAGATGCTTGAAAAGTGATTTTCATCTTAGATTATTTTTTGTTCTCCTATTGGCTTGGGATGAGCCACCTTAATTTTACGAGCCATAACCATTGTATTTACCTTTTACTGCTTTTCATGTATGTGATACGATGAATGCTATACAACAAGTAGTAACATAAATTGATAAGATCAAATTGAATGATGAAATTAATTTAACAAAAAACCTCAGTATTTGCCTTCCGATTTTAAACCCTCGTTAAAACCTCGATCGATACTATGTAAGTTCTGCTAAAGCAAGATACTTGTATCTATCTTGGTTAAACGCTATGAATAAGCAAGTGATATTCACTGCTGTGATATTGGTTAAAGACTTAACTAGGTTACTCTAATAGGATTAGAAACCCAGAGGCTAGTTATTTCGATAATCATATGATGATTATAACAAGAGTTGTTCATCAAATGAAGGAGTTGCATGAGATGTAGTTAGCAATTATTGCTTACCTAAATAAACCATAATATCAAGAGAAAAGCCAAAGCTGGCTTAAGGGAAGGTGAAATATGGATCCTTACCCACTAGAAAAACTTCACAGAAAGTATTTCGACATTAATATATGAGGGTTATTAATTTTGATAAAAATAGTGGGAGTATCGTTAATCAAGTCCTTTTATAAACAAATTTGGTTAGTTAAAATAAATAAATAAACTTGGTAAACGTACACAAAATTCATATTTTATTGTTTTAGACTTATTATGGTAAATACAAATTCGTTATCATTACGATCGTTCCTTAGGAAGGACAAGTTAAACAACGTGAGCTTCCTTGGCTGGTCACTAGAAAGAAAATGTTTCCATTGTAATAAGACATGTCATTGGAAGAATTGCCCTATTTATCTTGAAAAAGTCAAGACGGCAAATGAAAGCAGAACGTATGCCTCAGATATTTATGTTATTGATATTAATTTATCAACATCTACTTCTTGGGTATTATATATCGGTTGTGGTTCTCATATTTGTACATATGTACAATGACTACAAAAGAGTAGAAATCTAAGAAAATGAGATGTGGACCTATGAGTTGGTAATGGAGCAAGAGTTTTTGCATTAGCTATAGGAACGTATGCTTTATCTTTCCCTAGTGGACTTAATTTATGTTCAGAGGATTGTTATTTTGTGCCTAGTTTGACTAAAAATATCATTTTGATTTCTTGTTTAGACAAGATTGGTGTTGAGATAATTATTAAGAATAATTGTTCTTTTATCTCGATAATGTTTTCTATGGTGCGTCATAATTAATAAATGACCTCTATATTTTGGATCAAGATAATTCCATTTACAACATAAATACAAAAAGATCAAAGATAAATGACTCTAATTAAACTTACATTTAGTATTGTCGCTTGTGTCATATAAGTGAAAAATGCATATAAAAACTTCATAAAGATGAATTTTGAATTCATTTCTTTTTTAACAACTTGATGTATGTGAACCTTGTTTTTTGGAGAAAATGACCAAAACTCATTTTAATTGTAAAAGTGAGCGAGCGAGTGATTTATTGGGCTCAGTACCTAGTGATGTATGTGGACTAATGAATACACAAGCTAGAGGATGGTTTTATACTTTATTACTTTCACTGATGACTTCAATAGACACGGGTACATTTACCTAATGCGTCATAAATCTGAAGCCTTTGAAAAGTTCAAGGAATTTAAGAATGAAGTACAAAACCAACTAGGAAAAAACATTAAGGCTCTTCGATCAGATCGAGGGGGAGAATACTTAAGCGTAGAGTTTGATGAACTTCTAAAGAAGTGTAAGATTATCTCACAACTTACACCTCCTAGTACTCCACAATGGAATGGAGTTCTCGAAAGGAGAAATCAAACACTATTAGACATGGTTCGATCAATGATGAGTCATGTCGATCTTCTAGTTTTTTTAGGACATACGCTAGAAACAACTGCTTTCACGCTAAATCAAGTTCCATCTAAATCCGTTCAAAAGACACCATAAGAGGTATGGAATATGAGGTGTCCCAATATGCCTTTTATGAAAATTAGGGGATGCGAAGCTTATGTTAAACATCAAATGTCTACAAAGCTCGAACTTAAATCTCATAAGTGTATTTTTGTAGGATATACTAAGGAAATAAAAGTATATTATTTCTTCAATCCTACCAAGAACAAAGTGTTTGTTGCTCGAACATGAATCTTTCTTGAGATAATTTATTTTCAAAAAATAAAGTGGGAGAAATATTAAACTCAAAGAAATTCGAGATCAACCACTGATCACTGAACCAAAGATTGAACAACAACAAGTTCCACAAGTTGTTGAGAAACAAATAATTGTTTTGGAAACAAAACCACTACGGAGATCCTTGAGAGAACGCAATGTGCTCGAGAGATATGAATTTCTTGTTACATTGCATGGTGAAGTTCTACTCATGGATCAACATGAGCATAGGACTTATAAAGAAGTAGTGACGAGCCCATACTTTGAGAAATGGCTAAAGGCCATAAAGTCCGAGATGGATTGCATGTCAGAATTCCAAGTTTGGACCTTGGTTGACCCACTTGAAAGGGTTAAGCCCATAGGGTGCAAATAAGTTTTCAAAAAGAAATCTGGCATGGATGGTAATGTATAAACATACAAAGGGCGATTAGTTGCTAAGTGATTTTGTCAAATTCATGGTATATACTATGGTGAAAAATTTTCTCCTATTGCTATGTTTAAATACATCTGGATCTTACTTGTGATAAATGCATTTTATGATTATGAAATCTTGAAAAAATGGATGTCAAAACCGCTTTCCTTAATGGAAAACTAGACGAGGATGTGCACATGATACAACCTGAAGGTTTTGTCAAACCAAAAGATGCCGAAAAAATATGCAAGCTATATAGGTCTATTTATGGATTAAATCAAGCTTTTAGAAGTTGGAATCTTCGAGTTAACGATGCAATCAAAGAGTTTGGTTTTATCAAAATAAAGATGAGCCATGTGTTTTCAAGAAAATTAGTGGGAACACTATCGTATTCTTGGTATTGTATGTGGATGACATATTGATAATAGGAAATGACATTCTTACCTTACAGTATATAAAGATTTGGTTAAGAAAATATTTTTCCATGAAAGACTTGGGTGAGACAACATACATATTAGGAGTCAAGATCTATAGAGATAGATCGAGAAGACTCCTAGGACTAAGTCAAAATACACACATAGACAAAGTACTAAAAAGATTCAATATAAAAGAATCTAAAATGGGGTTCTATATAACCTATGAGACATGGTATATCACTCTCGAGAAAATGTTTCCTTCAATAGCTCAAGAAAGAGAATGCGTGAGTAAGATTCCATATGATTCACCAATTGGATCTATCATGCCTGTCATGCTATGTACTAGTCCATATGTATCATATGCTGTAAGTATGACAAGTTAGTACTAGGTAGATCCTGGTGAAGGTTATTGGGTCACAAATAAAAATATCCTTAAGTACTTAAGATGAAATAATGATGCATTCCTTATATGTATGGAGTTGCGAAAGAGTTAAGTATAAAAGGTTATACTGATGCCAACTTCCAAACTAATATGGATGATTCACTATTGCGATTGGGTTTTGTGTTCTGCCTTAATAGATGTGTTGTGAGCTGGAAAAGTTCAAAGCAAGATACAATAGTTGATTCTACAACAGAAGTCGAGTATATAGTAGCAAGCGATGCTGCAAAATAAGCTATTTGGATCAAGAAGTTCATAACTGAACTAAGGTTGTGCCTAGTATATCGAATGCTATAGATCTACATTGTGACAACAACGGAGCCATCACATAGGCAAAAGAACCCATATTTCACCAACGATCCAAACATATACTTAAGTGTTATCATCACATTCAAGAAATTATTGATCTAAGAGATGTGGAAATATGCAGAGTACCAATAAATGGTAATATTACTTATCCACTAACGAAGCCTCTGACGTAGCAGAAGCATAATCATCACACTAAGTCACTTGATATTAGATGCATGAGTGATTGATCTTAGTGCTAGTGGAAGATTGTTAGAGTATGCTCAAAGCAGGAATTCAAAAAATGGTATGTGACCGCTATAACGGCCGTTATTTAATGATAATGCCGCCGTCTAAAACTGTTAATAGCAGAAATCAGAATCAAACCGATAACGGTTGATAGCGACCGCATTGTAATGGTTAACGATCAATAACGACGATAACGGTGCGTTATTCCCGTTATTGTTCTGCTATTCCAAAATTGCACAAAAATTTTCATCTCAAGTTCAAAAAATCAAAAGAAAATCTAAATAAATTTATTTAAATCTGAAAAGAAGATGTAAAGTACTAAAGTAAAGGGAATATATTCCTTGTTCTGCAAAAGCAGAAAAAGTTGACAAAAATTAGAAACCCCCAATTGTATTTGCATCTCCAGAATCCAGATTTCAAATCAAATAATTACAAACCAAAAAAATAGAATTTCTCTCAGATCCAACATCTCTAAACTCTAAACAAAATCAGTAAATCAATCAGATTCTAAGAAGTTTCACAAAAAACTCACAAACAAGTGACAACGCAAGACCTCTGTTTTAGGTTGGAATTGAAATTTGCCGTCCGTTGAGCTTCGCTGGTGTTGTCGCCATTGAGGAATTCAAGGTCTCGCCATTGAGCTTATTTTTTGAAGGTAAGATTTAGTTCTATAATTGTCTAAGACTCTAAAAGGAGATTAGGTTCTGAGAGAGAATAAATTTTTGGGTTTAAGGTAAACTGGTAGAGTTTGAGTCTTTGAGAGTCACGATGAGAGAAGAAATTTTTTTAGGTTTTGCATGAATTTTAAGGGTGGGTAATTAAATAATAATTTAATTTTAAATTTATTTAGTTCTTTAATTTTAGTTTAAATGATAATAATTTAGTTCTTTTTGTTCTTTAAATTTTTTGAATTCCATTCAGCTTTTACTTTTCGTTTTTCATTACATTTTTATTGTCATGTTAAATTAATGAAATTAAATAATAATTCAAGTTTAAAAATACATTTGATTTTTTTTAACTTTATGAATATATGAATCTCAGTTTTTGTTGAAATTAAACATGTCACCACGTATTGAAAAGTTTTCGACTGAAGGATTGGAGGGTGCACCGAGTAACGATATAGGTTGGCACTTTAGAGATCCAGTTCCAAATGATACGAAAGGAAGTATCGTATGTAAGCTTTGCGGCAAAGTCGTAAAAGTAAGAATAACACAGTTTAAAGAACACATTGCTCATAAAACTGGTCAAGTTAAATCGTGCCCTAATGTTACTGGTATGTAATATTTTATAATCGTTTTTAAATGTTAACAATAACGACTATATATAATTGTAATAATATGAAGTGAGAATTATTTTTATTTGATTATCAGGTGCCATTAGAGACATCATGATGAAATTACTTCAAGAAGCCAAGACAAAAAAATGGACAAGAGAAGGGGAACTGATGAATTCTTATCACAATTAAGAGAAGACGAGGATGAATTTATTGATGACATTTCAACTTTGAGACAAGAAACTCGAGAAAGTCTCCAATCACAGTAAGAGTGGTATAGAAGAAAAGAATTTAGATGAAATATTGGTGGTTGGGGTAACATATATGAAGAATGACGATCTTTTTCTCATGGAGGACAACATGGAGAAAGATACATCCCTAGTGAGTTTGAATTTACTTTAAGGGATACTATACCTGAATTGGTTAGAAGAAAAAGATCAAAACAGCCAAAGGTCAGTGAGTCTATTTTAAAGACTTTATGAAAAAAGATGGGTGAATCAGTCTCTAAAATTTTAATGTATGATGAATTTCCTTTTCAATTGGCAAGCTCTCCTTGGTTGTACATTTAATCCAAGAGTCTATAGAAGTTGGACAATGTGTAAATCTCCCCACACCTTATGAGGTTTTTGTTGTGTATTTAACATCGGAGTATGAACAAGTGCGTGATTGGGTAGATGGACTGAAGGTTCACTGAAAAGAATTGGGTGAAACTTTAATGTGTGATGGTTGGTCCAACAATTTGAATCAAATGCACATCATCAATTTCCTTGTTTATTGTAGTAAAGGAACTATTTTTTTGGAAATCGATGAATGTATTGAGTGCTCGTAGTAGAGATGTTAAATTCTACTACAATTTATTAGATTCAGTTGTTGAAGAGATTAGAGAAGAGTACATTATCCAAATAGTGACTGACAATGAAGCATCAATGAAAGTTGCTGGAAGAAAGTTAATGTTGAAAAGAAATTATTTGTATTGGACCTTATGTGTAGCTCACAGTTTGGATTTATGTCTTGAAAATATTAGAAAAAAGTCGAGTGTAGCAAAAGTATTAGAGGAGGCGAAGAAAGTGACTTGCTTCATATACAATCACATTTGGACGATTGATTTGATGAAAAAGTATACCAATGGGAAGTAAATACTTCGGTCTGCTCTTACTCGATTTTCTACTCATTTCATTCAACTTGAAGAGATAACAAGGCAAAAGCAAGGTTTGAGAGAAATGTTTAACTCAATGGTCAGTATTTTATAATTAGTTAATACAATTACTTAAATAGCAACCTTTAATAATTGTATTAGTTCTAAATAATTTAAATAATATTATAAATTTTTTCTTATGAAAATGTAAGAATTTAAAGATTCAAAATGGCGTTATCAAAAGTCAGGCCTGCTTATGAAGCCAAAAAATTGTTTTAAGAAAAGACTTTTGAAAAAAAAACTGTTGACATCGTGAAAGTTTACGAGCCCCTAGTAAAAGTGTTGAGACTTGTGGATGGTAATGAAAAATCAATGATGGGCTTCATTCATGAGGCTGTTGATAGAGCTAAATGAGCAATTAAACAAAATTGTCGATATTCTACCGAGTATGAAAGAATTATTGACAATAGATGAACATTTATGCGTTCTGACTTGTATTCAACTGGTAAGATAAATGTTTCATATAATTAAGAGTTATTTTTACATTTTATTATTTTAAGCTTTAGATTATTATCATTTGAGCATATTCTTATAAATTATGATTAGGTTATTTTCTCAATGCTCAAATTCAATTTGGGGTGGAGCATTCTAGGAATGCATTGGCAGAAACATTAGAAGGTACAAGATCAGTGATTGAAAGATTAGAACCTTCTATTAATATGCAAATAAGAATGGTTAATCAGATTAGGCTCAAATACTAGTATTTATAACTTAGTTAAATAATTTGAGATTGAATAATTTTTCTCATTTATACTCAATATTTTATTTATGTTGTTGTTAACATTTTGAGGTAAACAAGAAACATTGAGTACTCCACAGGCACAAAGAGCTTGGAATCAAATGAATCCAGGTAAATAGTTAATTTAATTTATATTACTAATTATATTGTACATTTTGATGTTAGTTTGAAATTTAAATAATACTATGCAGCTGAGTGGTGGATGATATATGGCATGTTCGCTCTTGAATTACAACGATTAGCAATTAAAATGCTTAGTCAAACAACTTTGCATCAATTGTTTTTGCTCGGCAGTATTAATTTTATTAATTTAGAATAACACGCCTAACCCTGAAATGTGCACCTCGTTAAAAACCTCCCTAATCCTAAGTGGAGGAAAAGAATATGACACATAACAAGTAATACAAGAAAGACAACATCTGCAATCACCATTTGATATCCTGCCACAACTAAGCATATACCATGAAATCCATCTCCTGCCACAAACTAGACAACATTGGAGCATATTCAGCTATATTCATACCAAGTCAAGAAACAAGCTGAAGTGCAAAAAACTTGAGAAACTAGTGTTTACCTATTATAACATGAGACTAAAAATGAGGCACCAAAAAAGATTAAGCATTGATGATATAAATGCTAGTTATAATCCTATCAAACTTGATCATATCTTTGAAGATGTTGATCCACTATCAGAATGGCTTCATGAGAAAGAGAAACCCTTGTTAGATGATAAAAATGTTGGTGTGTTTCATGTGGATACCTTTGATGATGAAATGAATGTTAATCAATCTCAAGATATTCAACAACAAAATCTGTCTCATTCAAGTTCTAGTGCAACACCAAGTCAGAGTGGTGATGGACCCGATGATGGTGGTTTAAGTCCAATATATGATGATGATGGACAAAGTGGTGATGGAGGTGAGATTAGATCTTATAGTCGGTATGAAGAAGATTATGGGGTTGGTACCACTAGTAAACACTTCCGTGATAGATCAAAATTCGATGGAAATATGTATCCTACACCTAAGAGAGATAAAAGTGAACCTAGAGCTCCATAAGAAAAAGGCATCAGAAAGCATACTTTTGAAGCTTCTTATTTTGGCAGAAGATCCAGTTCTAGTAACCCTGGGTATAGTGATTCATCTACTAGCACTCAAGGTTTTTATCCATCAAGACAATTTTCATATTTTCAACCTTCACATGGTTATTATCCACCATTTCCTAATTATGGTGTGTCATATCAACCACAAATGTACCCTCCGCCACCAATGTATCACCCACCTTTACCTCACATGTACCCTCATATATCCTCCACATTAATTTATTTGAAGATCAAGGTGAAAATGTTACTCTTTTGGATATATTTTTGGACAATGGCCACGAGAATCAAGTCAAGATCGCTCTGAAAGTCCAGGTGAAGAATATGATCATCTTCGTCATTCCACTAATTGGTGAAACTATCACTATCATCATTTTTAAGGTATGTTTTTTTTTAAATTCTTAATGTTTTAAAATTTGTCTATTGGTAAATGACTGAAGTATATTTTATAAAAAAATAATTAAGGGTTTGAAGCATGTTACATATGAAAATAAAACGAAAATATAATAAGAGTGAGAATAAATGGTAGGAAATAGGAATTATTAATGAGAATCTATACATTTATCTATTGATCTTTTTCTTTTTTTTTTTTTGCAGCATTGAATTAAATCTAAACTTTTATATATTGTCTTGATAGGGATTTTGGATACCATGTTGCTTTATGGCATTGTAATTGTGTTGGTAAAAAAAAGGATTTATTGGGATTGTAATTGTTTTGGATTCATTAGCACAATGTCATCATTACTTAATTTATTCTCTTTTCCTATCCACCAGGTTTTTAAAGTCTATTATTTAGTTAAACTATATTATATATGTTCGTTTTCATTTAGAAAACAATCTAAAAATTATTAAAAATGATTTTTTTATATTTATATATATTATGATTTACAATAAGTTATGCAATTTAAAAAAATCATGACAATGACACCCGTAGTGACCGCAATAGTAATTATTATGGCCAAAACTGCGATAAACGTGACACGACTGAAAACTCAGCCGCAAACGCTTTTTAAATCCCTGGCTCAAAGACCAATCATAAGATAATTGTAAATGACACATTTTTTTACCTTGTTTATTAATACATAAGTATTGCCATTATTATTTTCAGTTACTATTCTGTGTGCATAAATAAAATGAACTATAATAAAGTCCTTAGAATAATATAGTCATTCTTAAATGTCCTTAGTCAAGTATTATTATGGGAATGGACAACAATAATGCATTAAGACTAATATGTAGTTGATTGATGACAAAGTGTTTCCATTGACATGGATATGCCAAAATCAATACATTAGTATGTGTTAGAGAACGACATACTGGACTGACCCGCTATGAGCACGTTTCTTAGATTATTATGTGACAATCATAACATTGCTCATAGTGATAACTACATGTATGATCCTCAGACTTGGGATCATCATTATTTCAAAACCGCGATAAACGCCACGCGACTGAAAACTCGATCGCAAATGCTTTTTAAATCCCTTTCTCAAAGACCAATCATAAGATAATTGTAAATGACACATTTTTTTACCTTGTTTATTAATACAGAAGTATTGCCATTATTATTTTTAGTTACTATTCTGTGTGCATAAATAAAATGAACTATAATAAAGTCCTTAGAATAATATAGTCATTCTTAAATGTCCTTAGTCAAGTATTATTGTGGGAATGGACAACAATAATGCATTAAGACTAATATGTAGTTGATCGATGACAAAGTGTTTTCATTGACATGGAGATGCCAAAATCAATACATTAGTATGTGTTAGAGAACGACATACTAGACTGACCCGCTATGAGCACGTTTCTTATTTTATTATGTGACAATCATAACATTGCTCATAGTGATAACTACATGTATGATCCTCAGACTTGGGATCATCATTATTTCAACATCGTGGGTCACATATTTTGGTACAGTTAAACGTGTTTCGTAACTAGCTATACTATAAAGACTGGTATTGTATATATCACAATCTGTGTAGTGAGATTGGTTATTCAAGATATGGTTTATCCTTCCTACATCATAGGAGCAATGTCTAAGCCACTTGATTAAGTGGGACTTAAAATGCATGACTATGCTCAAATAAGTTGATATGAGATATCATAAATTATTCGTTTATAATAGTCTAATCAAGATATCAAGAAATATTAGATGGACTATACAAGTGTGACTATTCTGTGACTTGTGTCCAATATAGATATAAAGGACAAAAGGATGTAATACACGAAAAAAGTTAATCACAAAGAGGTTAAGTCGAATCATGACTTCTTGTAAATTAGGTGACAATGACACATATCTAGATGCCGCTCTATAATCACTAATTTTATCCAGGGTGTTAACCCTTTTTTGTGAATATTTGAAATAATGGGCTTTATTATCACCTTTTTATATGTTATTAATATTATTATGTGCAAAATATATACTGTAAGTATTAATATACTATGCTCGTTATTAGTATTACTATTATATGTTACTATTTGATGCTACTATATGATTTTAAAAAAGAAAAAACAACACAAAAAATTATTATGATTATTTGTTTTTAATTAGTATTATATATTAACATTATTTTTATTATCATTACTATCTCGGTTTATTATTATTATTATTACTATTATATTATATTATGACTATTATTATTCAGTTATATTGTTATCATTATATTACTATATAATTATTATTATTAAACAAAAACTAAAAAAAAACTAAATAGTATTTAATTAAGTAAAAGCCCAAAGTCCATTTCATATTTGCAGTCCATTTACAAAACCCCAAATAATAACAATACAATACATATTACACTCGACCTATTTAAGGCCCTAACTTAATCTGCCCTAAAAACAAAACCCTAATACCCTATTTCTCCTTTTGCGTAGCTGATTCCCAGCCGTTAGATCTGGGATAGATCTAACGACCTAGGATTGATGTTGAGAACCTTTCAGAGACTCCACGCGCCCACGCACAACTATCTAACTGGCACCACGTGAGCGTTCAATGCACATGTGACTCTTCCTCTGCCGCGACTAGCCTTTGCACCCCCTCTGTCGCACCTGCCAACCGACCATGATAGCAGTCCCCTCTCTCTGGTCTCCTCCTCCTCACCAAGCGGCCACGACGCCCATACAACCAAAATAAACCAACATTAATAAAAGAAGGATTAATGTCAGATGAAACAAGAATGGCTAATTTTCATAGGGTTTCGGCGAATTTCAGAAGAAATTATAACAAAATATATTCTTCTTTTTTTCCATGTAAACAGTCTCGATTATAAAACCGGGCACACAAATATTGTAAAAGGACAGATCGAAGCAACAAAAAAATAAAGAAAGACATTTTGAAAGGTATCTCTACTCTTATCAGTACATGCATTCAAAAGAAAAAAGAGGGCTTAGGGTCAAGTTTCTTTTAACTTCGTGTCTGAATATTCTTCCCCGTCCCTTCAGATCTCGCCGGTAATAAGCCTCTCGACTTCCATCCAGAAGCCGTGCATGGTGAGCCGTTCGAGGATAGGGAAAATTGGTTTTTTTTAAAAAAAAGAGAAGGGATTTTGAAATAGTTTCTTTTTTTGGGGTTTGGCTTTCTCAGATCTAGGCAGAGGAATGTTTTTTTGGTAAAACTAAAACCATTTTGAGATTTAGGTTAAAGAGAGGAAGGTTTTGGTGATATTTGGAGGTTTGCCAGTGCCGACGAACGGCGACCGACAGTAGTTTACGACCACCGATATAGAGGAACGTCGGTGGTTTCTGGGTTTTTTCCTGATGAACGGCGGCATTCATTAAGGGCTGAGGGAGAGAGGGCAGAGTGTTTTTCGGGTGATTTTTTGAGAAATAAAACGAAAATTTATGTTTTCAAAAAGAAATAAGTTTTATACTTCTTTTAAAAAAAATAAATGGGTTATTTTCCTTTTTAAATCCTTCGGTATCACCTCATTTACACCCACGGCCATTTCGTATTTTAAAACTACACCCCAGGTCCCTCATAATTTTCTTAAAGTTTCAATTTCATCCTCATTTTGAAATTAATCTGGCTTTTAAATGGGTTAATTCACCTTTAACTCCCTCCCTCCGTATTTCTAAATTACCCCCAAGCTATGCTGTCTTTTTTAATTACTCCTGATGACCCTCTGACTTTCACCTGCTTTTCAATTCGGTCCTAGTTTCAATCTAATTTGTTTTTAAAAGGGTTAATAACCCATTAAGCCCTTGTTTTTTTAATCTATCCCATTTTGACCCTTTCTAGTATTTTAAATCACCCTATTGGTCCCTCTGTTTTTATTTTTTCCTTAATTTAGCCCTCATTGCATGTTTATTTAGTGCATTTTATTTTATGTTATTTATTTATTTTACTTATGTGCCTTAGTTGCAAGTATTGATTTATATTTGTTCCTTTTGTGTTTTATTATGATAGGTCTTTTAGCTAGAATAAGGTTTAATTTAATCTAATTAATTTAATTTATGCGCTCGTTTTATTGGGGCATAAACTTTAAATTAATTAAATTAAATTTAGGTTTATGATTAGTTGTTGGAGCCTTAGTTAGGTTTAAGATTCAAATCAATTTAATTAATTTAAATTTACCATTGGCTAATTGGGCTAAATGTTAAATGCATTAAATTGATTGGACAATTCTTAATTACTTTTAGGAATAAAATCGAGATTTGACTTAGATCATCTAATTTAAATCATAATTAATTAATTCGATTTATTTTAGATAGTTTCCTTGGCTTATTGGGAAACTAGTTTAAAATTCATTAAATTAATTATTATGATTCAAGATAATCCATAAATTATTAGGGTTTTCTACTTTTTAGGGTTTAATTAATTTAGGGTTAATATTAGACTAATTTAGTTAATAATTAGACCACTAATTAATATTTCATAATTTGGGCCTCTTTTAGGTTAGGACTTTAATGGGCCTAGGTTTTATTTTGTGCCTTTCCATGCCATACATTTTAATTGCCATTCATGCGACTTTAATATTTTAATGGGCATGCATATGGTTAATTAATTTAAATTACAAAAAGGAGGTATTTATTAATTTCAATATTTGTGTCGTAACAATCCTGGCTCATTGGATGTTGACCAAATATTCGAATTAATTCTTACCGTATAAAGGTAAATTTAATTTGGATTAAAATTTGACGAGTCATAACATCATACTTAACTGCTTGCATCATGCATAAAGGTGATGAACGAAGTTCGAACTATAAATTAACACGGCAATCAGGCTTATTCGATGTCGGTTTAATCTATGGTCCGAGGTATCATCACCCTTATTAATTAAATGTTTAATTAATTCAAATTTACCAATTTGAAAAAGCCCTTCTAATTAAAGTCTAAATTCAACCCCGAACAATTTAATTAAATTCAATTTCAATTTCGATAATTTCCATCAATTCAAAGCAACATATGTTTTGGTACTGGTTTTCGGGCGTGATGGGGGTGTTAATCCTTCCCCACATGTAACCAACTCCCGAACCCGGTTTTTAACGAATCTCGTATTTTCAAAAAGAGAAAAGGAAAAGAAACCTCTTTTAGCGATTTTGAATTTTCAGAAAATTTAGGTCGCTACAAGTGGCGACTCCGCTGGGGACCCATTTTTGTTTTTTACAAAAAAGTGAGTTAGGCCAAAAAAATATATGTATTTTGCTTTTAATGGTGGAAATTTTGAAATTTAAATTTACTTTAATTAAGTTGTTCTCATTTGAAGATATGATTGTAATTATACGGGCTTTGACAATTGGTGATTTTGAATTAATTACTCACTTAATTTCTAAGGAATCTCCGACATGTGTTGCATCATGACCATCATGCTCTATACCAGAGCTCTGCCCCTTGAGTGGGAGTGAAACGCCACATACCCACATGAATATCCCTCCATAGGTCGGTAATTCACTTCCGGGATCCACGCCTTTTGACACGTGAGCAACCCTCCACGTCACTGGGTCGTGCTTTCCCTCGAACCGAATCCAATTCGTAAGCCTGTAATGGGCCAGAATCCGAGGTTCTTGTTGTCTTAGCAGGCGTCAAGATGGGTTTGAGTACCCTTTTAGAACCAAACCCATGTGTGAGAATCTAGGAAGCCCACCCCAATTAGAGCTATGCGGATAGCCATAACAAGCTAGAATTTATGTGGTCAGGGTTTTTGTGTCTTTTTGCCTGTTGCTCCCTAATTTATGTATTTTTTATCTTGTAATTTCGGATTTGTTTATTTCATTACTAACATGTTTCTTTTTGTTTTTATTATTTCCCCTTTATATTTTGTTTTGCATATTTTATCATATCATAAAGAAAACACTGATTCGGAAAATAGTCTGAAGTTAAATACTCGATCAATGGGAGACTTGGTCCTTAGCAGTGATGGAAAGAACTCCGAGGTACAAATATGGTCAGATGGTGAACAACTTCACGATGGAGACAATATTTATGCCCGATATAGGTCAACGATGTCCGATGAAACTTTCATGAACACGGAATACAATGATGTGTCATGATTGAGATCGATATTGCACATTTGGGATTATGAAGTGAAAAGTGTTTTCAAAAGCAAATATGGTGACATAGCATATTTGTTAGATGTCCCAGTTGATCAGTCATTACTCCAAGCCTTGGTGAGATTCTAGAATTCAGCTTACAGTTGTTTAACAATAGGCAACATTGATTTGACCCCAACAATCAAGGAATATCTAGCCCTCGTAAATTGCAAAAAGATTGATGAGGATCGAGTCTTCTCCAAACCACCCAAGAACAAGTCCTTTCCGGCCAAGCTAACTAGGAACTCCGACATTTTGTCATCTTGGGTTGAAAATCAAGTTACCACTTGGAACAAGAAGGAGTACCTCAAGTGGGAAGGAATCTTACAACTAGCTTTAGTTCATCCAGTAGGACCTTTTTGCATTATTGATCTATGGATTGGTTTTGTTCCCCAAAGCATTAGGACTCATCGATCCATGAGTGTTAGATTTGTTCGATTGCTTAGGAGGAAAGACCAATTCGGTGCCTATCATCTTAGCCGAAACTTTCTAGTCTTTGAGGTTTTGTAGACGACATGGTAGGGGTCGTTTCTTAGGATGCCCTCAGCTTCTAACAGCCTGGTTTTATAGTCATCTTTGGTCTGACGTTCACTTCTCGAAGCCTCTCTTTATAGCAAATTCTCGCCGTTAGAAGAATTCTTACAAAAAGAAGATTGGCCAATGGGAAGATCTGAAGAGGTATGGCTAGACGTCTTACAAAACCTAAAAGACAAAGATATAGTTTGGAAGGCTCCGTGGCTACTCACGAGGAATATCCTTTATAGATGTGAACATTCATGGGTACCGCTACTTGGACTTTTGGGGAATACCGTTTATGCACCCCTTTTGGTTTTGAAACAGTATGGTTCCAAACTGTTTGTACTAGCCACAAGTGGACTAAATGAGTTCAACATAGACTATGAGACTGAAAAAGGCTACAAAGGGAAGGTGTATAGCGCTTCTTCTACATGGAATAATGCAAGAAAAGTTAGGGTTTTGAGTGCTCCATACATGATGACTCCCGAATATAAAGTGTGGCAATTCAATCACGTCAACGACAATATTCCCAAGCTGAATCCTGATGGTATGAGGTTTGTTCAAGAAAAGTTGGGCACGTTTCCCACCAAAGTTGATTTGATGAGAAAACAACTTGAAGAGGAGCAAAAGAAGTTTATCCAGCTAGAAGAAAAAGCCGATCAAGATAGGTTCAACTTCGATTTAGACAAGACAAAACTTAAATGAGAAATTAAAAGTCTACAAAGGAGGAATGATACGTTGGAGCTCGAGCTTAAGTTAGAAAAGGAAGAGATCTGAAAGTTGCAAAGGCTAAACAAGAGTAAGAGGATTGCAAATGACGGGCCAAGCAAAGGGTTAGAGCTCAGACTTAAGGAGGAGAAGGCCAAAGCCAAAACTTATAAGAGGAAGTACTACGAGCACGAGAGCCAAGTGCTTGTTATGACACAAGAGATGAAGAATCTACGGACTACTCACTTGGAGCAGCTCGAAAATGAACGACGCCAAAATGAGGCACTAAAGGCTCAAGTAAAGCGACTAGAAAAGTCTATCCTCAGGCATAAGGGTTCCACCAAAAAGCTAGAGGCTAGCAGTTCAGAAAAGTCTATCCTCAGGCATAAGGGTTCCACCATTTGGACGCAAGAACAAGAATTGGCGCACTTGATGAATGAGGTACAAGGGGTCGCCCGAAAGTTGCAGTTCCTAGTGGAAGATGCTACTGAGCTCCAAGAATGTGTGGATGATGAATCCGAGGAGGGAGAAAGGATTGTTTGGGTCTTGAGGGAGATTTTTGATTTAGGCGCTAGCTTAGAACCATATGCGTAGCGGATTTTCTTTGAATTGTTGTAATGAAACAATGTTTCCATCTATGCCAGTCGTTTAATGATGATATTTGCCAAAATCAGTGTTACTCTTTGCATTCATGCATGACACATTTATTTGCATATTTTATTAAATTATCAAAATTAATTAAAAGACTTCTTATTTCAGAGTATTTTGGTTCTTTTAATTACAAACATTTCATATCCTTACCGCACACGTTTACAAACAAGGATTATGGAGGAAAGCTTTGCGAAACTAGAAGCCGATCTTAGAGGACAATTGGAGCAAACACAACAAGAACCAAGAGACACCATCATCAAGTCTTAACAAGATATGATGAGGGAAATATCTCAAATGCTGCAACTCAATCGCGGGGAAGACCTAAGAGGGAAGAGTACTGTTGTGGACCCTAATCAGAACCCGAGAGACCTCTCATATTCTCCAAGCTTTAAAAAACCCTCTTCATTAATCCTACATCGAACCCTCCACAATGGGTATCCTCGTCTCATCAGGAAGGCGCCTCTGCTCCACCTCAGCCGGTCGTGATATTTGTAAATGACAAACATATCAGAGATAGCATCCCAAACTTTGCAGAATTAGAAAAATTGAACCAAGTGAAGGCAGAGTTCTCAAAGCAATTGGAAGAGACTAGAAAGGATCTTGAAGAAAAATTTCGGGTAAAAGAGGACGAGGAAGGTTCTTATAGCCTGAACGCTAGAGATCTCAGTCTAGTCCCCAATATGGAAATTTCGTACAAGTTTAAGCCTCTAGAATTTGAGAAGTTCGATGGGACAACTTGCCCCACCGCACATATAGCTATGTTCTGCCGTAAAATGCCTGAGTTTACTATAATGAGAAGCTATTAATACACTATTTCTAAGATAATCTTGTGGAACCCGCCGTGAAGTGGTATAATCAGTTGACACGGGCTCAGATAAAGTCATGGAAGGATTTGGCCAAGGTTTTTACTAACCAATATAAGCACATCACTGATATGGTTCCCAACTGGCTCCTATTACAAGTGATGGAATAAAGACGTAACGAGAGCCTACGGGAATATGCTCAGAGGTGGCGTGACATAGCGACGCAAGTTCAACCTCCTCTTTGTGAGAATGAGATTTCTCTTATGTTCGTGGATAGCTAAAAGGGACACTTTATGATCATTTGATCAGTAACCCTAGTAGCAATTTTGCTGACATGTTGATGACCAGTGAACGTATTGAAGCAACCATCAAAAGTGGGAGAATCGACAGAGGGGAACTGTCGCGTAAATAATTCAAGAAGAAAGACCATGAAGTTAACAACACAAACACCTATGAGGCTGTCATAAACCTCACCATATCTCAGCCCAAAACTTCAACCGAGAACCTAGAAATTTCAATAGAAGGGAAGATCGGGGGCCCAAGAAAGAAAACGAGAGCAAGTCTTTCACTCCGCTACCGATTTCCTATAAGGAACTCTACTCGTACTTGTACAAGGCAGATTTAGTTCAACCTTATTATGTGACCCCTTTTAACCCGCCTTATCCCGCATGGTATAACCACAAGGCATATTGTGAGTACCATACCGATGTTCCAGGGCATTCGATTGAGAATTGCGTGGTGCTCAAGAAGTTCGTTCAGAACTTGATCAAGACCGGAGTATTACAATTAGAGGAATCAAGTACCGCCATCAATCCCTTACCGAATCATAGAGGTCAATGTGTAAATGCTCTCGAAGAAGGGAATGCTAGAAGAGCAAATGAGAGTGTGTCCGAAGTAAAATCACCGCTGAGATGGGTTTTTCAGTAGTTGTGCATGACTCATCTTATTGACCGAGGAATGGTGATCGTAAAAAAGGTTGTGGCCCTATTGTGAGTACCATCAGTCAAGGGATCATCAGATACAAGACTGCGAGGAGTTCCGTCAGGTAGTTTAGCAACTGATGGACAGTAAAGAGATTGAATTCTTTGAGGAAGAAGAAAGAAGAAGCGAGTCAGAAGTTTGCACGTTGGATGGTTTAGATACCAAGTATAATGCAAGAAGGTCGTTTGTCCTTTGCCTCAAACCAAGTCAAGAAAACACACCATGAGAAAAGGGTCTTATGGTGCCCCTAAGATTATAATCTCTGCCCCGACATCCTTTTCCTTCAAGGATACCCGGATGGTTCCGTGGAACTACACCGCTAATGTCTCAATACCAGGAGGTTCAAGTTTTCAAGAAGGAAAGAAGCCAGTTGCGGCAGTAAAGTCCGCAGGAGAGGATCTAGTGAAACTAAATCCCGAAGGGGTAAATGATGTGGGGCATTTTACGAGAAGTGGTCGGTGTTATGCTCTAGAAACTTCAAAGGCAATAGAGGAACCGAAGGGTAAAGGCAAGGCACTCGAGTCTGAACCCGCAAAGATATTTAGAGAAGAGCCTCCTCTAAAAATTAATGAGGCAGTAACTGAGGTTCAAGCCCAATGATTTCTGAGATTTTTAAAGCACAGTGAATATAGTGTGGTAGATCAACTCAGAAAGCAACCAGCTCGGATTTCAGTGTTTGACCTCCTGTTAAACTCAGAAAAACATCACGAGGCATTGTTGAAGGTGTTAAACCAAACTTTTGTCGAAAGTAATATTTCGATCCGTAAGCTAGACCAGATCATTGGCCATATTACTGCCTATAATCATATCACCTTCAGTGGCGATAAGATACCGGAGGAAGGTAGGGGGTCTAACAAGGCCCTAAACATTACCACTCACTGTAAAGGTCATATACTACTGGGGTGCTCATCGACAATGGCTCTGCCTTGAATGTTATACCTTTAGCTACTCTGCAATGCCTACCAATCGACAGATCGCACATGAAACCCTTTTAGAATATTGTGCATGCATTTGATGGGACCCAAAGAGACGTGGTCAGGAAAATTGAAGTACCCCTACTTATTGGTCCAAGCGAATACACTGTAGATTTTGTGGTTATGGATATCCGGCCATCCTATAATTGTTTGTTATGAAGACCGTAGATCCATTATGCCAGATCTATTCCGTCCTCTCTGCACCAGAAATTGAAGTTTGTCATCAAAGGAAAGCTAGTAACAGTTAACGCCGAGCAAGACATCGTGGCTTCGGTAACTTCGGATGCTCTATACATTTCGACTGATGAGGAGGCAATAGAATGTGCCTTTAGGGCATTGAAGTTCTTCAATGCCACTTTTTTTACTGAAGGAAACACGATTCCGTGCCGAGACTATCAAGCTGTACTAAGATAGTGGTGAAAGAAAAGCTAGGAAGATGAGCAAAAAAAGGAAGAGGCTTGGGGAAGAGTTTGCAAGGACGCCTGCGACCTATAAATATTATCCACAAGCATGACCGTTTTGGGCTCGGATATAAGCCTAACTTTTTATAGAAGAAACAAGGGTGGAAGAGAATAGAAGAACAACGAAAGGCCCGAATCAGATGGGAGGATATTCTATGGGCTCTCATCGCTTATGCGGATCTCAAGAATGTTTTTGTATTTGGAGGAGTCGTGAACCTTGAGCTGAAGGTCTAAGAAGCCAACCAAGAGAATGAAAAAGATCCTCAATGAGGAGTTGATATGTGAAGCTATGGAGGAGATGGATGTAAACGTGATCTCCGAGGGTGAAAAGACTGTCCAACCTTTGGCCAAGATCCGTCCGTGCCTCCCGGGAGAGAAGCTCGACAATTGGACCAACATGGATCTAGCTGCAGTTTTTAGGACCAAATCAGAGTAATGCTCGGAACCACCCTATTGCTTTTGGCCTGAGAGTAAAAGGGCTACTATGTAAACTCTATTTCACTTTCAATGAAAATGATGATTTCCGTATTTTTTTCTCAAATAGCAAACATAACATTCATTTCATTCATTATTTATTCATTTATTTCATAAACTATTTCTATTCCCAATACATACTTTAAAACTCGTGCAGGCCTCTTAACATTAATTGTATGAATGATTCTGAATCTAATTCTAGGATAGATTTTGAACAACCCCCGTGCTCGGCAGAAATTGACAAAGAAGATGATAAGGTAGAATATGAGGTCCCATATGAATTGTTAAAATTGATGGCAAGTGAAAAGAAACAGATTCTGCTACATCAAGAAGAATTAGAAGTCTTGAGTTCGGAAACCTAAGAAGAAAGGAAAGAGGTGAGGATTGGCACTACTCTATCATCAAAAGTGAGACAGGATTTGGTAGAGCTGCTTTTAGAATTCAAGGATGTATTCGCATGGACATACCAAGATATGCCGGGTTTAAACACGGATATTGTGGTCCACAAGCTTCTTATAAGGCCAGAATGCAAGCCCATCCAACAAAAACTTCGAAGGATGAGACTCGACATGCTGTTAAAGGTTAGGGAAGAAGTAAAGAAGCAGTTCGAGGCCAAATTTCTAAAAGTCACCAAGTACCCGAAGTGGGTGGCCAATATAGTCCCAGTACCCAAAAAGGACGGAAAAGTGCGTATGTGTATGGATTATATGGACCTCAATAAAGCAAGTCCTAAAGATAATTTCCCTCTGCCTCACATTGATACTCCAGTTGAAAACACTGCGGGGCATTCGTGGCTCTCATTCATAGATGGTTTTTTCAAATACAATCAGATTAAAATGTACCCTGAGGATATGCTTTGTGACCATGTAGAGAACGTTTTGCTATAAGGTAATGCCTTTCAGGTTGAAGAATGTCGGGGCAACTTATCAAAGAGCCATGGTAACCTTGTTCTATGACATCATGCACAAAGAGGTTGAGGTGTACGTAGACGACATGATAGCCAAATCTCGGACCGAAGAAGAGCATATTCAGAATTTGAGGAAACTGTTCCAAAGGTTGGTGAAGTACCAGTTGAAGCTCAACAAAGCCAAGTGCACCTTTGTAGTTACTTCCGGGAAGCTCTTAAGTTTTGTGGTTAGCTGAAAAAGAATAAAGATTGATCCTGATAAGGTGAAAGCAATTCAGGATCTCCCACCTCTTCAAACTCAAAAAGAAGTCTAAAGATTTTTGGAAGGTTGAATTACATCTCTCGGTTCATATCTCAGTTGACCGATAAGTGTGATCCCATCTTTAGGTTGCTCCGAAAGAACAATCCGGGAGTGTGGGATGAAGATTGCCAATAAGTCCTAGAAAAGATTAAGTATTTAACCAACGCCCAAATTTTAGTAGCTCCAATACCTGGGAGGACATTAATTCTGTACTTAACCATATTTGATAATTCGATGGGATGTGTGCTAGGGAAACATGAGTCGGGTAGGAAAGAAAGGGTCATTTATTACTTGAGCAAAAAATTCACCGAGTGTGAATCGCGGTACCCACTGATCCAAAAGCTATGTTGTGCCCTAGTGTGGGCTACTAAGCGACTCAGGCAATACATATTGTACCACACTACTTGTTTGATTTCTCGAATGAATCCACTGAAATTCTTAATGGACCCACACTAACTGGGAAGATGGCCCAGTGGCAAATGTTATTGTCTGAATTTGATATCGTTTACATAAGCCAGAAAGCAGTAAAGTGAAGTGTGGTGGCAGATCTTCTGGATAGCCGCACCTCAGACTACTACGAGCCATTGGCTTTTAGTTTTTTGGATGATGATCTAATCGGTGCTTTATTGGAGGAGAAGCCCGCCAATGAATCTTGGAAGCTCTATTTTGATAGAGCATTCAATGCCCTAGGCCATATGATAGGGGCGGTGTTAATTTCTCCCGAAGAGGTTTACTACCCTTTTACCAGTAGGTTGGAATTCTTTTGTACAAACAATATAGCCGAGTACGAGACTTGTGTCATAGAACTCTGGGCGGCCATAGAAAAGAAAATCAAGGTGCTCAACTCCGAAAAGAATGGGAAACGAGAGTTCAGAAGCTAGTCAAGTACCTTGATTTGATCCAATAGTTGGTTACAATTTTTTGAAGAAAACAACTTTGCTTATCTACCAAGAGAAGATAATCATATGACTGACGCCCTAGCAACTCTGGCCACCATGTTTGAGGCAAACATGAAGGCCGAAATAAAATTGATTGAGATGCAAATTTTTGAGATATTGACCCACTGTTACAATTTGGAAGAGGGGTATGATGGCAACCTATGGTACTACGATATACTTCAGTACATCAAGTTTCAGGTCTACCCAAAAGAGGCCAATGATAACGACAAAAGGACCATTAGAAGGTTGACGTCAGGACATATCCTTGACAGAGAGGCTCTGTATAAGATAAGTAAGGATCGGATATTATTGAGATGTGTTAGCGCTCGAGAGGATAAGACCACTTTAGCCGAAGTACACGAATGTCTGTGTGAGACCCACCCCAATGGTTTCTCAATGGCTAGAAATATCATGCGATATGGGTATTTCTGGTCCACCATGGAAGAAGATTGCATCAAATATGCAAAGAAATGTCACAAATGTCAAATCTATGCCGATAAAATACATTCTCCGCTAGTGCCACTCCAGACCATGAATTCACCCTAGCCTTTTGCTGCTTGGGGCATAGATGTCATCAGTCAAATACACCCGAAAGCTTCTAATGGGCACCGTTTCATCCTAGTGGCCATTGATTACTTCACCAAATGGGTGGAAGCCGCATCTTACTCTAACATCACAAGAGCAACCGTATGTAAATTTTGAATAAGGAAATTATTTGTCGTTACGGTTTGCTGAAAAGAATCATTACTGATAATGCTTCCAATTTAAACAACAAGATGATGACCGGAGTGTGTGAACAGTTCAAGATTGTGCACCACAATTCTACCACTTATCGTCCTAATATGAATGGGCAATGGAAGCAGCAAATAAGAATATCAAGAAGATCATAGCTAAGACTACCGACGCTTTCAAGGATTCGCATGAGAAGCTTCCCTTTGTGTTGTTCACTTACCGAACATCCTTAAAGGCTTCCACAGGGGCAACGTCGTATTCTTTGGTCTATGGCACGGAATCGGTATTACCTATTGAGGTGGATATTTCGTCACTCAGAATTTTGAATGAGACGAAGTTGGATGATGCCGAATGGATGCATGCAAGGATTGATCAGTTGAACCTCATCGAGGAGAAAAGATTAAGGGCCATCTGTCATGGCCAAATGTATCAAAAGAGGATGATGCGTGCTTACAACAAGAAGGTTCGCCTAAGAGAGTTTCAAGAGGGGATTTGGTGCTCAAGAAGATCTTTCCAATTCAAAAAGACTTTCGGGGAAAATGGATGCCTAACCGGGAAGGGCCCTATGTTGTTAAAAATGCCTTCTCTAGGGGAGCCTTAATTCTAGCAGAAATAGACGGGAAAGAATTGAGCAATCTTGTAAATTCAAAATCCGTCAAAAAGTATTACGCTTAAAAAAGAAAAAAAAGAAAAAGAAAAAAAAGGAAAAGAAAAAGAAAAAAAAGGAAAGGAGGATCTGAATTGAAAAACTAAAAAGGATAATTCATATGAATTTTAAGGTTCGGCATTCGATTGGTAGGCTCTATTGCAGTTGAGGGACCCTACTTTGATTTATGATGGAATCCCTTTAGGTAATCGAAAATTTCAGTCAAGGACGGGTAATGAGAGATCTACCACGGTCGATGGGCTCTCGCATTATTCATACAGTCGATGCTCAGGGATATTGCACCCTATACTACTTATATCCTTTTCATTTTCTCATGTTTGCCATAACTTTTAAATTGCTCCAATATCTTTTGTATTAATGAATTTTTATTTCTCTCCCTTCCGTTGTTTATTTCATGAGCATCCTGCAAATAGATTGACGTTGATTATTGAAAAACAAAGGATTTCTTGGCATTACTATGATTTAACCCTTTAAGTGCAGGTTGTTTTAAGACAGAAATCGATTCCATCTAAAGTAGTCTGCCAAGGTCAAGGCTAAAGGACATTGCATGCAAAGTTGACAGGATTTGCCGAAAAGATGGCAAATTCCCTCCGTATGGAAGTCCAAGACAAAAGAATCAGGGGCGAAAACCCGAAAGGGTACCCCAAAAAGAAGAAGAAGAAAAACAAAAAGAAAAAAATAAAGAAAAAATAAGAAGAAGAAGAAGAAGAAAAAAAAAAAAAAAAAAAAAAAAAAAAAAAAGAAGAAAGAAAAAATAAAAAGAAAGAAAAAAGTGAGAAAAAAGAAAGAAAAAAGTGAGAAAAAAGAAAGAAAAAGGAAATTTCAATCAAAGTGAAAACCGAAAGGGCACTTTGAAAAAAAAGAAAAAAAAAAGAAAAATCTCTAAAGTGAAAACTCTGAATGGCGCTTTAGAGCAAAAGTTTTGGAGAATATGAGGGTTAAACAAGGGCGGAGTCCGGACACAAAGAGAGACAACAAATGTGTAAAGTCGAAGAAGAAAGCGAAAGGAAGGCCGAAACAAGATACCAAGAAAGAAGGTGTTCGAACATTGACTACACTTTATTTGTCATGAATCATGAATAGTTAGGCATCCCTAAGGTAGGAGCATGCTAACTAGCATCATCAAATCATTTTGTCTGTTTCTTTCAGGTATTTGAAAAAAACAAAAAGTGGATCCTATGTTCCAAGAAATAAGAAGTATTACCAACACAAAGTCAAAGATCCTTGAGAAGTTTTCCAATCTTCAGCTATTTGGGAGTTACAAACATCAATCTTCAGCTATTTGGGAGTTACAGACATGTCAAGGCGATAAAGATCGAGGGCATTCCGACAGTCTCTAAGCGAGATGTCATTCGGTGTCAAGACGACCAAAAATCGGGACATCGTATGTGCGTAACACCCTGGTTTTGAACTTAGATGTTTTAAAGGTTGGTTCGAAGGTCTGGTGGACCGATATTAGAGTTTCGGGTCAGTTTTGGGATTAAATTGGTTTAAATATTTTTGAAGGTGATAAAATTATGGAAAATATTCTAAAATCATTATTAATCATATTAAGGATAATGGTGAAAATATTTTGGAAAATAAGATTTGAAAATTGGACATTTTGGCTGGTGACCAAAAAGCAATTTTTGAAAACTGCTTTTAAAGGTGACTAAAATGAAAAAGGGTCAAATTCTTAGAATCTTTAAGGAGCTATTTTACCAAGTTTTTTCTGATGATTTCTCTCTTAATTAAAGATATTTTAACATGTGTTTTAAAGTTAATTAAAAAGGGATTTTAGTTAAAAAGTTCGTTAATATCTTTAAAGAAAATTCACGTAACTTTTCTCTCAACTTTTTTTCTTCATTCTCTCCTCAGCCAAACACTCAAGTTTTCATCAAAATCCAGAGGTGAGAAGTCTTTTTAACTTGTATTTATGATTTGTAATTGATTAATTAACATTGTTTTTTACAAAATCTCATTTAAATCTTGTGTTTTCTTAGCTTTTATCAAACCAATTGAGTTGTATGGTTCTTTACTAAAGTTCCCAAGTATTTGATCCTTGATTTATGAATTGTAAGCTGATTTTAATGATTTATCAATGTTTAATTGAGTTAATTGGGGTAAAATTTGATGAAACAAGGTAATATTCGAAGTGGATCTAATTTCCACTGTTTAAGATTAATTTAATACATATTTTGGATGTAGTATGTTGTTGATAAGTTGTTTTTATCAATGGAATCCAGAAAATCTTAAATCTCTAATTGGTTAGGTTGTTAGATTTGAGTTTTTGTGATGATAATCGAGTTTAATCTTTGCTGGAAGTAAAAGTATGTTGGGAAAGGGTTTTGGATGTCAATTGATGAAGTTTAATGGTTTGAACCGTTATATTATGGCTGGGTTAAGTTTTGGAAGTGTTTGAGGATGATTTCGGTATGTTTCGGATGGTTGTTGTGTGGGCAACCTGAGAGTTGCGGAAGATTGCTATTAGGCAATGGTTTGAATGCATTTTAATGCATTTGGCCTATGGTTTTATGTTGTTAAAATAGGGGATAATCAAGGCGACGAAGTTCGACATTGATTGTTGCTTGCCGAGAGCTCGATTCGTATTGGCGAGCAAGGTGAAGTGTATCGGTGAGTGGAAACTGGTTTATAAATGCTTTACAAAGGTTTGTAAAGGCTTTTGGGTGTTTAGGGTAAGTGTGAGACACTTACCTAAGCTCGGAAGTAAGTTTTCTTTATTTTGTTCTTGAATATCGGCTTGGATATGAGCATGTTGTTTTCATATTTTGGTGTTAAATATGGTATGATTTACTTACTGGAAATGCATGATTTTGAGTACATGTGCAGGGGTTTGAAAGTATATTAAATGCTATTGAGCATTGGTTTTCATTCTGGTTGGAATGGTGTTATTGTATTGGCAATGAGATTTACATATGTGGTGTTTTGTATAATGCATTGTAAAACATTAAGTAAATGGTTTTGCAAATGATATATTGGCTATGTGACAAGGTGAAAACACAATCGGATATAGTGGCATGCCATAAGATTATAAGTGCACTATAAAATATAAACAAAATCGATCGTGGCCATGGGTCCTTGAGGTATGGCGGTTTAACAAGGCCACTCGGACTATTGGGAACCTCATTAGGTATGCGGTTTAACTAGGCAACCCAATTTGATGGTGATCTTGTGGTTTAACTAGGCAAGGTCGGTGTACTTGCGGATTAACTAGGCAAGGGTAAATCTCACGGTTTAACTAGGCGAGGGTGTCAAATCTTGCGGTTTAACTAGGCAAGGTATGGGTATATCATGTGGTTTAACTAGGCATGGTATGAGAGATCCGTGTATCCGATATGTTGGATAGAGGGTAGTCTATCCGGGTAACTATTAATGACATTATATGTGAAAGTTCATGTGTTGAAACTTTAATGTAATGCTTTGGGATTTAAGCATGATTTATTTAATAATGCTTTGGGATTTAAGCATGGTTTATGATTTAATGCTTTGGGATCTAAGGATGGAATATGCATAAGGGTGTTTATGCATGTCTCAATTGGAGACAAGGGGAGTGCTTTGGTTATAAGCATGTTTTGGGAACAAGTGTTTTGGCTTCAAATGTTTTAAATGCATCATTATTTATGAGCATCCTCACTAAGCATGTGTGCTTACGCTCTCTTTTTCTTAATGATGCAGAGTATTAAAGTTTGAGGGCTGCAAGGGCAAGGCTAAAGTGATCTTAAGGCAAAAGCTATTTTGAGTATGAACTAGGTTTATGATTTTGGTTAATAAGGCAATGTGTTCGCCATATTTGGGGGGATTTGTAATTCTGTTTTCCTATGGCTTTTAAGTAGGTTTCTTTGCTGGATTTTGAGGATGGTTTGACGTTGCTAATTTTGATGTTAACCCTTGCTTATAGTTGTGAATGATTGGTTGCTTAGGTATGCATCTACAGCTGCCCTTTTGATTGCCATGTTGTGATGGTTTCAGCAAGTTTATTATGTTGTGTTGGTTGTGTTGACATGTTGCTTATGCTGTGAATAGCTTAAATTTGCATTTTTGAAATGTTTGGTAAAGTGGGATTAGGAAGCATGCCTATAGATCATCAAGTTTGTATGGAAGCCATGTTTGGTTGATGTTTCTATGTTGCTTTAGGGAAATGTATTTTGGTGATGTTGTATAAGTGTTTGAAGCATGTATAAGTGGTTTGGTTTCCATTAAAGTATGATTAAACAGCAATTTGGGATATTACAGGTCCAGGCGTATCGAAACAGGTGACCCCGTACCAGTACGGCTAGGCCATTTTAGGCATAGCGTTTTGATACGCGGGTAGGTGTTTCTATACGGATAAGCCTTTCAGGCATAGCATTTCAGTACTCGAGCAAGTGTTTCGATATGGATAAGCCTTTTCAGGTATAGCGTTTTGGTACTCGAGCAAGTGTTTCGATACGGTCATAAGCATTTTTGCTAGGCGTTTCGATACGTGAGCAAGCATTTCGGTATGGGTTTTAGCTACTGGAATATGAGTTTTTGGAAAACATAAGGGTGTATCGAAACACTTGTGCGTGTATCGGTACGGCTACCGTTAAATTGGTTATTTTGGAATCTTGAAGGTTTTTATTTCTTTCATAATGGTCCCTGAATTTTGTAAAGGCGATTGTACAAGATTGGATGATCGTTTGGACTCGAAATTTGTCACGTGAGCATGAAAATGGACTAATTGAGGATTGGTAACTTTAATTTCAGTTTTGTTCCTCAAAATTATCAGTTTTGCAATTTAGTCCTTGAAATGCATGTTATGCAATTGGTGGTTTTCCCGTGATCTGATTTCTTTGAAAATTTAACGATGCAAGTATACACATGTAGGGTTAATAATTTACATCTAGATAAGATAAAAAAATGGACCAATTTCCATAATTGTTCTCCGATTTGCTTCGGTAAATCTAATGTAGTTCTCTCGGTTCGGTCGGGCGTCTAGGCCGGGTCAAGGGGGTTATAATATGGGATCCTCATGGTGAGAAACCACCCTATGCCAAGGCGATAAAGATCGAGGGCATTCCGGCAGTCTCTCAGCGAGATGTCATTCGGTGTCAAGATGACCAGAAATCGGGACATCATATGTGGGATCCTCAAGGCGAGAAACCACTCCATGCGAAGGCGATAAAGATCGAGGGCAGTCCAGCAGTCTCTAAGCGAGATGTCATTTGGTGTCAAGACGACCCGAAATCAAGACATCGTATTTGGAATCCTCAAGGCGAGAAACCACCATATGCCAAGGTGATAAAGATTGAGGGCATTCTGTTAATCTCTAAGCGAGATGTTATTCGATGTCAAGATGACCAGAAATCGATACATCATCAGTTGGGATCCTTAAGGCAAGGTACCACTTTGTGCCAAGGCGATCGAGGTTTGAGGCATCGCTTCAAGGGCTTCATTTCTTCAGGCCTTATATAGGAAGAATTCGGAGTTCTAAAATTTCTGGAAGAGGAAGGGCGAACGGTTCTATATAGGAAGGATTCGCAACTTGGAATCTTCAGACAGGGAAGTCGAATAAAATTAGTCTTTATAGTCTTTGCTTTATTTTTGTTTTACAAGGATAAAGCAAAGATGGGCAGTTGTAATCACTAATTTTATCCAAGGTGTTAACCCGTTTTCTGTTTTTGTGAATATTTAAAATAATGGGCTTTATTATCACCTTTTTATATGTTATTAATATTATTATGTGCAAAATATATACTATAATTATTAATATACTATGCTCGTTATTAGTATTACTATTATATGTTACTATTTGATGCTACTATATGATTTTAAAAAAAAAAAAAATAACACAAAAATATTATTATGATTATTTGTTTTTAATTAGTATTATATATTAATATTATTTTTATTATCATTACTATCTCGGTTTATTATTATTACTATTATATTATGACTATTATTATTTAGTTATATTGTTATCATTATATTACTATATAATTATTATTATTATTATTAAACAAAAACTAAAAAAAACAAAAATTAAATAGTATTTAATTAAGTAAAAGCCCAAA
This sequence comes from Hibiscus mutabilis, assembly GCA_019671005.1. Lineage (NCBI taxonomy): Eukaryota > Viridiplantae > Streptophyta > Magnoliopsida > Malvales > Malvaceae > Hibiscus > Hibiscus mutabilis. The sequence continues at coordinate 20,232,939 of CM033729.1, read as the reverse complement.
GTCCATTTCATATTTGCAGTCCATTTACAAAAACCGAAATAATAATAATATAATACATATTACACTCAGCCCATTTAAGGCCCTAACTTAATCTGCCCTAAAAACAAACCCTAATACCCTATTTCTCCTTTTGCGCAGCCGGATCCCAACCGTTAGATCTGGGATAGATCTAACGGCTTAGGATTGATGCTGAAAACCTTCCAGAGACTCCACGCGCCCACGCGGGACTATCTAACTGGCACCACTCTTCAGCCTCCCGTGACCCTTCCTCTACCGCGACCAGCCTTTGCACCCCTTTGTCGCACCTGCAACCGACCATGACAACAGTCCCCTCTCTCTGGTCCCCTCCTCCTCACCAAGCGGCCACGACGCCCATGCAACCAAAATAAACCAACATTAGCAAAAGAAGGATTAATGTTGGATGAAACAAGAATGGCTAATTTTCAGAGGGTTTCGGCGGACCTTTTTTTTCGTGTAAACAGTCTCGGTTATAAAATCGGACACACAAATATTGTAAAAGGACGGATTGAAGCAATACAAAAAAAGACATTTTGAAAGGTATCTCTACTCTTATCGGTGTATCCATTCGAAAGAAAAAGGAGGACTTAGAGTCAAATTTCTTTTACCTTCATGTCCGATCATTCTTCCCCGCCCCTTCAGATCCCGCTGGTAATAAGCCTCTCGGCTTTCGTCCGAAAGGAGTGCATGGTGAGCCATTCGGGTATAAGGGAAAAAAGGGTTCATTTTTTAAAAAAGAGAAAGGATTTTGAAACAGTTTCTTTTTTTTTGGGTTCGGCTTTCTCAGATCTAGGACAGTGGAAGGTTTGTTTGGTAAAACTAAAACCATTTTGGGATTTAGGTTAAAGAGATGAAGGTTTTGGTGTTATTTGGAGTTTTGTCGGCGCTGACGAACGGCGGTAGTTTACGACCACCGGTACGGCGAAACGCTGGTGGTTTCTGGGTTTTTGCCCGTTGAACGGCGGCGTTCATCAAGGGCTGAGGGAGAGAGGGCAGAGTGTTTTTTGGGTGATTTTTTGAGAAATAAAACGAAAATTTCCGTTTTCAGAAAAAATAAGTTTTATACTTCTTTTAAAAAAATAAATGGGTTATTTTCCTTTTAGAATCCTTCTGTATCACCTCGTTTACACCCGCGGCCATTCCGCATTTTAAAACTACACCCTAGGTCCCTCATAATTTTCTTAAAGTTTCAATTTCATCCTCATTTTGAAATTAATCAGGCTTTTAAATGGGTTAATTCGCCTTTAACCCCTCTGTGTTTCTAAATTACCTGCCTCAAGCTATTATGTCTTTTTTAATTACTCCCGAGGTCCCTCTGACTTTCATCTGCTTTTCAATTCGGTGCTAGTTTCATTCTAATTTGATTTTAAAAGGGTTAATAACCCATTAAGCCCTTGTTTTTTTAATCTATCCCATTTTGACCTTTTCTAGTATTTTAAATCACCCTATTGGTCCCCTTTTTTTTATTTTTACCCTAATTTAGCCCTCATTGCATGTTTATTTAGTGCATTTTATTTTATGTTATGTTATTCATTTATTTATTTATTTATTTTACTTATGTGCCTTAGTTGCAAGTACTGATTTATATTTGTTCCTTTTGTGTTTTATTAGGATATGTCTTTTAGCTAGATTAAGGTTTAATTTAATCTAATTAATTTAAGTTATGCGCTCGTTTTATCGAGGCATAAACTTTAAATTTATTAAATTAAATTTAGGTTTAGGATTAGTTGTTGGAGCCTTAGTTAGGTTTAAGGTTCGAATCAATTTAATTAATTTAAATTTACCCTTGGCTAATTGGGGTAAATGTTAAATGCATTAAATTGATTGGATAATTCTTAATTACTTTTAGGAATAAAATCGAGATTTGACTTAGACCATTTAATTTAAATCATAATTAATTAATTCGATTCATGTTAGATAGTTTCCTTGGCTTATCGAGAAACTATTTTAAAATTCATCAAATTAATTATTATGATTCAAGATAATCGATAAATTATTAGGGTTTTCTAGTTTTTAGGGTTTAATTAATTTTGGGTTAATATTAGACTAATCTAGTTAATAATTAGACCACTAATTAATTTTTTATAGTGGGCCTAGGTTTTATTTTGTGCCATTCTATGACATAGATTTTAATTGTCATTCATGTGACTTTAATATTTTAATGGACATGCATATGGTTAATTAATTTAAATTATAAAAGGAGGTATTTATTAATTTCAATATTTGTGTCGTAACAGTCCTGGCTCATTGGATGTTGACCAAATATTAGAATTAATTCTTACCGTCTAAAGGTAAATTTAATTTGGATTAAAATTTGACGAGTCATAACATCATACTTAACTGCTTGCATCATGCATGAAGGTGATGAACGAAGTTCGAACCATAAATTAACACGGCAGTCGGGCTTATTCGATGTCGGTTTAATTTATGGTTCGAGGTATCATCACCCTTATTAATTAAATGTTTAATTAATTCGAATTCACCAATTTGACAAAGCCCGTCTAATTAAAGTCTAAATTCAATCCTTAACAATTTAATTAAATTCAATTTCGATAATTTCCATCAATTAAAAGCAACATATATTTTGGTACCGATTTTCGGGCGTGATGGGGGTGTTAATCCTTCCCCACACGTAACCAACTCCCGAACCCGTTTTTTAACGAATCTATGGTTTTATGGTGTCAAGCCTACCTTAGTGGCAGGTGGCAACTCCAAGTCTTTTTGTTTTCAAAAACACGAAAAGAATTCCCCGTTTTTATATTTCCGTAAAGAGAAAAGGAAAAGAACCCCTTTTAGCGGTTTCAAATTTTCAGAAAATTTAGGTCGTTACACACTCATTATTTGTAATGTTAAAATTGTTATAATATTTACTACTAACATTCTAAAAACCTACAAGGTCACACCCACGGTTTAAACGAGCATATATGTACAAGTTTGTTGTACACGAATTTAGTTAAATTAATATATTTGATATATATGTATATAATTTAACTATTAGATATATATTAAGAGAAAATAATTATTATAATTATAACTCTTTTAATATATAATAATATAATTCAATTTAAATTAATCTATATAGTGAAATTATAATTAAAATTGAATTGAGATTACATATATTAATATATGTAATGAAATCCTAATTAAATTGAATTAGGATTATATATATTAATATATATTGAAATCCTAATTAAGTTGATTTGGGATTACATATATTAGTATATATATATATATTGGAATCCTAATTAAGTTAAATTAAGATTATATATATTAATATATATTGAAATTCAAAGGCAATATGAGTCTAGCAAGTCATTAATGTTAGGATTAAATAAGGAATTTTATATAAAAACTAAATAAGTTAGAAGTTATCTGCAGCTTAGGAAGACATCGTGGAATCATTATTGGATCTTTTTTTTTCAGCAAAATTCACCTACATGAATCTCTAAATAGTTTAGAGAAAGTAACCGTATCACAAATGTTATTTTATTTTTTTTTTAATAAGTTAAATGTCTTCAAATAAGATGTTGACATGTCAATTTTGATGACATGACAATATAGTTGACATGATTTTTTTAATCTATAATTTTTAAATAAATAAATAAATCTAAAACTCTCTATTCCTACAATCACGCCATAAGAACTAACTCATCATCATCAACATGGAAAGCAGTTGGCGATAACTAAGGGTGTAAATGTGTTGAGTTGATCCCGAGTAGTGCTAATCTCAACTCGGCTCGTTAAGAATTCGAGCTGAGATCAAGCTCGTTCAACTCGAGTTGAGCTTGAGTACTGTTGAACTCGACTTGGCTCGTTAAGAACTCGAACCGAGTCTAATCAAGTTGAGTGTTGGCTGATCTTTGATCGAATTGGACTCGAGTAGCTAGCAATTTGTCTCCTCTCATTTACAACCAGAATAACAACAACAACAACAACAAAAACAGAAAAAATATTATTATTATTATTGTTTTTATTGATGTTGTTATCCAACAAAAATACATTTTAGTTCATTTTAATTTTAAAAAAATAAAAAATTTAGTATAATATATTTTCATGTAGCTCGTGAGATTTTTGATTCGGGTATCGAGTAGCTCGACTCCTTAAGAACTCGAACCAAATTTGAGCTTGAGTTGAGTCCAATCAAGTCGAGTTTTGATTGAGCATTGACCGAATCGGTCTCAAGTAGCTCGCGATATGTCTCGTCTCATTTACAGCCCTAGCAATAATGACTGATGTTGAAGCAGATAACGGTCACATGCATAGAATTTAACAGCTCTGTCAATCAATGACAATCAAATGGTGAGATTGATTCAATTCAGAAATTCAAGGGCTAAATTGATGAAATTGAAAAAGAGTGCAACATTACTGATTTTAAAAGAGTACGAGGGTTAAATTGATGCAATTAAAAAAGAGGGACAACATTGTTGATTTAAGATTATTAAAGGGACAAAATTATCCCTGAAGCTTAATATATATTAAATTATATTTTAAATTATTAATAAATGAATTTTAAATATATTAAATAATATGGTTTATATTTTATGTTATTTATTGTTTAATATTTAATATTTGTTTGACTAGGAATTAAAAGTTTCATGGTTCATGACTGCTTTAAATAAATTTTTATTTATATAATATATATTATAATTAAATTATTAAAAATGATTATATGAAATAATATTATACAATTTAAAATAATAAATAGTATTATTTAATAATACGAATTGTGAAATATTATCAAATTATAAATATTATTTAATATATTATTATATTTAAAATAAATTTATTAATAATTTAAAGGCTTAACAAATCAATTATGTCCTCATAAAATTTTTATGCCCAATTTAGCCCTAATCAAACGAAAACCACCTAATTTAGTTCTTTCGTAAAAATGGATTAATTTTGACCATTAACTTATTAACAACCAATAAGATGAATGCACGTGACACACTCTAGAAGTGTCACGTTATTAACCCTTAAAAATTTTAAAAAATCAAATAATTATTAAAAATTTATTTTAAAAAAATTAATAATAAGAATAAATCCTTAATTTTTTAATAATATTTAATAAAAAACAAAAAAATATTATCAAACTTACGAAAAACTATAATATTTTTAAAATATAAAGTATACAAAATTTAAAAATATAATAATAATAATAATAAATTTAAAACTATTAAAATTAAAAATATTAAAAATTGTTTAAAATTATAAAAAACAAAATCATTAAAAAATTTAGCTATGATTTTTTTTAACGACCACGTCTAGGATGATCACCCATAATCTCGATCCTTGGTGTAACACGGAAAAACAAATATATAAAACTGTAAAAGATATGTAAAGTTATAAAAATATGGAAAGTTAAAAAATATTTTTTTTATAAAATTTAAACAACAACTTTCTTTTCTTTTACAAGTTGAGATTCATAGCGGTCTCAAGTTAGCCTTTTCCCCTTTTTTATTTTTGGAGCACCAGTGAATAGACAGTAAATAAGTTTTTATTTGTTTTAGGTGTCCCTGATTACTTCAATTGTAAATAGGAATGGTTAGAAGTTAATATACGAGATAGTGGGAGGCTACATACAGAAACAACAGTTGTTTCTCTTCTGCCAAATATGTATGTATAACTGGAGTTTGTGAAAAAAAATACGATTTTTATTGTTTTAAATATTTTGTTTTTGGTTGTCACACCAAAGATCGAGATTTTGGACGGTCATTCTGGTAATTAACAAAAAAATTATCTTAGCTAAAGTTTTTAATAATTTTAATTTTTTTTATAATTTTTAAATGTTTTTCATTTTAATGTTTTTATAGTTTTAAATTATTATAATCTTTCTAAAATTTTAAATAAAAATTGTGTTTATAATTTACCAAATTTGTTTAATTTTAAATATTTTTTATAATTTTAAATGTTTTTTATATTTTTAATAATTTTACTATTTTATAAAATGACACTTTTAGGGTATACAACATGTCACATCATAATGGTTGTTTATGAAATACCGATCAACAATAACAATCAACATTATGTGATGGTCTAATTGATCGAATTTTAAATTATGAGGGCATGATTGATCACAATTTGAATTATAAGGGTTAAATTGGATGAAAAAATTATGGGACGATATTGATTTTTTTGAGTTTTTACTGATGGTAAATTGACCTTAAGCCTAATTTAAAATATATTTTAGCCTAATTTAAAATATATTTTAATATATATATATATATATATACATATATCTAATATCACATAATTAACTACAATTTAACATATATAGTAAATCAGTGCCATTTTTAACAAAAGATTGAATTTAGTCCAATGATTATACGTGTTCCCCTATCACTCCCAAGTTCAAGTCCCCACATTCTCTTTTTCTTGGATTTATATTTCACCAATAAGAAACAATATAATATATATAAAAATTGTACACATTCCCTCTTTTCTTCGATTTATTTTTCACCACTAAGAAATAATATAACATATCGAATAAATTATACACATTTCCTCTTTTCTTTCATTTATTTTGCACCAATAAAAAACAATGTAATTAACATACATAACAAATTGTTGTTTGTGACCAAAGATTGGCTTTAGCCTAGTGGTCAGATGCGTCTCGTTCCTCTCTTCACCTAGGTTTGAGCCCCATATTTCCAAACTTCTTCCATTTTTCTTTAAACCGGATGGAAAATTATTAAATTATTTTTAATTAAAAATAGGATCAAATCGAAAGAATTTGTAAATAAAAAGGTTAAATTTATTGAATTTTTTGAATTAAGATTAAATTAATTGAATGTGCAATATTGAGAATGCAATGTGCTATTATATATATTTTTTCCTTAATTGTCACGTCACTCATTAGGGACACTTAACGACTCAATGGTAATTTTGTAACATAAATTAAAGTTTAATCTCATTATATAACATTTGAAAGTTCTATGACCAAAATGAATATTTTGGGATAGTTTAACGGCTATTTGTGAATTTTACCTATTTTCTAAAATAAAAAATTTAAGTTTAAAAGAATAAGAGCCGTTGGATGAATGTTTGGTTTAAAATGTGATATCAATCGTTGGATGAGAAATAAAAATAAAATGTGAAACCGGGAAAGAGAAGTATCAAGTATATAGTTAAGAAAAAAAAAAAAAAAAACAGAGTTGCAGTCATGAGATTGTAACGCTATGGTACAGGATCCTGTTAAGAAAAATGAGTTCTTGTCAGCCACTAGGCTTTTCCGTGTTTGAGTTTGACTTTCCTCGTTAAATTGGAGATTTTTAAGGGTAAAGTCGACAAATGGCACTCATATTAAAATGTCAATTTTAGCTATGGAACTTTTAAACTTTAAATAATGGGTATTAAATTTTAATTTTTGTTACAAAATAGTCATTGAGTCATTAATTGTTGCTAAATGAGTTACATGATAGTTAAACAATATTGTACAATAACACATTTAATCTTTAATATTTACACATTCAATCAATTTAATTATAAATTAAAAAATAAGTTTAACCTTCATTATTTAAATATTCTTTACATAAAAAATTAATTTATTCACTGAAATTTAATATAAAAAAGCAATTTAGCCTTTGAACATTTTCACTCAATTAAAGCCTTCAAATCTAATAAAAAATATTAATTAACCATTCGAAGTAATAAAATTACATCAATTAATACTTTTGACCAAATTTTGACGGTTATGTTTTAGAATTTTAGGGTTATCAATTGTGACATGACACATTGTGGTGCTGCCACGTGACCTTTCTAAAAAATTAATTTTTTTATTTATTTAAAAATTAAAAAATATCTTAAGTTAAAAATAATATTAAAGCCTAAGAAAAAATGTTAAAAAATAAAAATTCTAGAATGCAGCATAATTACTTTAAATTGTATAAATATGAATATTATTAAAAAATTGTAAAATATTTTACAAATTATAAAATATTACGAAGTCATTTGAAAAATGTAAAATACTATAAAAATATTATAAAAAGGACTAAAACATCATAAAAATCTAAAATATCTAAAAGTATTAAAGCCTGAGCTAGTTCTTGGATTATGCCATGACAAAATCACAAGCTAAATGTCATGTCATAAATATAAATCTATAAATCGTCAGAAATTTACACAAAAATTAAAAACAAAAGAAAACACAATTAATCAACTTTTGTTGAACGTCAAGAATTTAGTAAAACAAAAAGCTTGAAACAAAAGTATAAAGCCAACACAATTTTGTTTAACTCTAAACACAGACAAAGGTTAGAAATAATTTACTAACACTAATAAAAATTTCTTATCTTTAATTTTCAATAAATCGTGAGAATCGAACCAGAATTTAAGAGCTTATTTGATTTGGAAAAATTTTCATTCTACCATCATCAATTCCTTACTTCTCCAAGATTGTAACATTTAATAATAATTATTAAGGTCACAATAATAACACAAAATATTATTTATTCATCATATTTAATATTCCATTCAAAGCGTCATATTTCCTATTTACGGTCAAAATTATTAAGACCAAAATATGTATGAAAAAAGCTTTCACGCCATATTATATATGTGTGTGTCAAATTAGACTTGGTCTTTTTCGAACTTTTCAATATAAATTCCCACCCACATAGACAAATTGAAATGATGCTGCATGCATGTAGATTCTCTCCATTAATGCATAATGGTAAATCCTAACAAATAAATTGAGTTAGAATGTACCTTTATGCTTAAAGCAAAAACTCTCACGTCTCCGTGATGTTTTTCATCCCCACAATCACCACAACAACCATCACTCGTATAAATAATGGAATAATCATGATTCCTGTGATCCTCATTCTAAAAACAAGGAACACAAATGGCACAAGTTGAACAATGCTCACACAACCTGTACGTATAAGCAGTGTTATTCAATCTGTTCGTCTTGGATTTAAAATTATAAGTATGATGTGTTAGATTAAAACTTATAATCCATCTTAATATTGTTAGAAAAATAGGTGTAGTAACAATCCAAATACAATAGAATACCATAAGAAAAAATAGCAATAAATTAAAAAACAGAACTTGAAATCAGCTAGAGTTGAAAATCAGTAGAATTTATTAAGGCTTGTATAAACAGTTTTCTTAAGAAAAATTCGTCCTCTCCTCTGCTTGAGTAACGTTGGACGTTTATCTCCCAGGATACAACAACAAACATTCACAGTAGTAGCACAATTGTAGTGAACAATCGAACACAATCTTGCCTTTCTCTATTCCCGGAAATAAAAAACGTTTTTTTCATGCATGTATATTTTGGATATTGTGAATAATGTTGTTGTGTAAAATGTTTTGGAAATCTCTCATTTATACAGAGGATAGAAAAATTAAACCGTTTGATGAAAAGATTAAACCTTTTGATAGAAGAATTTGTTAAAAAGTTAATACGTGTAAAGAAAAAATTGAATTTAAAATTTATAAAATGGGCAGAATACTTCTCGTGTTTATCATCGCGCTTAAGGGCGTCATATATTGTTTTACCGTAAGATGAAGAGAAATTTCCTCAACATTCGCTTCTGTGGAGTCAAGGCAAGACTTGATTCGTGATACACGAGCTTGAATATCAAGCTTTTGTTCATCTGAGTTGGAGGATGAGTATTTTGTTTCTAAAAATCTCGTCCGCTGCGTGATGTCCGTGTACCTGGAGGAAGAAAGTACAAAGAACTAGGGGTGTCAACAAGCAACCCCATATAATCCAAACAATTTGCATCCAATATATCCATGTTATGTGCATATGTAAAATCAGTGAAATCAATACTAGATGAAAACAAATTAGATGCCAAATTAGTGATATAAGGTCCTAAAATTAGGGGCGATAAGATCGAATAACAGCTTCGAAAGCTTGGGCAAACCAATATCCCAAATTCACCCTATGACCTGATATCATATTCCACAGAAAGAATGGTTCAATTTTTCTTAAAGAGGAAGATGAATCATTTCGACCTGAATAACTAAAAACTAGGAAGTGATGGATATCCCTTAAGGCCGAGTTGTGGATCGATAATGGCTTAGATGTTTTAGGATTAAAAGGTCGGCTTACCGAATTAGTAAGGGCCAAATATGTTACATCGGCATCAAAACTGTGTAATCGAAAGACTAAAATGATGCCCAAGTAACTGAAATTGAACAACAGAATGGGAATCGACAATTCTAAGATTAGAACGTACGAAATTAAAAGTGGTATAAAATTATTAAATCAATTCATAAAATGCGTAACTTTTAATATTAGCATACAATGTCCAACCAATAGCATCAAAATAAGCAAATAAGGCATCTCGAAGATTAAGCATATCGAGGGTAAATAGTGAGATAAACTTACAAACTGGAATCGGCCAATGCCGAATTGTGTCATATCGTACTTGATGTGCTAGTCGTCGAAGTATAAGAAACCAAGTAGTTGTTCTTCGGTCGGCATTGTATAGGTTTGCCCTCTCTCTGATTTCGTTCATGATTTCTTTGTGATTTGAATGGGCTGTTGGAAGGTGAGGGTGAAAGGGTCAAAATCTGGTAAAATAAAATCCCTTGTTTTTAGGGATATGATTTTCTTGTTATTCCAGAGCATTAATGAGTATTTTGCTCATGTAATGACAGTAGCCAACAAGATGAGGGTGAATGGAGAACAAATGAAAGACTTTACCATTGTAGAGAAAATTCTCAAAACCTTGACAGACAAATTCAACTATGTAGTTGTCTCAATCGAGGAGTCTAAAGATATTGATGCCCTCTCCGTTGATGAATTGCAAAGTTCTCTGATTATGCATGAGCAGAAATTCAATAGGAACAATGGAGAGGAAGATGCTTTAAAAGTGACCATGGAAGAAAGAAATGGTGGAAGAGGACGTGGCAGAAGTAGTTTCAGAGGAAGAGGCCGAGGCCGAGGAAGAGGGCGTCAAACTTTCAACAAAGCTGCCATCGAATGCTATCGATATCATAAGCTCGGTCATTTTCAGAATAAATGCCCTACATGGGAAAAGGAGGCAAATTATGCCGAGTTAGATGAGCATGAGAAAATGTTGTTAATGGCTTACACTGAAGAGCACGAGGCCAAACAAAGTGAGGTATGGTTCTTAGACTCAGGTTGCTCAAATCATATGTGTGGAAATGCAATGATGTTCAGTGAGTTAGATGAAAGTTTCAGAGAATAAGTGAAGCTTGGGAATAATACCAAAATGATGGTAAAAGGGAGAGGAAGTGTTAGATTGCATAGAAATGGGATTAGTCATCTCATCACGGGAGTGTTTTATGTACCTGAGTTGAAAAACAACCTTCTGAGTATGGGACAATTGCAAGAAAAGGGGCTTACATTTCTCATTCAACCAGGGATATGCAAGATATATCATCCAGACAAAGACTTGATTATTCAAACTGCTACGGCAGCAAATCGGATGTTCATTTTGACGGCTAAAACACAAGAAAAGGAGGCAATGGGTTTTCATACAAATACACAGGATATTTCTCACTTATGGCACCGAAGATATGGCCATCTTAGCCATAAAGGTTTAACAACCTTGCAATATAAAAATATGGTACGTGGTCTACCTCATCTCGCACCTACTGCTGCAGTATGTATTGATTGCTTAAAAGGGAAGCAACATCGAGAATCCATTTCTAAGAAGAGTTCATGGAGAGTAACCCAAAAACTGCAACTCATACATGCAGATATATGTGGTCCAATAACTCCCATATCCAACAGCAAAAAAGGTATTCCTTATGCTTTATTGATGATTTTAGTAGAAAAGCATGGGTTTATTTTTTAGCTGAAAAATCAGAAGCTTTAAATGCATTTAAATGTTTCAGAAGTTTGGTTGAGAATGAGACAGATTTGCATATTAAGTGCCTATGCACGAATAGAGGAGGTGTATTCAAATCAGATGAGTTCAATGAGTATTGCAAAGCTTAAGGCATTCAAAGACAACTGACCAATGCTCACACTCCACAACAAAATGGAGTAGCCGAGAGAAAGAATCGAATAGTAATGAATCTGGTTCGTTCGATTCTTTCAGAAAAGAAGATTCCAAAAACCTTATGGCCTGAGGCAGTAAACTGGATTATATGTGTGTTGAACAGGAGTCCTACTATAGCTGTCAAGAATATCACTCCTGAAGAGGCATGGTCTGGTGTGAAGCCTTCAGTAAAACATTTCCAAGTTTTTGGGTGTCTTGCACATGTTCATGTACCAAATGCTAAGAGGACTAAGCTTGACGACAAGCGTGTTGAATGTATTATTCTAGGAGTTAGCGAAGAATTGAAGGGCTATCGATTGTACGATCCACTTGCTAAAAGGGTGGTAACCAGCAAAGATGTTTTTGAGGAAGACAAAGAATGGAAGTAGGGTGCAAGCTGTGAAGAGCAGATGTCAATAGAAATTGAATGGGGCGATGATGATAATAACATCAAAGACAAATCAGAATCAGAAAAAACTCCTATTGAAGAAGTTGAGATTAGTGATGATGAAACCAATGGACCACCAAGAAGAATCAGGCGTGATCTTGTATGGATGAAGGACTATGTTAGGGGTGATGATCTATCCGAAGAAGAAAACGAGCTCAACATAGTCTTGACTACACTCGAAGATCCCATCAACTATGAAGATGCTATAAAGAGCTTAAAGTGGACATTGGCAATGGATTTAGAAATTAATTCTATAGAGAAGAAACAAACTTGGGAGCTTACTAATTTACCAGCTATAGCCAAAACTATTGGAGTCAAATGGATCTATAAAACTAAGTTAAACGAGTAAGGAGAGGTTGACAAGCATAAAAGCATGGCTGGTGGCCAAAGGGTATTCTCAACAGCAATGAATAGATTTTACAGAAGTTTTTTCTCCAGTAGCATGAATTGATATGGTGAGGATGATAATGGCAGTAGCAGTACAAAGAAATTAGAAGATCTATCAGCCAGACGTCTAATCAATTTTTCTTCATGGAAAACTCAATGAGGATGTGTATGTGGAGCGGTTGGGTTTCATAGGAAATAAATTGATCTAATCAGGCATATAAATGAAGCAAAAAAATATCTTATGAAGAATTTTCAGGATCTCATGCAATCATGTTAATGTACGAAGAGGAAATAAAAAATTACCTTGATTTATGATTCATGAATCCTGTTGTGTTGAGGCGCTGCCTTTCTGAAAGACGACCGCCCTCTACAAGTATCAACACGCGAATGGACGACGAACGGCTATCAAAATGCTAGTTCCAATCAAGATTTCGAAAATCTAGTTTTTGTAGTTTTGGTGGCTATTTCGAAAATCCCTAGTTCTTAACCCCTTGGCATACATACATATATATGTGATTTGATTAGGGTTAGATTGAGTTCACTTATTATAATTTAATTAAAACTCTTTTAAATAAATTATAAAATAAATTCCTTTATCTGATAAGGAATTCAAGTTCAATCAAAATCTAGATGATGTGATTTATTTAATAATATTATTTATTAAAAATAAATAAATAATATATTCAAAAATAGATCTCTTATCCAATAAGGAATTTAAATTCAATCAAATCTAGGTAATCGGATTCTTTAATAATATTATTTATTTAATATTATTTTAGGAAAAATAATAAAATAAATAAAATATTCTATCACAAGAATACGAATTTAACTTCTTTAAATTCAAATAAATAATCTCCCTCAATATAATTTAAAATAATCACATTATCTTAAATTTGTGCGACCCTATAGGTTCAATTACCGTTGGTAGTAGATAAAATCACATTTTATTCTACAAGTCATAAGTGACCTCTAGCAAGACATTATGACTACCCAAGTTAAATGAAAAGCTCATAATCCAAGACAACCTTAATTCAGTTTATGTCATAATCCTTTTATCTCACGATATCTTGATAGAATATAAGGCATGGAAATGTTAACATTATATCGTTCTATCTTTAGTTTTCTGATGCCCAATTGAACTGACTAAACAAATGACATTGATCTCTATTAACTCATTGGAGCACGGCCATGCATTTCTCAGTCTCAATCATCGAGGGGCCCAAAGATATCTCTCTTATGTTAAGAGGGATAAATTCCATCTTAATCACTCACATCTCACTGCATGATTCCTTATTATGTTCAAGCATAACCTTTATAATCGTCCGATTAAAAACGATGTTTGACTATGTCAAAACATAATAGTTATCATATTGAGAATCGTAGCAATTTCAGGTTTAAGGATTTAATGTCATAACTGTTTGAAGATTAATATATAACTTTAATCCATGTGTTAATCTTAAGACGAGTTGATCCTAATATTTGTTCTCAACAAATACATATATGAATTTGATTTGAATCTCATTCACATATTCATCTCATGAATATCTATCAAACTTCATACTAATCTTATCTTATTATTGTTCCCAGAATAATAACTGATTAGGGATATTTAGAATAATAATATTCAAGGATACAAAAGCATGCAAATTTATCATAATAATAAATTCTATAATCAAAATATCATGTCCATACAATAGGCCTTAGGACACTATCGCTAACAGGAGCAACCTAAAGGGGTATGAAAAAAAGGGAAGTGAACATAAGGTGTAAAATTACACAAGGCCTTATACGGGCTAAAACAAGTACCAGGAGCTTGGTTTAGTCATATTGAGGCTTATTTTTTAGATGAAGGGTTCCAGAAATGTCCAAATGAGCAAACCTTGTTTACCAAAGAGAGCGGTGAAGGTAAAATTCTGATAGTGAGTATCTATGTGAATGATTTAATTTATACCGGTGATGATGAAGATATGATGGTTGATTTTAAAAATTCCATGATGAGAGTTTTTGATATGACTGATTTAGGGAAGATGAGGTTTTTTCTTGGTATTGAAGTATTACAGGAACATGATGGTATCTTTATTTGTCAAAGAAATTATACCAGTGAAATATTAAAACGTTTTGGGATGATTAAAAGCAAACCAGTAAGTAGTCACATTGTGCCAGGGACCAAGATGAACAAAGACGATGATGGAGTCCTAATTGATGGAACTTATTTCAAGCAATTAGTGGGAAGTTTAGTGTATCTCACTACAACTCATCCATATATAATGTTTAGCGTTAGTCTAATCAGCAGGTACATGGCTAGATCCACTGAACTTCACTTACAAGCTGCAAAAAGGATTTTAAGGTACTTGAATGGCACTTCCCATTATGGGATTCGGTATAAAAGGGGAGAGAGAGATGAAGTATTGTTGGGTTTTACTGATAGTGATTATGCTGGAGACGTAGAGGATCGTAAAAGCACATCCGGGCATGTATTTCTCTTAAGATCAGGAGTAGTTTTATGGTCATCAAAGAAACAACCCATAGTTACTTTGTCTACCACCGAGGCAGAATTCGTAGCTGCTGCAGCTTGTGCTTGTCAAGCTGTATGGATGAGAAGAGTATTGAAGAGACTAAGTCATGTACAAGAAGGATGTACTACCATCATGTGCGATAACAGCTCAACAATCAAGTTATCCCAAAATCCAATCATGCATGGGAGAAGTAAACACAATGATGTACGATTTCACTTCTTACGGGATCTTACAAGAAATAGAGAGGTTGAGTTAGTTCATTGTGGAAGACAAGAGCAAGTGGCTGATTTGATGACAAAACCTCTGAAGTTAGAAGTATTTGAGAAACTCAGGAAAATGATGGGAGTATGTGAAATTGCAGATTTAAACTAACTTTTTCTCTATAGTTAGTTTAAGGGAGGGAATGGAAGGGTCAAAATCTGGTAAAATAAAATCCCTTGTTTTTAGGGATATGATGTTTTTGTTATTCCAGTAGCTTGGTTACGTGAGCTATTTTTAGTTTTCTGTTTGAGTTGTAATTGGCTATATAAAGCTAAGCTTTTCAGTTTAATAAGACGTAATTCTCAGTTTACAGATTTCAATATTTATTCAGTCATTTCTTTTAACAGGGGGAATTTTTACACTTTTAGAACTGAATGATGGTGGTCGAGGTGGTTCGAGCTATGGGCGAGATAATGAAACGTGGTCTTGATGTGGTTTTCGAGTTTGCTGAATGGAAGACCTATCTTCATCGGAGGTCTCGAGGTGATGCCTTGAAAAATTAGAATCGGGGTAGTATGTCAGTAACGGCAAAATGATATTTGGTTGCTCGTTTACCTTTTCTATATTCGGTCGATCGAGATTCAACCCTTGGGCATTTTGCGTAGGGGCTCATGCAGCGGAGTAGGAGGTGGTTGTTAACGACGATCATGGTGGTGACTTAGAGCTACTGTCGACGTTGACAACTTGAGGGGCAGTCGTGAACTGGTTGGGCCTTCGGTTGAGGGACACCAAAGCATGGCCGGGTCCTTGGTTCCTTGTGCGAATCATGGTTTTGCGACGGCTGGAGGAAAAAGGGACAACGATGGGTTTTTCGTTCAGGAGAAGGTTACATGGGGTGTAGAGGGGGCTAGTGTGGTTGAAGGGATGAAGGGAAAGGCTGAGGGAGGTGGTTATGCTAAAAGCTTGGGGTTTGTTAAGGGAGGGGAGGGGAGGGGAGGTGAAACGGCGGGTTAGATGAAATGGGGACTAGGTTAACAAAAGTTTAAACTGATGGTGAGGGTTTCGGGTGAAAAATGACGCCTCATTGACAAAACATGCACCCTTTATTTATTTAATTTTGTTTTGCTTTTTTGCCACTCAATTTCAAATGGTGCCTCTTAATCACTCTCATTTCATCATTTTTTTTTGAATTTTTGATTCCCACATGAAAATGCCATTCGAATATGCAAAATCCTTGTTGTAGTTTTGTTTAAAAAAGTAAAAATAAAAGTGAGAATGAAAATGTGTTGCCTCCCATTATATAACCTATTCCCCATACGTAAAAAATTTCACATGCATGTATAAGATTAAGAGACATTTCATTTCTTTGGCTTAGGTTACCCACTTGTTGAAACTTTTCACATTATTTATAGAATATATAAGTTTCACGAAAAAAATTTGGACAAAATAATTTATATTCTAAAATTTTATGCGCAGTTCGTTTAGGATCAAAATGTCCACCGCTAGAGTATGAGTGACAAAAATTGAGTATAGAATATACCTTGCTTTCTGCTACACAACTTCGTATTACCTGGTCGAAACAATATTTCCACAAATATAGATCGTCCCAAATGTAATGTTGGGAATCTCATTTAATTCGATCAGTTTCAGAACGTGGCAAATTAGAGGGTAACATCCTCATGACTAAGTAATTTACCATGTCCACATACTAGGGGTGAACCGATTGAGCTACAAAAATTCTTTCATTGGGAAAATCGTTTCCCAAATGTGTGTCGTCTTTCGTCAAAGGTAAACAACTTAGATGAACGGCCACCAAATTTTCGCATACTCTCTTGTCTTTAATTTTCATATTAAACTCTTGTAGAATAAAATCCTTCGTATTAGTCGCGTCTTCGCCTCCTTTTTCCTCAACAAATACTTCAGTGTTGCATGATCAGAAAAAACTATTATTTTAGTTCCCAAAAGATATGATCTAAACTTTTCTAAAACAAAAATAATTGCAAACAATTTTTTCTCCGTAGTTGAATAATTGCACTGGAAACATCAAAAGTTTTCGAAGCATAATATATATTGTGGGGTTCTTTCCCAATCTTTTGCCCGTGAACAGGTCATACACTTCGATCGCTCTCGTCGCACATTATTCCAAAAGGATACTCCCAATTTCGCGGTTGAACTATGGGCGCTGAAACCAATTTATCCTTAAGAATGTCATAGGCGTTCTTGCATTCTTGGTTGAGATCGAAGTCCTTGTCTTTTTGCAGGGCCATTCCTAAGCTTTTGAAGGCCATGGGTGAACCTGAAACTTGGACCCTAAATTAGGGATTTAAATTATAATTGTAGTTGCAGTCATATTTTCGACTGTGTTGTGTTTATTGTGATTGCGAACATAGCAGATACTATTTCGTTTATTGCGAGTATCGCAATTGTGAAATTTTTTAGTAACATATGCTATTGTAGACATAACGGTTTGAGGTATCACGATTTTAGATGGTGTCAATACCGTCATATAATGGTCGTTGTTGTGGTTGCATACCGTTATTTAAATTTATGTCCTTAATAGCAAGTAATGAAAAAAATAAATTTTAAGAGTAAATCCATAGTAATAAGTATTGACAAAATTTGTCCCCTAATAATAAGTATTAAAAATGAATTTTAAAACTATGCCCATAATGACAAATGTTGAAAAAAATCGGGGCCCTAATAACAAGTATTAGAAAAAATAGATATTAAAAGTAGACCTCTAATAATAAATATTGAAAAAAAACTTAGCCCCTAATAACAAGTATTAAAAAATAGGCCACTAATAACAAGTATTAGAAAAAAATAAAAATTAAGAGTAAACCTCTAATAATAGATGTTGGAAAAATATAGCCCCATATTAACTAGTACTAAAAAAATAGACCCCTAATAATAAATATTAGGAAAAAAATTAAATATTTAATAATAAATAAAATTAAAAAATATTTAATTTCCCTGAACGATGCGCCCTGGCGGGTATCTTTATTGCTCTTGCCCAGGGCCGGGACTATCTTTTTGTAACAGGTTTAAAGTGGTTGTGCAACTTTAAAAAAGTCTTTAATAAACTTCTGATAAAACCTGAATGACAAAGAAATGAACATACTCCCCTCACAGTTAGGGTATGAGAGTAAGCGAATAAGATCAGTTTAAGATTTATCAACTGCAATTCCATCAGTAGAAACATGTCCCACAATTAATCTTTTATATACCATGAAATGACACTTCTCATAGTTTAAAACAATATTAAATTCCAGACATCCTTTCAAAATTTTTGTTAAATTCGACAAGCACTTAGTAAAGGAATTACCATACACCGTAAAGTCGTCCATGAACACCTTGATTATTTTCTTGATATAATTAGAAAATATGCTTACCGTGCACCTTTGACAAGCGACAAGTGCATTACAAAGTTTGAAAGACATCCGTCGATAGGCGAACATTCTGAATAGACACATAAAGGTCGTTTTCTTTTGGTATTCGAGTGTCACTAGTATTTGGAAAAAACTTGAAAAACCATCAAGGTAACAATAGTTAGATTTATCAGCGAATTGTTCTATCATTTGATCAATAAATGGAAGCTGGAAATGATCTTTTCTAGTTAGAGTTCAACTTTCTATAATTGATGCAAACTCTCCACCCATTTTGAATACGAGTGAGAACTAGCTCGCCTTCTGATTTCTCAATTATCATTATGCCTGTCTTTTTAGGTATCACATGGATTGGATTTATCCAATTAATGTCTGAAATTGGGTAAATCATATCAGCACCAAGTAACTTTTGAATTTCCTTTTGCACAATTTCCATCATCGAAGAATTAAGGCACCTTTGGCTTTCTCTAGATGTCATGTCATTTTCTTCTGTCTTGATCTTGTGCATGCAAGTCGAGGGATTAAGCCCTTTGATGTCGGCTATAGTACAGCCTATCACTTCTTTGTGTTCTTTCAATACTTGCACCAAGTTATCCTCCTCTAACTTTGAGAGTTTGTTCGAAATAATGACTGGTAAGGTATCTTTGCCCAAAAATGCATGCGTCAAATGCTTTGGCTCTAATTTTAGTGACTGCAATATAGAGGGCAAAGGTTTATATTTGGAAGGCATCAAATTCAAATCTTTAATTAGTTTTTTGCTAAGTGGTTGCAGGTCCATGTAAGAATTGACTTCCTGTAGCAATACATCCAATTCCATCGCCTCAGATATTTCATCATTCAAATTCCTAAACGACAAAACTTGTAATTTATAGAAAAAATTATCTTCAATATATTCTTCCACAAAAGGTTCGACTATATCAAACTTGCTAACATTAGACATGGAATTAGGATATTTCATAGCTTTATAAAATCAAATTTCAACACTTCCCCATCGAATTCCATAGTGAGCGTTCCACTTCGCACATCTATCTTGGTTTGTGCAGTGCTCAGAAATGGTCTTCCAAGAAGGATGTTAGAGGAATTATATGAGAGATCGTCCTCCATGTCAATTATGTAGAAATCCACTGGAAATATTAACTCATTCATCTTGACGAGAACATCCTCCAAGACTACTTCGAGATATACGATTGATCTATCATCTAACTGAATGACCACCATTGTCTCTTTCAAAATACCGATGTTAGTAATTTATAAAAAAACATAGGTATAACATTGATCGATGCACCAAGATTACACAGATTTTTTAATGCCCACATTGCTTATTTTGCATGAAATGGAAAATACGCCTTGATCCTTATATTTTGGTGGTATTTTTCTTTGAAGAATTGTAGAAATATTCTCACCTAAGTTTACATTTTCATTCTCAAAAAATTTCTATCTGTTCGTGTACAATCTTTTAAAAACTTTGCGTACCTTAGGACTTGTTTAATTGCATCTAGAAATGGTATATTGATCTCAACCTTGCAAAAGGTGTCTAAGATATCCTTCTCCTTGGATTCTTTTTTGTGTTTTGCGAGCCTTCTTGGAAATAGAGGAGGCACTGCGTATGGTGACAGTATTGTCGACTTTGTTGAAGGCTTTGGTTCATCTCTCTGCTTGGTGCGATCAGAGCTGCGACTTTTTTCAACCACGAATTCAATAATAATTCTACTTTTTAAGGTAATGGCGCTTGCATTTTGCCGCGGGTTTGGTTCTGTCTGAGATGTCGATTTGCCTTGGGACTCCAAGCAACTCACAGCTACTACAAGTTTACCTGTATGCTTGTCGATTTCTTGGAAATGCGTCCTAGCATTTTGCTAGAATTTTTCTGTGTTAACGGTCAGCCTTTCTACTATGGCTCCCAAAAATGACTTTTGGGGTTGATACTGTTGCTGCAAAGGCAGCCTTGGTAGATATGGTTGATTGAAGCAAGCATTTGACCTAAAACATACGTTTGGATGGTCTCTCCAAACGGTGTTATAGGTATTTAAATTAAGGTCATAACGCCTCTGAGGAGGGCCTAGAAAATTCCAAACAACATCTAAATGTGTCGAAGTATCTTCTTGTAGCATTGAGCATGAATCAGTTGGATGGTTGGCCATAGTGAAGATTTCACATAGACGAGTTAGGCATGTTTTTTCCTGCAAGCATATTTTGAACCAAAATCAGTAAGTTTATCGATTTTAGCTTTCAAGGAAGGAGTACTTATCTCATGAACCAGTCTCATAGGTTTGGTGGTCGGATGAAACCGTTGGGCATTTGCAGCCATTGTCGAAATCAACTCTCTAGCCCTTTGAGGAGTCATGTTAACTAGCGCTCCTCCGCTAGCCACAATGATCATCTTCATTTCCATCAGAAGTAGTCCTTCATAAAAGTAATGCAAGAGAGTTTGTTCTGTCAAGACGTGTTGAGAACAACTCGCGTATAACTTTTTGTAGCACTCTCAGTAATCGTCCAATAATTTATTATCCTTTTGTCGAATTCTCAAAATGCTTCTCCTTAATTCGGACGCTCTAATCACAGAGAAGAACTTGTCAAGTGTAGCGACCATTCGAAATAGCTAAAAATTTAATATGATTTAATTTTTGAATTGAATTTTTTTTGGTTTTTGAAATATTTTTGAAATTTTAGATTTTTTTAAAAAGTTTTGAAATTTTGAGGAACTTTTGAAGATTTGGGGAAATTATTTGAAGATTTGAATTTTGGTGGAGATTTTGAAAAGTTTTGAAAATTGGGGGACTTTTGAAATTCATCTTTTTTAAAAATGATGGATTTGGAAATGTTTTGAAAATTGAATGATGGTTGGAGTCGCCACCGGCCACTAAGGTAGATCGGACACCATAAAACTAGAGATTCGTTTGAAATAGGTTCGAGAGTTGGTTACGCGTGAGGAAGGATCAGCACCTCCATCGCACCCGGAAATCGGTACCAAAATAGAAATTGCTTTTAATTGATGGAAATTATTGAGATTTGAATTAAATTTAATTAAATGGTCTTAATTAGATAAGGGCTTTAATTAGACGAGCTTTATCAAATTGGTGAGTTTGAATTAATTAAACATTTAATTAATAAGAGCGACTGTACATCGGACCGTAGATTAAACCGACATCGAATAAAACTGACTACCGTATTAATTTACGGTTCGAATCAAGTACATCACCTTTATGCATGATGCAAGCAGTTAGAAATGATGTTATGACTTTTGTCAAAATTTTATTTCGAATTTAATTTACCTTTAGACGGTAAGGATTAATTCGAATATTTGGTCAACATCCAATGAGCCATGACTGTTACGAAACAAATATCGGAATTAATAAATGCCTCATTTTTATTATCATGGTAGATTAATTAACAATGTGAAATTAAAAGGATTAAAGTTTAAATAGATGACAATTAAGATGCATGACAAAGAAGTGTACAAAATAAAATCCTTGGCCCACTAAAGCCCTAACCTAAAAGGCTCAAATTACGGGAATTCAAATTAATGATCTAATTGTTAACTAGATTTGTCTCATATTAACCCTAAGTTAATTAAATCCTAAAACTAGAAAAACCTAATATTTTATTGATTATCTTGAATCAAAATAATTAATTTGGTTAATTTCAAACTAGTATCCCAATAAGCAAGGATTCTATTCAAAATTAATCGAATTAATAATTATAATTGTATTAAATTTCCTCTGAGTCAAGCATTAATTTTATCCTAAGAGTAATTAAGATGTGTCCAATTAATTTAATTGATTAAACATTCATCCCAATAAGCCAAGGAAAAATTTAAATTAATTAAAATAATTCAAACCTAAGTCTAACTAAGGTTCAAACTAACCCGATCCTAAATTTAATTTAATTAAATTTAAAACTTATGCCCCAATAAGCCGAACGCATAGTTTAAATTAATCAAATTAAATTACCCTAAGCTAACCTAACTAGGATCAACCTAAAAGAAAACTAAAAGGGTCAAAACAAGAATGCAAATTGAATATATAATCAATTTAAACAATAAATAAGGATTAAAATAAAACGTAAACAAACTGGAAATAAATAAGTATGCAAGTGAGGGAAAAAAACTAAATAAAATGAAAATCTGGGGCCTAAAGGAGGATTTTAAAACTGGAAAAGGACCAAATTAAAGATGACTAAACAGACAAGGACCAACATGGACATTAACCCCTTTAAAATCAAGTTAAACAAAAAAAGAATGAGATTAAAACATTTTGAAAACTTTGGAGGACCTCGGGAAGAATTTGGAAAGGCATAATGCCCTAAAAGATATTTCAAAAAGGTGAAAATTGAGAGAAAATAAAACCATTTTGAAAAATAAGATTTGACCGGATTTTTGGGCTAAATCGAAAGATTGCGAAAACATAGTGGGACCCGAAGCGTGATTACAAAAGGCGGAATGGCTCCCGCATGTAAAAAGCAAGGGACGAAGGAACTATAGGGTTATTAACCCATTTTAAAAAAAGTAAAACATATAAAACAAGCCTTTCGGCTGAAATCTCACTTTTTTTTTGCCATTTTTAGGATTTTAAGCAAAAACTCCCGAACTCAGTCCCTTTTCTTTCTCTCTGAAATTGGGATGAACGTCGTCGTGCATTCATCCTCAAAATCCAGAAACCTCCCAAATCTCGGTTCATCCTCATGATTATGCCATTTGAATGCTCGGTTCATCCTCATGATTATGGCATTTGCTTGATCCGTTTGACAACTATTCCTTCTAGTTCTCAACATTTTCTCCTCTCGTAATCATCCTTTGGAGAATTTGGGATGTAAACATGAATTAAAAATTAATTCCAATTATGATTGTGTCGGTGTCTTCAAAGATCCATCACTGACGCTAGGGTATTGAACCGGTGGAATCTAGTTCCTTATTAGATTTATTCTCCTCCCAGCTCCATCAAGATTTTCTGAGACTTATTCAGTTGTTCATTGATTTTAAAGATTTATCTCTGATACTGGGTATTGAACAGATGAAATCTAGTTCCTTATTAGATTGGTTCTTCCCCACAGCTTTATTTTTCATTTCCAGACAATTTTTTTTGAAAAATGTGTTAAAGGAATTCTCAAATTCAAGCAACTTCGTCGGTCTTTCCTAAAAGACTTTTTTTTATCATCAAACATTATCGAAGGAGTAGTAGTCTTGCTTCTCGTACTTTACCGACCTGAGCGTGCTAAGAAAGAAATCATACTTCATCGTGATCACAACATTCGATTAATATTTGCATTTGAATCAAATGTCACAACAGGCATGTGATATCCAAGGACATTCGGAGGTAATAGATGATATACATATATACTCATGATTTAACAAAGTGCATCTTTTCATTGAAGTAAAAATTTGCAAACATGACAAGTGCCCTGTACAAAAGGTCATTGCTACTTTCGGGCCAAAAGTAGCAAGGCTGATTTAAAACAGAAAGTGCAAGGACATGCATGCAAATTTACTTATAAGGAAAAAGACAAAGATAAGATGCATCTAAAGATCTCAATAACTTGGGGCCGATTCTGACTTCTTCACTTCTCGGAAGAACCTTACCCTTTAGTGGCCACTGTGATTAAGTAAATGATTGGTAGCCACATCCAGTGTGTCAAGCTATAGAACTCTGGTATTGAGAAGATTCTGAACCACCATTTTAAAGGCTTTGCAGTTGTTGATGTTGTGGCTGATGATTCCCGCATGGTACTCGCACTTAGCCTTGGGGTCGAACCATGACGGATAAGGAGGTTGCATCAGAGTAAGGTGATAAGGGCGAACCAAGTCAGCCTCGTAAAGCTTGAGGTATAACTCATTGTAAGTTATGGGTAAAGGAGTGAAAACCTCCTTCTTCTTAACTTCCTTTGGCCGGGCCCTTGAGAACTTGTTGCCGCCATCATTGGTGAGATCGTAATGTTGCTCGGGCGATGAGTACTCACATGGCTCACCTCATTGTCTCTTTTCTTTGGGTACTTTTGCAGATTTTCCCTGATCTTGAGCTTGCCGTTCTTAAAAGTGGCTTCAACAGATTCTGCCATATTCACAAATTCGGTGAATCCCAAGGATACATTGCTGATTATTTTCTCAAAGAGTGGACATTGCAGTGTGTCCACAAAAAAGCGGGTGATTTTACAATTCAAAATGGGCGGCTGAACTTGTACCGCGATGTCCCTCCATCTTTAGGCATACTGTCTGACATTCTCATTTTGTCCCTAAGTTAAACCCTGCAGCAATGTTCTATTTGATACTATGTCATTCACATGCTTGTATTGCTCGATAAAGATTCTCGACATATATTTCCCTGTTTTCACATTGGTACGACTTAGCTAAGCATACCAACAGGCAGCTGTCCCCGTCAAGCTATCTTGGAAGCAAAAAATAAGAAGCTTCTTATTCTTCAAGTGTGCCGCCATCTTACTACAATACATAGCCATGTGGGCTGAAGGACAAGTGGTCCCATCGTACTTCTCGAAATCGAGAACCTTGAACTTTAGCAGGATTTCTAAGTCAGATACCAAGCTCAACTCATATGCATCAATTCCGTAGTCATCGGTCACTTGCATCGAGCTAACCTTCTCTTTCATATGAAGTCGTTGCTCCTCAAACTTCTTCTCAAACTCCTTTTTCAGTATTGTCTCTATCTCATTCATCATATTCAAATTTGGGACCTTCGTATCAACGTCATTCTCAAAACTATGCCTCACATCGAATGGGTTGTCAGCAGATGCCCTGGCTATATGGACACTCTTCCGAATTGATGCTTTCGGTTGAGTCTTCGTGTGAGATGCGTTTCCTTCTAGGTTCTCCATATTGGAACGTTCATCGGTAATGTGGGTTTTTCCCTCCATCCTTTCTAGCAGAGCAGTGACACGGGCTATGATCTCTTTCTAAGATTTTTCAATCCTTGACTCGATGCTGTTCAAGCATTCCTCGATGTCCCTTTATAACTTTTCAACGGTAGCCAATCTATCTTCCATGACTCTTGTTTGAGAACGGGTGTTTTACGAGTGTGGAATAGTGGCAGCTTAAACTCTGACTGCCACGGCATTTTACACAATTAATTTGATTTCCTCGTGGATGAATGCAATGAGTATGAATTAATGACAAATAAATGATCGAAAACAAAGAATTGAAGAATGCACAAAAGGAAGCATATGAATGTTGGTCGATGAATATTCTCGTTAAACAACTTCTCATAATGAAGATTGAGTCTCATTTCAACAAGAAAGAGGGCTATCATATAATGTTAATCTAGACTAGCCCTCGTCTCATACGAAGAAGACAAAGATAAGATGCATTTAAAGATCTTGATAACTTAGGGCAGATTCTGACTTCTTCACTTCTCGAAAGAACCTAACACTTTAGTGGCCACTGTGATTAGGCAAAGGATTGGTAGCCACATCCGGTGTGTCAAGCTGTAGAACTCCGGTATTGAGAAGATTCTGAACCACCCTCTTAAAGGCTTTGCAGTTGTTGATGTTGTGGCTGATGATTCCCGCATGGTACTCGCGCTTAGCCTTGGGGTCGAACCATGACGGATAAGGAGGTTGCATCAGAGTAAGGTGATAAGGGTGAACCAAGTTAGCCTCGTAAAGCTTGGGGTATAACTCACTGTAAGTTATGGGTAAAGGAGTGAAAACCTCATCCTTCTTAGGCTCCCTTTGGCCTGGCCCTTGTGAACTTGTTGCAGCCGTCTTTGGTGAGATCGTGACGCTGCTCGGGCGATGAGTACTCACATGGCTCACCTCATTGTCTATTTTCTTTGGCACTTTTGCAGATTTTCCCCGATCTTGAGCTTGCCGTTCTTAAAAGCGGCCTCAACAAATCCTGCCATATTCATAAGTTCGGTGAATCCCAAGGACACATTGCTGATTATTTTCTCAAAGAATGGACCTTGTAGTGTGTCCACAAACAAGCGGGTGATTTTACTCTTCAAAATGGGCGGCTGAACTTGTGCTGCGATGTCCCTCCATCTTTAGGCATACTGTGTGACATTCTCATTTTGCCCCTGAGTTAAACCCTGAAGCAATGTTCTATTTGATACCATGTCATTCACATGCTTGTATTGCTCGATAAAGATTCTCGACAGATCTTTCCCTGTTTTCACATTGGTACGGCTTAGCTGAGCATACCAACGGGCAGCTGCCCCCATCAAGCTATCCTGAATGCACAAAATAAGAAGCTTCTTATTCCTCAAGTGTGCCGTCATCTTACGGCAATACATAGCCAAGTGGGCTGAAGGACAAGTGGTCCCATCGTACTTCTCGAAATCGGGGATCTTGAACTTTAGCGAGATTTCTAAGTCAGATACCAAGCTCAACTTATATGCATCAATTCCGTAGTCATCGGTCACTTGCATCGAGCTGACCTCTTCCATATAGAGTCGTTGCTCCTCAAACTTTTTCTCAAACTCTTTTTTCAGTCTTGTCTATATCTCATTCATTATATTCAAATTTGGGACCTTCGTATCAACGTCATTCTCAAAACTATGCCTCACATCGACTGGGTTGTTAGCAGATGACCTTGCTATATGGACACTCTTCAGAATTGACACTTCCGGTTGAGCATTCGTGTGAGATGCTAGGTTCTCCACATTGGAACGTTCATCGAAAATGTGGGCTTTTCCCTCACTCCTTTCTAGCAGAGCAGTGACGCGGGCTATGATCTCTTCTTGAGATTTTTCAATCCTTGACTCTATGTTGTTCAAGCGTTCCTCGATGTCCCTTTGTGACTTTTCAACGGTATCCAATCTATCTTCCATGACTCTTGTTTGAGAGCAGGTGTTGTACGAGTGTGGAATGGTGGCTGCTTAAACTCTAACTGCCACGACATTTTTCATAATTAATTTGATTTCCTCGTGGATGAATGTAATGCGTATGAATTAATGACAAATAAATGATCGAAAACAAAGAATTGAAGAATGCACAAATGGAACCATATGAATATTGGTCGACGAATATTGTCGTTAAACAGCTTCTCATAATGAAGATTGAGTCTCATTTCAACAAGAAAGAGGGCTATTATATAATGTTAATCTAGACTAGCCCTTGTCTCACTTCTTGATTGGTCTCGGGCCTTAGGACTCTTTCTCGATGTTATGGACTCTTTCTTCCATTATAAGAGCTTTTAATTTTGAAGTATTCTCGACTCAACATTTTGAATGGATATACAATGAATATGTATAAAAGTAATCGAATTAGGAGACAAGCAAAGGATTAGCCAGGTATAAATAAATCAACAGGAGAATTGAAATAAATGCAAACCAAGACGGCCTAGCAACATGAATTCTAGGTTTCATGGTTATCCGTATGGTACTCTGAAACTGATATGAATGCCTTCAAGTGTTCATCCTCCAAATCCAGAAACCTACCAAATCTCCAGATTCTGGTGACGTTCTGCAGTACCAGTTGCCACTAGCCGACGCTAGAAACCCTAAAAAATATCCCTTTGAATCCCCCTTTTAGTTTTAAACCCAAAACCAGATCTGGATTTTCAAAACAATAAACCTTTCCCCTCTTTTCCTTTTTAAAACCAAGTCAAAGAAAACCCCTTTAAAATCAAAGGCCCTTTTTAAGAATAAGAGACCTTTCAAAACCCTAAAGTCTGATTCACCACTGACGGCTCAACAGTTACAAGTTTATCACCGGAAAAGGGATACGTACGAACGAAAACTATGCTCGGAAGGTAAAACTCTAACCCTTTGTTTTTTTATATATATCTATATGCATGCACTTCTGAAAGGAAAGAAAATACCTCAAAAATAAGGCTTGTTTGTATTTTCTTTGATAATCCCGAATGAGGTTTACAAGTATTTTTGGGTTCGGCTTTATAGCCGGTGAATATTACATGAAATGGAAAATAAAATGGTCTGATTGTTTTTGGCCTGATTCATGCCGCTTACTGTGGTTGTCGGCTCTGTTGGTTGTTGGCTTTGACATTATCTGATAATGGCTTGTTATTGTCATTTTTTGTTGTTTTTGCCGCATGTACTTGTTTCTGAAAAATTTGTTTGCATGTGGGTATGTATGCACTTCTGATTATCTGCCTGTTTTTGCATGTACGGTGGAGGAGGCAACACACTGGCGGAGCGACGTGGCCGGTAAGGAAGTTGGGGGACCAACAGCCTGGCGCGAGTGAAGATGAAGAGTCTGGGTGCGAACTTCACGCGCGCGTGGGAGATAGCTGAATGAGCACGTGCGGCGCGTGTGGCTCTAGAAGATTCTTCAGCCTTAATCCTGACCGTTGGATCAAGGGCCAGATCCAACGGTCCTTGAAAGGCTGCGCAAAGGAGAAGATAGACATTAGATTAGGGTTGAAGTTAGGGTTTTTTAGATTGGGCTCTGAGAATGGGCCATGCAATGTATTATATTATCTTTTGGGTTTTTATGTAACTCGACTGTATAAAGATATTTGGGCTTTATTTATAATAATCTTTTTGGGTCTTTTGATTTCTAATTCGGTTTAATAATAATTATAATACTAACATAATAATATAATAATAATAGTAGTAATATAACATATAATAATAAATAATAATAAGAGTAGTAATAGTAATAGTAATATAATATAATGATAATATACTAATAATAATATGTTAATATGATAATAAAGATAATAATATGGTGATAATATAATAATACTATAATGATAGAATAGTATTAATAATAAATGAAAGTAATAATAGTAATAATAATTATAATAGAATAATAATAATACAATATTTACATAAATAATAGGTAATAAAGTAGGTAATAAAAGGCCATTATAAAGGAAACAAAATAGAGCCCGGACAAAATTAGTGATTACAGTTGCTCCTCTTTGCTCATTCTTGTGTTAACAAGGATAGAACAAAGACTAAAATCTCTAATTTTGTCCCACTTCCCTGTTCAAAGGCCGGAGCTCGAAGCATCATGCACTGAAGGTCTTGCTGATAGTGCGAGAGAAAAACTGTCAAGCACTGAAGGCTTTGCTGATGATCTGGCTCACCAAACACATAAGAGATCTTACTGATGGCCAAAATGAATGCCCAACACTAAAGGATTTACGTAGAAGCTAGCTCACCACGCACATGAGAGGTCTTACTAATGGGTAGAAAATGAAGTCAAACATTGAAGGATTTACTGACGGTCTGGCTCACCAAGCACATGAGAGGTCTTACTAATGGCTAATAATGAAGGTCCAACACTGAAGGATTTACGGACAAGCTCGCTCACCACGCACATAAGAAGTCTTACTGATGGCTAGAAAATGAAGTCAAACACTGAAGGATTTACTGATGGTCTGGCTCACCAAGTACATGAGAGGTCTTACTGATGAGCAATAATGAATGTCCAACACTAAAGGATTTACGGACAAGCTAGCTTACCACGCACATGAGAGGTCTTATTGATGGCTAGGAAATGAAGTCAAACAATGAAGGATTTACTGACAGTCTGGCTCACTAAGCACATGAGTGGTCTTGCTGATGGCCAATAATAAAGTCGAGCACAAGAAGACTGCTGATATATTAACATATGATCTTGAAATTTGACGATTCAGAAATAACACCATGCACTGAGGGTTTTGGTGTGGATTTTGAGGTGACACCTAGAAACTTTACTGGATGGGCTCTTCTCGAAGGAAACCCTTAATCATTGTTGGTTGAGTTCTTTTCCCCGAGAACTCTCTGTTTTTTGCTGTGATCCACTTTTCACGAAGTCATGGATCGAAACCTGTGCTTGGGTTTACGAAAGTGTCAATTGAAATCAACTTCTTCAAAAGTTGCAGATTAGGGCCTTTGTGTGTCTTTGAATATCTGTCAAAAAGAAAGAATGATTTGATGTATGTGTCAGCATGCCCCCAAACCTAGGGATGCTTAACTATATGATGCATGAATGAATGCTAATTGAGGACCACTTGAGTGAGTCTTGTGTTTCAAGGAAGTCGATTGAAAAGCTCGATCTTCTTCTTTCATTAGGACTCCAATGTGGTTGGGATACCCCATCTCACACTCGGGTTCAACCTTTCCAAGTGTATCTTCAAAGTCTCAACTATAGAATGCACTAGCTGAGCTTTTCTTAATTGCTTAATTTTTGTCCCGGAAGCATCTCGACCGATTTATCATCTTTATGCCCTAACAATATTTTTGTTACTTACTCTCGCTCTCTAGATGTTGGCAAAACTTTGAATGGCTCAAAAGTTTCTTCTTGTCTATTCTGACTTGGGATCTCAAAATTCATGCCATCTTGCAGACAAAGTTGCCCCACTCTTTCAAGAGACATCTCATCTTCTCATGTCACTAAAATACCCCTTTATGCACGGGCTTTCTTGTGCTTTGCCCACTCAAGATGATCATTTGCATTAAAATCTTTGCAGTTTGAAATCAATTTTGAATAAAAGATTTTTTGTTGAAACGAGTTAGTTTGCTGACTGATACTTTAATGAATGATGGATTAATATACAGGGCTTGGAAACCCAAAAATTTGAAATCAAAAGAAAAGGAATGGGATTCCTTGGATATCCAATGCGAGAGTGTCCTGGATTCACCCCCGGTGATCAATGGCAAGCTTTTGAATGTTGTGGTGATATCTGAAGTTCTGATATCTTTCTTGAATTCTCGGTTCATCCTCATGATTATGGCATTTGCTTGATCCGTTCGACAAATACTCCTTCTAGTTCTCAACATTTTCTCCCCTCGTAATCATCCTTTTGAGTATTCGGGATGTAAACATGAATTAAAAATTGATTCCAATTATGATTGTGTTAGTGTCTTCAAAGATCCATCACTGACGCTAGGGTATTGAACCGGTGGAATCTAGTTCCTTATTAGATTTATTCTCCTCCCACAACTCTATCAATATTTTCTGAGACTTATTTAGTTGTTCATTGATTTTAAAGATTTATCTCTGATACTGGGTATTGAACAAATGAAATCTAGTTCCTTATTAGATTGGTTCTTCCCCACAGCTTTAATTTTCATTTCTAGACAGATTTTTTTTGAAAAATGTGTTAAAGGAATTCTCAAATTCAATCAACTCCGTCGGTCTTTTGTAAAAGACTTTTTTATCACCGAACATTATCGAAGGAGTAGTAGTCTTACTTCTCGCGCTTTACGGACCTGAGCGTGTTGAGCAAGAAATCATACTTCATCGT
This sequence comes from Hibiscus mutabilis, assembly GCA_019671005.1. NCBI lineage: Eukaryota > Viridiplantae > Streptophyta > Magnoliopsida > Malvales > Malvaceae > Hibiscus > Hibiscus mutabilis. The sequence continues at coordinate 20,200,876 of CM033729.1, read as the reverse complement.
GATCACAACATTCGATTAATTTTTGCATTTGAATCAAATGTCACAACAGGCATGTGATATCCAAAGACCTTCAGAGGTGAGAAAGGATATACATATATACTCATGATTTAACAAAATGCATCTTTTCAGTGAAGTAAAAATTTGCAAACATGACAAGTGCCCTGTACAAAAGGTCATTGCTACTTCCGGGCCAAAAGTAGCAAGGTTGATTTAAAACAGAAAAAAGGAAAACAGAAAGTGTAAGGATACTCATGCAAATTGACATCTAAGGAAAAAGAAAAAGATAAGATGCATCTAAAGATCTCGATAACTTGGGGCTATTTCTGACTTCTTGACTTCTCGGAAGAACCTAACCCTTTAGTGGCCACAGTGATTAGGCAAAGGATTGGTAGCCACATCCGACGTGTCAAGCTGCAGAAGTCCGATATTAAGAAGATTCTGAACCACCCTCTTAAAGGCTTTGCAGTTGTTGATGTTGTGGCTGATGATTCCCACATGGACTCGCACTTAGCCTTGGGGTCAAACCATGACAGATAAGGAGGTTGCATCAGAGTAAGGTGATAAGGGCGAACCAAGTCAGCCTCGTAAAGCTTGGGGTATAACTCACTGTAAGTTATGGGTAAAGGAGTGAAAACCTCCTCCTTCTTAGGCTCCCTTCGGCCTGGCCCTTGTGAACTTGTTGCCGCCGTCTTTGGTGAGATCGTGACGTTGCTCGGGCGATGAGTACTCACATGGCTCACCTCATTGTCTCTTTTCTTTGGGTACTTTTATAGATTTTCCCTGATCTTGAGCTGTTGTTCTTAAAATTGGCCTCAACAGATTTTGCCGTATTCACAAATTCGGTGAATCCCAAGGATACATTGCTGATTGTTTTCTCAAAGAATGGACCTTGTAGTGTGTCCACAAACAAACGAGTGATTTTACTCTCCAAAATGGGCGGCTGAACTTGTGCTGCAATGTCCCTCCATCTTTGGGCATACTGTCTGACATTCTCATTTTACCCTTAAGTTAAACCATGAAGCAATGTTCTATTTGATACCATATTCTTCATATGCTTGTATTGCTCGATAAAGATTCTCGACAGATCCTTCCATGTTTTCACATTGGTACGGCTTAGTTGAGCATACCAACGGACAATTGCCCCCGTCAAGCTATCTTAGAAGCAAAAAATAAGAAGCTTTTTATTCCTCAAGTGTGCCGTCATCTTACAGCAATACATAACCAAGTGGGCTGAAGGACAAGTGGTCCAATCGTACTTCTCGAAATCGGGGACCTTGATCTTTAGCGAGATTTCTAAGTTAGATTCCAAGCTCAACTCATATGCATCAATTCCGTAGTCATCGTTCACTCACATCGAGCCGACCTTTTCTTCCATTTGGAGGCGTTACTCCTCAAACTTGTTCTCAAACTCCCTTTTCAGTCTTGTCTCTATCTCATTCATCATATTCAAATTTGGGACCTTCGTATCAACTTCATTCTCAAAACTATGCCTCTCATCGACTGGGTTGTTAGCAGATGCCCCAGCTATATGGACACTCTTCAGAATTGACGCTTCCAGTTGATCATTCGTGTGAGATGCGTTTCTGCCTAGGTTCTCCACATTGGAACTTCATCGATAATGTGGGCTTTTCCCTCCCTCTTTTCTAGCAGAGCAGTGACGCGGGCTATGATCTCTTCCTGAGATTTTTCAATCCTTGACTCAATGTTGTTCAAGCGTTCTCGATGTCCCTTTGTGACTTTCCAACGGTAGCCAATCTATCTTCCATGACTTTTGTTTGAGAGCGGGTGTTGTACGAGTGTGGAATGGTGGCGGCTTAAACTCTGACTGCCACAACATTTTACACAATTAATTTGATTTCCTTGTGGATGAATGCAATGCGTATGAATTAATGACAAATAAATGATCGAAAACAAAGAATTGAAGAATGCACAAATGGAAGCATATGAATGTTGGTCGACGAATATTCTCATTAAACAGCTTCTCATAATGAATATTGAGTCTCATTTCAAGAAGAAAGAGGGCTATCGTATAATGTTAATCTGGACTAGCCCTCGTCTCACTTCTAGATTGGTCTCGGGCCTCGAGACTCTTTCTCGATGTTATGGACTCTTTCTTCCATTATAAGAGCTTTTAATTTTGAACTATTCTCGACTCAACATTTCAAATGGATATGCGATGAATATGCATAAAAGTAATGGAACTGGGAGACAAGCAAAGGATAAGCGAGGTATAAATAAATCAACAGGAGAATTGAAATAAATACAAACCAAGACAACCTAGCAACATGAATTCTAGGTTTCTATGGTTATCCGCATGGCTCTAATGGGGGTAGGCGTCTTAAGTTCTCACACATGTGGGTTTGGTTCTAAAAGGGTACTCGAACCTATCTTATTACCTACTAAGATAACAATAACCCCAAATTCTATCCCATTACAGGCTTGCGAATTGGATTCGGTTCGAGGGAACACACGAGCTAGTGGCATGGAGCGTTGCTCACTGTCGAAAGACATAGATTTCAGAAGTGAATTACCGACCCATGGAGGGCTGCTCACGTGGGTATGTGGCGTTTCACTCCCACTTAAGGGAAAGAGCTCGGGTATAGAGCTTGATGTTCATGATGCAACACATGTCGGTGATTCCTTAGAAATTAAATGATTAATTAATGCAAAACCACCAATTATCAAAGCCCGTGTAATTAAAGCCAAATCTCCAAAAAAGACCAAATTGATTAAAGTCAACTCAAATATCAAAATTTCCATCATTAAAGCAACATATAATTTTATGAAAACAAAAATGTCTCCAGCAGTAGCGACCATTCAAAATCGCTAAAATTTTAATATGATTTAATTTTTGATTTGAATTTTTTTTGGTTTTTGAAATTTTAGATTTTTTTAAAGTTTTGAAATTTTGAGGAACTTTTGAATATTTGGGGAAATTATTTGAAGATTTGAATTTCGGTGGAGATTTTGAAAAGTTTTGAAAATTGGGGGGTTTTTTAAATTCAATTTTTTAAAAAATGATGGAGTTGGAAATGTTTTAAAAATTGAATGATGGTTGGAGTTGCCACCGACCGCTAAGGTAGACCAAACACCATAAAACCATAGATTCGTTTGAAAATGGGTACGAGAGTTGGTTATGCGTGGGGAAAAATCAGCACTCCCATCGCCCCCGGAAAACGGTACCAAAATATGAATTGCTTTTAATTGATGGAAATTATTGAGATTTGAATTAAATTAAATTAAATGGTCTTAATTAGATATGGGCTTTAATCAGACGGGCTTTATCAAATTGGTGGGTTTGAATTAATTAAACATTTAATTAATAAGGGCGATTGTACATCGGACCGTAGATTAAACCGACATCGAATAAAACTGACTGCCGTGTTAATTTACGATTCGAATCAAGTACATCACCTTTATGCATGATGCAAGATGTAGAAATGATGTTATGACTTTTGTTAAAATTTTATTTCGAATTTAATTTACCTTCAGACAGTAAGGATTAATTCAAATATTTAGTCAACATCCAATGAGCCAGAACTGTTAAGAAACAAATATCAGAATTAATAAATACCTACTTTTTATTATCATGGTAGATTAATTAACAATGTGAAATTAAAAGGATTAAAGTTTAAATGGATGACAATTAAGATGCATGACAAAGAAGTGTACAATATAAAACCTTTGGCCCACTAAAGCCCTAACCTAAAAGGCTCAAATTATGGGAATTCAAATTAATGATCTAAATTTAGCTAAATTTGTCTCATATTAACCCTAAGTTAATTAAATCCTAAAACTAGAAAAACCTAATATTTTATTGATTATCTTGAATCAAAATAATTAATTTGGTTAATTTCAAACTAGTATCCCAATAAGCTAAGGATTCTATTCAAAATTAATCAAATTAATAATTATGATTGTATTAAATTTCCTCCAAGTCAAGCATTAATTTTATCCTAAGAGTAATTAAGACGTGTCCAATTAATTTAATTGATTTAACATTCATCCCAATAAGCCAAGGACAAATTTAAATTAATTAAAATAATTCAAACCTAAGTCTAACTAAGGTTCGAACTAACCTGATCCTAAATTTAATTTAATTAAATTTAAAACTTATGCCCCAATAAGCCGAGCGCATGGTTTAAATTAATCAAATTAAATTACCCTAAGCTAACCTAACTAGGCCTAACCTAAAAGAAAACTAAAAGAGTCAAAACAAGGATGCAAATTGAATATAAAAGCAATTTAAACAATAAATAAGGATTAAAATAAAACGTAAACAAACTGGAAATAAATAAGTATGCAAGTGAGGGGAAAAAACTAAATAAAATGAAAATCAGGGGCCTAAAGGAGGATTTTAAAACTGGAAAAGGACCAAATCAAAGAAGATTAAATAGACAAGGACCAATAGGTCAATAACCCCTTTAAAATCAAGTTAAACAAAAAAAAAAGAACGAGATTAAACGTTTTGAAAACTTCGGAAGACCTCAGGAAGATTTTGGAAAGGCAGAATGGCCTAAAAGATATTTTAAAAATGTGAAGAATTGAGAGAAAACAAAACCATTTTGAAAAATAAGATTTAACCAGATTTTTTGGCTAAATCGAAAGATTGCGAAAACATAGTGGGACCCAGAGCGTGATTACAAAAGGCGGAATGGCTCTCGCATGTAAAAAGCAAGGGACGAAGGGACTATAGGGTTATTAACCCATTTTAAAAAAGTAAAACATATAAAACAAGCCTTTCGGCTGAAATCTCACTTTTTTTTGCCATTTTTCAGATTTTAAGCAAAAACTCCCGAACTCAGTCCCCTTTCTTTCACTCTGAAACTGTGATGAACGTCGTCGTGTGTTCATCCTCCAAATCCTAAAACCTCCCAAATCTCCATATTCTGGTGACGTTCCACCGTACCGGTTGCCGCTAGCCAATGCTAGAAACTCTAAAAAGCAACCCTTTGAATCCCCTTTTTTGTTTTAAACCCAAAACCAGATCTGGATTTTAAAAACAATAAACCTTTCTCTTCTTTTTCTTTTTAAAACCGAGTCAAAGAAAACCTCTTTAAAATCAAAGCCCCATTTTTTGAAACTAAGAGACCTTTTGAAACCCTAAAGTATGATTCACCACTGACGGTTCGACAGCCGCGGGTTTATCACCAAAAAAAGGATACGTACGAACGACAACTATGCTCGGAAGGTAAAACTCTAACCCTTTGTTTTTTATATATATCTACATGCATCCACTTCCGAAAGGAAAGAAAATACCTTGAAAATAAGGCTTGTTTGTATTTCTTTTGATAATCCCGAATGAGGTTTATAAGTATTTTTGGGTTCGGCTTTATAGCCGGTGAATATTACATGAAATGGCAAATAAAATGGTCTGATAGTTTTTGGCCGGATTCATGTCGCTTACTGTGGTTGTCGGCTCTCTTGGTTGTTGGCTCTGACATTATCTTATAATGGCTTGTTATTGTCATTTTTTGTTGTTTTTGCCGCATGTACTAGTTTTTGAAAAAATTGTTTGCATGTGGGTGTGTATGCACTTCTGATTATCTGCATATTTTTGCATGTACGGTGGAGGAGGCAACACACTGGTGGAGCGACGTGGCCGGTAAGGAAGCTGGGGGACCAACTGCCTGGCGCGAGTAAAGATGAAGAGTCTGGGCACGAACTTCACACGTGCGTGGGAGATAGCTAAATGAGCGCATGCGGCGCATGTGGCTCTTGAAGATTCTTCAGGCTTAATCATGACCGTTGGATCAAGGGCCAGATCCAACGGTCATTGAAAGGCTGCGCAAATGAGAAGATGGGCATTAGATTAGGGTTGAAGTTATAGTTTTTTAGATTGGGCTCCGAGAATGGGCCATGCAATGTATTATATTATTTTTTTGGTTTTTATGTAACTGAACTGTATAACGATATTTGGGCTTTATTTATAATAATCTTTTTGGGAATTTTGATTTCTAATTCGGTTTAATAATAATTATAATACTAACATAATAATATAATAATAGTAATATAACATATAATAATAAATAATAATAAGAGTTGTAATTGTAATATAATATAATGATAATATACTAATAATAATATGTTAATATGATAATAAAGATAATAATATGGTGATAATATAATAATACTATAATGATAAAATAGTATTAATAATAAATGAAAGTAATAATAATTATAATATGATAATAATAGTTAGTAGTGATAATAATAATAATAATAATAATAATAATAATAATAATAATAATACAATATTTACATAAATAATAGGTAATATAGTAGGTAATAAAAGCCCATTATAAAGGAAACAAAATAGAGCCTGAACAAATTAGTGATTATTGTTGCCCCTCTTTGCTCATTCTTGTGTTAACAAGGATATAGCAAAGACTAAAATCTCTAATTTTGTCCCACTTCCATGTTCGAAGGCCAGAGCTCGAATCATCATGCACTGAAGGTCTTGCTGATAGTGCGGGAGATAAACTGTCAAGCACTGAAGGCTTTGCTGATGATCTGCCTCACCAAACACATGAGAGGTCTTACTGATGGCCAAAATGAATGTCCAACTCTGAAAGATTTACGGAGAAGCTAGCTCACCACGCACATGAGAGGTCTTACTGATGGCTAGAAAATGAAGTCAAACATTGAAGGATTTACTGACGGTCTGACTCACCAAGCACATGAGAGGTCTTACTGATGGCTAATATTGAAGGTTCAACACTAAAGGATTTACGGACAAGCTCACTCACCACGCACATGAGAGGTCTTACTGATGGCTAGAAAATGAAGTCAAACACTGAAGGATTTACTGGCTGTCTGGCTCACCAAGTACATGAGATGTCTTACTGATGACCAATAATGAAGGTCAAACACTGAAGGATTTACGGACAAGCTAGATTACCATGCACATGAAAGGTCTTACTCATGGCTAGAAAATAAAGTCAAACACTGAAGGATTTACTGACAGTATGGCTCACGAAGCACATGAGAGGTCTTACTGATGGCCAATAATGAAGTCGAGCACAAGAAGGCTGTTAATATATTAACATCTGATCTTAAAAGTTGACTATTCAAAAATAACACTATGCACTAAAGGTTTTGGTATGGATTTTGAGGTGACACCTAGAAACTTTACTAGATGGGCTCTTCTCGAAGGAAACCCTTAATTCTTGCTGGTTGAGTTCTTTTCGCCGGTGACTCTTCGTTCTTTACTGTGATCCACTTTTCATGAAGTCATGGATCGAAACTTGTGCTTGGTTTTATGAAAGTGTCAATTGAAATCTACTTTTTCAAAAGTTGCATATTAGGGCCTTTGTGAGTCTCTAAATACCTGTCAAAAAGAAAGAATGATTTGATGTATGTGTCAGCATGCCCCCTAACCTAGCGATGCCTAACTATATGATGCATGAATGAATGCTAATTGAGGACCACTTGAGTGAGTCTTGAGTTTCAAGGATGTCGATTGAAAAAAACTCGATCTTGTTCTTTCATTGGGACTCCAATGTGGTTGGGATACCCCATCTCACACACGGGTTCAAGCTTTCCAAGTGTATCTTCAAAGTCTCAACTACAGACTGCTCTCAATTGCTTAATTTTTGTCTCGGAAGCATCTCGACCGATTTATCATCTTTATGCCCTAACAAAATTTTTGTTACTTACTCTCGCTCTCTATATGCTGGCAAAACTTTGAATGGCCCAAAAGTTTCTTCTTGTCTATTCTGACTTGGAATCTCAAAATTCGTGCCATCTTGCAGACAAAGTTGCCCCACTCTTTCAAGAGACACCTCATCTTCTCATGTCACCAAAATACCCCTTTATGCATGGGCTTTGTTGTGCTTTGCCGACTCAAGATGATCATTTGCATTAAAAGCCTTGCAGTTTGAAATCTTTCTCCTCTTTCTCAGGCCTCGAGACTCTTTATCGATGTTATGGACTCTTTCTTCCATTATAAGAGCTTTTAATTTTGAACAATTCTCGAATCAACATTTCGAATGCGTATGCAATGAATATGCATAAAAGTAATCGAACTGGGTGACAAGCAAAGGATTAGCGAGGTATAAAAAAATCAACAAGAGAATTGAAATAAATACAAACCAAGACGGCCTAGCAACATGAATTCTAGGTTTCTATGGTTATCCGCATGGCTCTAATTGGGGTAGGCTTCTTAAGTTCTCACACATGTGGGTTTGGTTCTAAAAGGGTACTCGAACCTATCTTATTACCTACTAAGATAACAAGAACCCCAAATTCTAGCCCATTACATGCTTGCGAATTGGATTTGGTTTGAGGGAATGCACAACCTAGTGACGAGGAGGGTTGCTCACGTGTCGAAAGGCGTGGATTTCAAAAGTGAATTACCGACCCGTGGAGGGATGCTCACGTGGGTATGTGGCATTTCACTCCCACTTAAGGGAGCAATCTCGGGTATAGAGCTTGATGTTCATGATGCAACACATCTCGACGATTCCTTAGAAATTAAATGATTAATTAATGCAAAACCACCAATTATCAAAGCCCGTGTAATTAAAGCCAAATCTCCAAAAAAAACCAAATTGATTAAAGTCAACTCAAATCTCAAATTTTCCATCATTAAAAGCAACATATATTTTTTTTGCTTAACTCGCTTTTGTTTTGTGAAAACAAAAATGTCCCCAGCAGAGTTGCCAGCAATAGTGACCATTCGAAATCGCTAAAATTTTAATATGATTTAATTTTTGATTTGAAATTTTTTTGGTTTTTGAAATATTTTTGAAATTTTAGATTTTTTTTAAAGTTTTGAAATTTTGAGGAACTTTTGAAGATTTGGGGGAATTATTTGAAGATTTGAATTTTGGTGGAGATTTTGAAAAGTTTTGAAAATTGGGGGATTTTTGAAATTCATTTTTTTAAAATGATGGAGTTGAAAATGTTTTGAAAATTGAATGATGGTTGGAGTTTCCACCGACCACTAAGGTAGGCCGGACACCATAAAACCATAGATTAATTTGAAAATGGGTTCGGGAGTTGGTTACACGTGGGGAAGGATCAACACTCCCATTGAGCCCGGAAATCGGTACCAAATTATGAATTGCTTTTAATTGATGGAAATTATTGAGATTTGAATTAAATTTAATTAAATGGTCTTAATTAGATATGGGCTTTAATCAGACGGACTTTATCAAATTGGTGGGTTTGAATTAATTAAACATTTAATTAATAAGGGCGACTGTACATCGGACCGTAGATTAAACCGACATTGAATAAAATTGAATGTCGTGTTAATTTATGATTCGAATCAAGTACATCACCTTTATGCATGATGCAAGCATTTAGAAATGATGTTATGACTTTTTTCAAAACTTTATTTCGAATTTAATTTACCTTCAGACGGTAAGGATTAATTCGAATATTTGGTCAACATCCAATGAGCCAAGACTGTTACGACACAAATATCGGAATTAATAAATACATCATTTTTATTATCATGGTAGATTAATTAACAATGTGAAATTAAAAGGATTAAAGGTTAAACGGATGACAATTAAGATGCATGACAAAGAAGTGTACAAAATAAAACTCTAGGCCCACTAAAGCCCTATCCTAAAAGGCTAAATTTATGGGAATTCAAATTATTGATCTAATTCTTAACTAGATTTGTTTGATATTAACCCTAAGTTAATTAAATCTTAAAACTAGAAAAACCTAATATTTTATTGATTATCTTGAATCAAAATAATTAATTTGGTTAATTTCAAACTAGTATCCCAATAAGCTAAGAATTCTATATAAATTAATCAAATTAATAATTATGACTGTATTAAATTTCCTCTAAGTCAAGCATTAATTTTATCCTAAGAGTAATTAAGAGGTGTCCAATTAATTTAATGGATTTAACATTCATCCCAATAAGTCAAGGACAAATTTAAATTAATTAAAATAATTCAGACCTAAGTCTAACTAAGGTTCGAACTAACCTGATCCTAAATTTAATTTAATTAAATTTAAAACTTATGCCCCAATAAGCCGAGTGCATAGTTTAAATTAATCAAATTAAATTACCCTAAGCTAACCTAACTAGGCCCAACCTAAAAGAAAACTAAAAGGGTCAAAACAAGGATGCAAATTGAATATAAAAGCAATTTCAACAATAAATAAGAATTAAAATAAAACGTAAAAAAACTGGAAATAAATAAGTATGCAAGGTGAGGGAAAAAAACTAAATAAAATGAAAAACATGGGCCTAAAGGAGGATTTTAAAACTGGAAAATGACCAAATTAAAGAGGACTAAACAGACAAGGACCAACAGGGACATTAACCCCTTTAAAATCAAGTTAAACAAAAAAAGGACGAGATTAAACCTTTTGAAAACTTATGAGGACCTCGAAAAAAATTTGGAAAGGCAGAATGGCCTAAAAGATATTGCAAAAGGAAGAAGGACTGAGAGAAAATAAAATTATTTTGAAAAATAAGTTTGACCGGATTTTTGGGCTAAATCGAAAGATTGCGAAAATATAGATGGACCCAGAGCGTGATTACAAAATGAGAAATGACTCCCGCATGTAAAAAGCAAGGGACAGAGGGACTATAGGGTTATTAACCCATTTTAAAAAAAGTAAAACATATAAAACAAGCCTTTCGGCTGAAATCTCACTCTTTTTTGCCATTTTCGGATTTTAAGCAAAAACTCCCAAACTCAGTCCCTTTTTTTCACTCTAAAATCGGGATGAACGCCGCCATGCGTTCATCCTCCAAATCCAGAAACCTCCCAAATCTCCAGAATCTTGCGATGTTCTGCCGTACCGGCAGCCGCTAGCTGGTGCCAGAAACCCTTTAAATCCCCCTTTTTGTTTTAAAACCAAAACCAGATCTAGATTTTCATAACAATAAGCCTTTCCCCTCTTTTCATTTTTAAAACTGAGTCAAAGAAACCCCCTTTAAAATTGAAGCCTCCTTTCTAAAAAATAAGGGACCTTTCAAAACCCTAAAGTCTAATTCACCAGCCGTGGGTTTATCACCGGAAAAGACATACGTACGAACGACAACTATGCTCGGAAGGTAAAACTCTAACACTTTGTTTTTATATATATTTACATGCATGCACTTTCGAAAGGAAAGAAAATACCTCGAAAATAAGGCTTGTTTGTATTTCTTTTGATAATCCCGAATGAGGTTTACAAGTATTTTTGGGTTCGGCTTTATAGCCGGTGAATATTACATGAAAGGGCAAATAAAATGGTCTGAGAGTTTTTGGCCGGATTCATGCCGCTTATTGTGGTTGTCGGCTCTTTTGGTTGTTGGCTCTAACATTATCTGATAATGGTTTGTTATTGTCATTTTTTGTTGTTTTTGGCGCATATACTAGTTTCGGAAAAAATTGTTTGCATGTGGGTGTGTATGCACTTCTGATTATCTACCTGTATTTTGCATGTACGGTGGAGGAGGCAACACACTGGTGGAGCGACGTGGCCGGTGAAGAAGCTGGGGGACTAACAGTTTGGCGCGAGTGGAGATGAAAAGTCTGGGCATGAACTCCACGCGCGCGAGGGAGATAATTGAACGAGCGCGAGCAGCGTATGTGGCTCTGGAAGATTTTTTAGCCTTAATCCTGACCGTTGGATCAAGGGCCAGATCCAACGGTCCTTGAAAGGTTCCGCAAAGGAGAAGATGGGCATTAAATTAGGGTTGAAGCTAGGCTTTTTTAGATTGGGCTCCGAGAATGGGCCATGTAATGTATTATATTATATTTTTTTTGGTTTTTATGTAAATGGACTGTATAAAGACATTTGGGCTTTATTTATAATAATCTTTTTGGGTCTTTTGATTTCTAACTCGGTTTAATATTAATTATAATACTAACATAATAATATAATAATAATCGTAATATAACATATAAGAGTAGTGATAGTAATATAATATAATGATAATATACTAATAATAATATGTTAATATGAAAATGAAGATAATAATATAGTGATAATATAATAATACTATAATGATAGAATAGTATTAATAATAAATGGATGTAATAATAGTAATAATAATTATAATATTATAAAAATAGTTAGTAGTGATAATAAGGATAGTAATAATACAATATTCACATAAATAATAGGCAATATAGTAGGTAATAAAAGCCAATTATAAAGGACACAAAATAGAGCACGGACAAATTAGTGATTACATCAAGAAATAAACGTGACATGCCAGCCCATGTATCCACCATTCCTAGTGGTAAAGAAAATAGCCATCCTTTGGCCAAATCAACTAAAGAAAAAGGAAATTCTTGGAGTTTAATTTGATCATCGGAAAATCCCTGGGTTTTACAATCAGGCAAACTATATAAAACTTTTTAAGATGTTTGTGTGGGTTTTCTTTTTGCAAGCCACGGAAAGTAGGCAAAAGATGGATAAATCATGGTTTTAGTTTGAACGGTGTTTCTTCAGTTGGAAACATTATGCATAAAGGTTGCTACTCGTCAGGTGCCGTAACAAGTTGTCGAATAGTTTGTTCGGCCATGTCTTCTAGTTCATTATCTTCAAATAAGAATATATCTTCGGTGTAAGATATTTATTTTAACTCAAGATAAGGTCGTTTACCATGTTGAATAGTTTCTTTCCGTAGTCACTGAGCTAATTTTTCTATTTATGATTCGTACCCTAGTTCTCTTGGTAAAGACCTGGTCATAGGTAGAAAACGAAATTAGTAATTTTAGATGAAGTACCCAATAACGACACCAATTTGACGAGGTGTCGAATCCATAAAATAAAAAGTTTATAATCTCAATTAAAGATAAATAGTAGTATTGAGAAATAGGGTCGATCCACAAGGACATAGAAAATTCAATAATATGTTGTTTCCTTGTTTTAATAGTCTCCTTCAACTATAAAAGATAAATAAGGGTTTAGAAGATTTGAATATAATTATGATAATGAAAATAGATAAGATAAATAATTAGATAAATAACGAGAAAAATCAAATATGAAATTTCTTAGCCTTAAACTTTGCTTTGTCCAAGTTACAATCAATCATCGAAGTTAGTTTTCCCTTCTAGATAGTAAGCTGGTTACAGCCTACTAGAACCAACTATTGCAGCTAACTCCTCCTTTGTTAACCGACTTGGAACCAACTCGAAAATTTGATTCTTAATGAATGGTCTAACTATAGTAGTTGCGATTCAAGACTACGATAGCCTTGAGATCTAGAAGATTCCAACTCGAGTTAACAATGTCCCACCAATGAGTTTTGTTCAAACTCGATCTCATTTCCTAATGATGGGCTACCGTCAAATTTGTTCACTAGAAACTAAATTACGACCAACCGACTCGACTTCCAAACTGCAAGACAAAATAACCTTTAAGTCAACAAGCTCTTTTTGAATTGAAGATGGTATAACTTTTGAAGAAATGGCCGATTGCCACTCCAATAATCCGAAGAAATGAAGAATGATAGCTTAAAGGTAATAAACACTTCACTCAAATCTCACGACCTTCAATTGAACTATTACAAAGCTTAGGCTAATTAGGAGTTTAGCTAAGCATGAATTGGAACATGCTTAGCATTTTTATATGGCATAAAATTGAATAGGAAAGTAAAAATAAAAGGATGCAGAAGGACCCACCCATAAGCTAAGCTAAGGTGGTATTTATACACAAGGATTCTAGGTGTTTGAAATTCAAACTATCCATAAATCACGGATTTGTTACAAAAGATAAGAGATCTCGTGTGAACTATTGGACATCTTTAAATTCTGCCTTATCATCCAGATAATGCTGGTCAAATCTCGAAATTCACTAGAACTAATTTTTGATTACGTTGTACCTTGAGCCGCGACCATGACTCCTGCCATGACATTTGGTAAGCTGTCAGGTTTTGTTTCTAGTTGTTGGTTTATGGGTGACATACTCCAATCAAGTTCTTGACCAAAATTATGCCCAAAAACAATGAATTAGTTTTATTTTCCCAAAATATGGGTTTAGAAACATAATAATTTCATGCACTATTTCACATGTATCACAAGTTTTCTCTCAAGTGCAAAAAGATCGATCCCTTGATTTAATGGATCAATCCTTTAGCTGTAACGATCTTATTTTTATGAAAAATGATCAATCTCTGTCTTTAAAGGATCAATCTTGCATGTTATAAATGTTGCATTTTTGGTAGGTAGCTGCTTTATTTCATCCCAACGGGTAGTATACATATAGATAATATAAAAACAAGGCCAAAGCATCTCAACAACAACAAGAAATATAATGCAACAAAAATATCATCACCAAAGAGTCTTAGAGTGCTTAATTCTTGTATCTTTCATTGTAACACACTTGCAAGCTATCATTGTTATTTTTTCAAGTGTTCTTTGGGTTAGAGCTTTAATTTGTGCAAACACTTATCTTGTGAGGTTTTCTTTGTTTGCTAAATTTGTAACTACTCTTAGGGATATTGTGTATACAAGGTTTTGGGTATAAACGTTGTAAGAATTTGAAGGTTACGCCTTGCCTTAAAAGGTAAGCAAATCTAGTGGATTTGAGAAATCCTTAGTGTGGTTAGCTAAAGTAGTGGGTGTAGACTTGGTTTAGAAGTCGAACAACTCTAAAATCTTTGTGTCATCTTTTTATTCTAAGCTATTTTTTCCACCAAATTTTTAAAAAGCCAATTCAACGCCTCTTGGAACTTTCAGTTGATAGAATCAATTTCAACAATTAGTATCATAACCTCGTCTCCATCGAATTTCTAACAACCAGGAGTAAAGATCTTCAAGCTCGAATTCCACCATTCCAAAAAATGGCTATTAGATCTATATTGATAAATTTCAAAGAAGACCACTTCATCACTTGTATGAAAAGTTGTAACGACCCAGGTTTTGGGGACCCGAGCGTCGGGATAACCTGAGGTACGGGCCTCACATTTGGGTCTTGTTGTTGGGCCTTAAACCTTGGTGGGTTTGGTTTTGATTTTGGGCTTGAGTTATGAGGGTTTTAAGAGGGGCACCATGGTAAAAACATAATTGAAGGAAAGATAAGAGGGGTGAAGTAATGGGGGCTGCAGATTTTTGTAAGGCACGAGGTCATTTTGTCTCTAAAAAGCTTCTCTCATTCTCTTCATCTTCTCTTCATTGGGTTAGAAGAAAAACATCAGCTTTGTTAGTTTTGTGTTGAAATCTCGAATTAATGTAGAAGGGAAAGTTGTTAGGTATCCAAGGATCTACAATCCAGGTTAAAGAGGTTGGAGAATATTCAAAGGCCCAAAGGAAGAAGAAAGCTTGAGGTGGAGGTTTGGGTTCCTTTTAGCTTGTAATTCGAGGTTAGTATACTTCTAACTTCTGTGTGTTCATGTGCATCATCATTTTACTATGCTTGTGTTGGATTATGATGCTTTGGATAAGATAGAGTGTAACGATCTGGGTTTTGGAACTAGAGGGTCGGGTTGACCCAAAGTATGGGCTTTGCGTTTGGGCCTAGATATTGGGCCTTGAGAGCCTTGTTGGTCTTGAAAGAAAGGTTTTGGGCTTGGGTTGTTAGTTTGTTTATGGCTAGGTGAAGGTAAGAGGGGCAAATGGGTAAAAGCATAATTAAGTCAATGGAGAGCTGGTGGGGGTTTAATTTTCTGCAGAAAAAAAGGGGAGGATGAGATCATTCTGGTCTCCTTGTCTCATCTTTCTCTTACCCTCATTTTCTTCCTTCAAATCTTAATAGTTCCAAGGTCCAATCTTTAGAATTTTGAGAGTGAATCTCGGATGGGGTGTGAAGAGAAAGTTGTTCAGCATTAGAGGATCTTTATTTGAGGTAAGCTTTGCTTACAACGGTGATGGAATAGGTTATGTTGAGTTTGAAGAGGAAGAACGAGAATGAGTTCTTGAGGGCTTCTTCACCAGCTTTAATACAAGGTTAGTACACTACTAACTCCTATTGTTTCATGCAACTCATAAAAATAGGCTTGATGCATGCATTGGTGTTTTTGGCTTGGTTATACCTTGAGTGGTTGTTAATGGTAAATCATGTGATAGATGTTGCTATGGCTTAAAATTGGTAGAAACCCACTTAATACTACCATCATAACTTGTAGGGATGGTTTGGGGCTTAACTGTTTAGGTTAAATAGGGTTTCTAGGTGAAACTCATACCTAGGGTTTGGAAATCAGGCTCGAGTGCCGATACCGAGGCTAGGGTATCGGTACTCTTTAGTGTAATGGGGGAAGAATTATAAGGGAGTATTGGTATGCCTCTTCGTGTATCGGTATCCCCTTGCAAACAAGAATTCCAGTGACACCTTAGCGTACTGGTACGCAATGGCACGTATCGGTACGTACTGTACATTACCTATGAGAGGCTCGCATATCGGTACGCGTAGATAGGTGTACCGGTATGGATGTGGATCAGTATAGGGCGATCCTAGTACCGATAAGGGGGTATCGGTACGTAATAGAGCGTATCGGTACGATTTGATGGTTCAAATCTTTCGAACCTAAAATGAGTATCGGTACCCATGGCCGAGTATCGGTACCTAGAGGGGAGTACCGATACCCACATAGGAGTATCGGTACTCGCTGGGCATTCTGCCCAAAAAATTCAAGTTTACGTTCGGGGGTTCTACAATTTGAGGCAAAGGGCCTTGTGGGTCTTTTAAGGTGTAAAATGAATACTAAAACTGAGAAATGGAGATTTTAACTCCGAATGAGAGTAATGGGCTAATAACATGGTAAATATCGGGTAAACTGTGTGTGATGGAAACTCATAGAGATCCTAGGTGGATCGTTGATGTTGTGCGGTAATCTAGGCCCTTGTTGTGTGCGAAAAGGGGCACTTATATGGTTGAGTCTTGTCAGATAATAAGGTAAATTAATGAGGATGGCTAATGTGCACCTTATAAACATGTTAATGAATGGATAATGCAACGGGATGATATAATAACTGATAAAAACATAAGGCTATGGTAAAGGTGTTAGAGCTGTATGCGGTAAGACCTTGCGTCGAGGTCTAGAGCTGTGTGTTACTAGGGTCCTTGCTCTGTGCTGATGGGACGCCTAGACAGTCGAGTCATCCCTTTTGGTTGGGATTTGGATACCTAAGTATGTTGCAACTCCTTGAAGACTCCCGAATGAAGGATCCCGATGCTTAGTGGCGGGCATCATCCATTGAGTATAGGATCCCGATGCTTAGTGGACGCGGGCCTTGCTCAGAGTATAGGATCCCGATACTTAGTAGACGCGGGCCTTGGTTAGAATGAGGGATCATGATGCTTAGTGGACACGGGCCCCATTCTATATATATAATTATGGTTATCTGTGTGATGCTATGTAAGTGCATAAGGTTATTGTATGAGCTGCGTGCGTAATCATACATTCATAATGCTATGTGTTTAGGCGGATATGGTGGCGCCATTGTTATCTTGCCATGATGTCATTCATGTTGCATTGCTTTATTTATGATTTGCATGAAGTATGGTTAAGTGGCGGTGTATCCACTGAGCTTTGTTAGCTCAGAGTTCAGAATCGTTGTTTTCGTTCGTAGGTTGTAGGTTGGGCTTGTTCTTGGAGGAACACCATCATAGAAGAATTCCAGCGCCTCGTCTCATCAAAGTACAGTGTTTAGGCCATTGGGCTATGTATTCGTAGGAGCCTATTGTATTTTGTAATTCGTATTTGGATTTTTAAACGATCGAGTCAAAGGTGTATAATGTAATTTTAGAAAGGAGCTCCACTGTATATGTTTTCGAATATTTATTATGTTTTATTGGGTTGTAAGTTAGTGGATTTTCGTAATGGAATTGCATATTGGGCTAAACTAGTTCAAATTTTATGGTAATGGTTTTGGGCTTGAGGCCTAAGTGTGACATCCAGGTCGAGGGTGTTATATTTTGGTATCAGAGCCTAGGTTTAGTCGGTTCTAGGAAAGCTCCGGGGTGGTTGGGAGTCGAGAAAATATGTCTAGTGAATACGAGCCCGTGTGTCTAAGTTGTACTCCTTCAAGACTGGAATCTGGATGGTGTGTCTTGTGTTCGCGTGTATTGCTGGTTGCGATATTAAGATAGACTCGGTCGCGGTCGTAAGGGCCGTGATATTGGTTGATTCTTTTGAGGATGATTCTGAGATCAGAGTTATCTCAGATATTAGGCTTGGGTTTACGAAGGAATAGAGGAGTTGAGGATGTGCCCTCCTCCCATCGCTTGAGGAAGTAATCGTGATTATGTGCCGTAAGTTACCTTGAGGTCTTGAGTTAATGGTGAGAACTTCATATGGTGAGATTCTATGTGTTGGTAGACGACCCTTATGGAATGGATAAGAGGGCTTGCTTTTGATTGATCAGTTGTAGAGTGACGATCGGAGGCCGTCATCATCCGTAATAAGTGAACCTTAATGGTGGGTACCATGTGATAGGGATGTAGCACGCCTGACGGATATACATTTTCGTCTAAAGTAGAGAAGTACATGATGGTTGTGAGGTCACATGTACAATCTTAGTACGCTGAATGCCCTAAGATCTCGAGCAAGGTATGCTTGTTGCGGATGTTTATAGTAGTGGTCAGAGGGACATTGTGGGCTTTGTACGAGGCGATGCTTGAGTGAAGCTTGAGAATACGCGGTTTACAGATACAACGTAGTTGTCTCCTAAATGAGTTGTTATAATCTTGGCCACCGGTTGTTGTTCGGTCATGAGCCAGCTTGAGATGACAAGTGTAGTGTTAGAAGCTTCGAGGTTTTAGGGGAACCAAACCTAGAGTAATGAGAAAGAAAAACTACCATCTTCTGAATGCGGTTCAGACCCGTTAGGTTGACGGCGCAACTTTGACCAAGGAGAGTCGTGAAAGGAGCCATGTTCCTTTAAAGAGAGGAGCAGTATTGTTACAAATCTAAGTATAGAAAAAGGGGTTGAAAAATGATGACCTGATCGATCGGGTTGATGGTTAAGAAACACTCAGAAGGATCTGAGGATGACGTGGAATAGGCTTAAGAGAAATCCTGTCTGTATCGCTTTTTCTTAAAGGTAATGCATACGAAGGGTAAAAGACCATAGAGTCGGGTCTATAGCCTGCGCTCCCGACATGGGATATCTTTGTGGATGAGTTTCGGAAGAGATACATCAGTAAGGTACGCATAGATAAGATGAGGACCAGTTTCTGCATCTGGTTCAGGGAGATCGAACGGTGTTGCTTATAAGCAAGAGTTTTTGCGTTGAGCCATGATGCCCTAGAGTTTGTTGCCACAGAAGAATTGAGGTGCAAGAAGTTCAGACAATTCTTAAGTGTTGGCTTTCAGTTGCATGTGACAGCAAGTCCGCTTGGGACATTCTTCGAGTTAGCCAATAGTGCAAAGGCGCTTAAGCGAATTTAGAGTTCAGCATCTAATCGGTTTGAGGGTTCTAGAGATCATGATGTGGAGATCCAGAATATCGTGGATTCCTCTCCCTATCTGTACGAGAGGTTTTGTGCTTCGAGAAGTTTGAAGAGAGTTTTTTTGGGTCAGATACCGAGAGTCAGTTCAGGATCTAGATCGAGGGATAGTTGAGGCTCTTTGATTCCTACTCTGGAAGGCAGTATTGATGGTTCTGTTGGAGTATCGCTTTCATCGGCATGTGAGCATTGTGATCGACATCACCTTGGGGTATGTTTTTTGCTTCGGAGGGTTTACTATAGGTGTCGGGCACCAGGGTATATGGCAAGGGGATTGCCTAGTCGTGGATGAGGATACATCAGTTCAGTCTCAGAGGTTGGTTACTTTTCGACATGATTGGATTTTTGCTAAAGGTGGGGTTGGGGCACCCTCAGATCATTAAGGTAGAAGTCATGTGAGATCCTCTACTAGGGTTGGCGCGAGAGGTGTTGCTAGGTAGTTTGCTGGTCAGAATAGAGTTAACAGCGTTGCGACCGAGGATATGTTAGGTAATTAAGTTTTGTGTTGGTTTTAGCTGTTGTGTTAGTCGTTTAGCTATTCGGTTGTGTAATAAACCGGTTCTTGTGAGGTGCATCTTGGTAAATTTTGGGTTTGCTGTTGCTTTAGATGGTAAATAGAATTGCATCATTTGCTAGATAAGGTTTATCGTATACAGTTGTTGAGAGTGTATGGGGGCCATATGATGTGAGTGGGAAGTCGAGAAGTTTTAGATTGCTTGAATCTAATTGTTAGTGTCAGATAAGAAGAATCTTAACCTCTTTAGGGTGGATGTTGTGCTCCGTAGTGCTAGCTCGAGGAAGGTTGAGTATGTTGCAAGATGTTCTTGGCTTGTGTTGCAGACGCAAGGGTCGAGAGTTCCTGGTCCTAGAGTTGTGGGTGTTTTGAGGGTATGGGGGTACCTTTGGTGAACAAGCAATCTTACCGGTTGATTGTGGTTTAGAACGGCGATAAAAGTAAGGTTGAGTTCGTTGTTAGTGTCCATCGCCCTGGGATATGGTACTTAATGAACTCTTTGTTGGAGGTGCACTTGTGCGAGCGACCGATTGGGCGTTGTTGCCAAGTGCTTCGTTGAGATCGCATCTGTATGAGAATAGCTTATATGGTGGCTTTGAATGTGTTGGGCCGTAGTGTAACGGTAGGAGATCGTTGCCGGTTTCGCGTGAGTTTGGCGACCTTGTAGTGGCCATAGAATGCGGTAGCTTTGCGTGTTGTTGTCAGAGTAAGGTACCATAGAAAATGGTAAATGAATGTTGTTGTGGACATGGTTGAGGCCTTAAAGGCGAATCGCGATGATAGTTTTCAGCTGGTACACCTGTTGAGCTAGATCTCGGGGAGTTAGAGGATTTCCCAATCAAGTTCGACCAAGGTTATTATCGGTTAAGACAAACATGGTGGAAGTTATCAGAGTAGCGCAACGGAAACGTGGATCAATAGCTGTGTTAAGGGTAATCGAATGGTTGTGGTGCAAAGAAATGTTTTTAGACGGGCCAGTCAGAGATCTTTGAGGACAGTCAAATGGCTCTTCGCGTCTGATTGTTTGGACTGAGTCAAGGGTTAGAATGTGTTTAGATCTTCGCAAATAGAATGGTTAGTTTTGGGTTGCTTTTGCAAGTTTCTATGTGACGGTGGTCATTGCCCGTAACCAAGTAGTTAAAATCGAAAATGGGTTTTAATCGCGTGAAAGCTAGTTTGGATCAAGAGAAGTTTTAAGTTTCGACTTGGTGGGTCAAGTCTGGAGAAAAGAGCCGTTAGTTCAAGGTAGATTGATGGTAATGATCCTTTTTAGGGTTTTTCTTGCCCTTTAATGGTTTGATCGGGATATAGTTGTTAGGCGTGATGTGTTCCTGACAATGTTTTGTGGATGTGGTGCAGTTTTTTTAGACATAGATAAACTCTAAGTTTAGTTTTAGCTGGCGGATGCTAATAGAAGGGTTGGTTAACCGAGGTAGAATCCCTTGAAGGTGAGTTCTTTAAGTTGATGTTTGAACAGCAGCTTGAGGTTGGTGGTGTTACCATGCTTAGCGGATTGTCGTAAGTGTTGTTGGTTGCTGAAAAAGAGTCGTGAGAAATCTCAAGAGAAGTGTTGAGAGCATGTGATTTAATGCTATGGTTTTGTTTAAGGTAGATTGAAAGAAGGGACTCTCCCTAATCAAGTTGATCATGTTTGAATGGTGAAATGGTTAGGTCTGTTTTGGTTACATCTCTCTTGCATCCATTTAAATTTCGAGGATGAAATTTTCTTTTAGGAGGGGAGAGTTGTAACGACCCAGGTTTCGAAATTCGAGGGTCGGGTTGACCCGAGGCATGGGCTTCACGTTTGGGCTGAGGTATTAGGCCTTGAGAGCCTTGTTGGTCTTGAAAGAAAGGTTTTGGGCTTGGGTTGTTGGTTTGTTTATGGCTAGGTGAAGGTAAGAGGGGCAAATGGGTAAAAGCATAATTAAGTCAAGGGAAAATTGGTGGGGGTTTAATTTTCTACAGAAAAAAGGGAGGATGAGATCATTCTGGTCCCCTTGTCTCATCTTTCTCTTACCCTCATTTTCTTCCTTCAAATCTTAATAGTTCAAGGTCCAATCTTTAGAATTTTGAGAGTAATTCTCGGATGGGGTGTGAAGAGAAAGTTGTTCAGCATTAGAGTATCTTTATTTTGAGGTAAGCTTTGCTTAGAACGGTGATGGAAGAAGTTATGTTGAGTTTGAAGAGGAAGAACGAGAATGAGTTCTTGAGGGCTTCTTCACCAGCTTTAATACAAGGTTAGTACACTACTAACTCCTATTGTTTCCTGCAACTCATAAAAATAGGCTTGATACATGCATTGGTGTTTTTGGCTTGCTTATACCTTGAGTGGTTGTTAATGGTAAATCATGTGATAGATGTTGCTATGGCTTAAAATTGGTAGAAACCTACTTAATACTATCATCATAACTTGTAGGGATGGTTTGGGGCTTAATTGTCTAGGTTAAACAGGGTTTCTAGGCGAAACTCGCACCCATGGTTTAAAAATTAGGCTCGAGTACCGATATCGGGGCTAGGGTATCGGTACTCCTTAGCGTAATGGGGGAAGAATTATGAGGGGAGTAGCTGTACGCCTCCTCGTGTATCGGTACCCCCTTGCAAACAAGAATTCCAGTGACGCCTTAGCGTACCTGTACGCAATGGCGCGTATCGGTACGTACTGTTACATTGCCTATGAGAGGCTCGCATATCGGTACGTATAGATAGATGTACTAGTACAAATGTGGATCGGTACAAGGCGATCCTAGTACTAATAAGGGGGTATCGGTACACAATGGAGTGTATCAGTACGGTTTGATGGTTCAAATCTTTCGAACCTAAAATGAGTATTGGTACCCATGGTCGAGTATCAGTAGCTAGAGGGGAGTATCGATACCCATATAGGGGTATCGGTACTCACTAGGCAGTCTGTCCAAGAAATTTGAGTTTACGTTCGAGGGTTCTATAATTCGAGGCAAAGGGCCTTGGGGGTCTTTTAAGGAGTTAAATGAATCCTAAAACTGAGAAATAGAGATTTTAACAGAATAATGGGCTAATAATATGGTAAATATCGGGTAAACTGTGTGTGATGGAAACCCATAGGGATCCTAGGTGGATCGTTGATGTTTTGTGGTAATCTAGGCCCTAGCTGTGTGCGGAAAGGGGCACCTATAAGGTTGAGTATTGTCGGATAATAAGATAAATTAATGAGAATGGCTAATGTGCACCATATAAACATGTTAATGAATGGATAATGCAACGGGATGATATAATAACTGATAAAAACCATAAGGCTATTGTAAATGTGTTAGAGCTGTGTGCGGTAAGACCCTTTCGTCGAGGTCTAGAGCTGTGTGTTACTAGGGTCATTGTTGTGTGCTGATGGGACGCCTAGACAGTCGAGTCATCCCTTGTGGTTGGGATTTGGATACCTAAGTGTGTTTCAACACCTTGAAGACTCCCGAATGGAGGATCCTGATGCTTAGTGGACGCGGGCCTTGCTCAGAGTATAGGATCTCGATGCTTAGTGGACGCGAGCCCCATTCTATATATATATATAATTATGGTTATCTGTGTGATGCTATGTAAGTGCATAAGGTTCTTGTATGAGCTGTGTGCGTAATCATACATTCATAATGCTATGTGTTTAGATGGATATGGTAGCGCCATTGTTATCTTGCCATGATGTCATTCATGTTGCATTGCTTTATTTATGATTTGCATAAAGTATGGTTGAGTGGCGGCGTATCCACTGAGCTTTGTTAGCTCAGCATTCGGAATCGTTGTTTCCGTTCGCAGGTTGTAGGTTGGGCTTGTTCTTGGAGGAGCACCATCACAAAAGAATTTCAGCGCCTCGTCTCATCAGAGTACAGTGTTTAGGCCATTGGGCTGTGTATTCGTAGGAGCCTATTGTATTTTGTAATTCGTATTTGGATTTTTAAACGATCGAGTCAAAGGTGTATAATGTAATTTTAAAAAGGAGCTCACTGTATATGTTTTCAAATATTTATTATGTTTTATTGGGTTGTAAGTAAATGGATTTTCATAATGGAATTGCGTATTAGGCTAAACTAGGTCAAATTTTATGGTAATGGTTTTGGGCTTGAGGCCCAAGTGTGACCTCCGGGTCGAGGGTGTTACATAGAGCTTGGTTGGTCCATGTCAAAACTTGTAATGGTTGATGTTTAAGGTTAAAAATGGTTAGAAACTCACCTAATGACTCTTTATAATTGGTATGAACGTTTTGAAACTCAACTGAGGAGGTTAAGGACATGATTGGTGTAATTTCGAGCCTCGGGTTTCAAAATCAGGGCTTAAGTACCGGTACATAGTGGTTGCGTACCGATACTACTTAGTATCTTAGGGAACGAACTATGAGAAGCGTACCGGTACGCCTCTTCGTGTATCAATACCCTTCACTAGATCAAAATTCTAGTAACACTTTGGAGTACCGGTACGCTAGGGGTATATTGGTACCCACTGTTGCATTGCCTGGAAAGGCTTTGCGTACCGGTACGCTAGGGTAGGTGTATCGGTACGGGGCGATCCCAGTACCGATATGGAGTATCGATACGGCACGGAGCGTATCAGTAAGTGGCAAAGGCAAATTCTTTCGAATCAAAATTAAGTATCGGTACTCGCGAGGGAGTACCGATACCTAGATAGGAGTACCAATACTCACTTCGGAGTATCGATACTTGTTGGGCAATCTGCCCAAGTCTTTACGCTTTGAGTTAGGGGCTTCTATAATTTGCTGCTAAGGTTCTAATGGGTTTCTTATGATATAAAATGACTGGTAAAATCGAGAATGAGTGTTTATTCTTGCTTATTTGGATTAAATGGATGTTTGAGTATTGAAATGGGAGTAAATTGCCTGGTAAACGAGTCTTTAGGGATCCTTGGTGGTTCAGTTGTGGTTGTGCCAGGTAAGGGCACTTGGTTGGTTATGAGTCCTTGTTTGATGGGATCTGGATACCCAATGAGTGAGTGTTGCAACACATGAAGACCATCTGATGTGAGATTTTGGGTGATGATTTTGCTCGATGTGAGATTTTGAGCCCCGCTCGATGTGGATTCTGAGAGAAGACTCGATGTGAGATTTCAAGTATACCGCTCGATGTGAGATTCTGAGCAGCTTGATGTGAGATTTCGAGCATGGGTGGGCCACCCAGTGTCAGGTGAGATTGGGCCTCACTCCTAGTTTGTTTATTTACTTGTTGATGTTGTTGAGGTGTTGGTTGTTCTATAGCATGTATTTAGGATGTTATGGTAGCGCCATTGCTTTATCCTATCTTGACATCATATTTCAAGCATGCTTTTAATTATGATTCACCTGAAGCATGATCGAGTGGTTGTGTATCCACTGAGCTTGTTAGCTCAGCGTTCGAAATTGTTGTTTCCGTTCGCAGGTTGATAGATAGTTCGAGCGTAGCGGAGCACCATCGAAGCAAGGATCTAGCATTGGCCTTTTGGTAGAGTACAGGTACTTAGATGTAGTGGGCAATGTATTCATATGACCCTATATATTTGTAACTCTATTTGATTTGACTTGTATTGGTCAAATGTTTTATTACTATACTTGGAGCTCCTTTAACTATTTTGAATGTTTTAAGTAAGTGTGGATTTAAATGCTTTGGTTATGACATGTTTGGGATTTATGAGATTAATTTTATTAGCTTTGAAAGTGAAAATTTTTATGGGAGTGGTTTTGGGCTAGTGGCCCAATTGTAGTACCCGGGCCGAGGGTGTTACATTTAGTGGTATCAGAGCCTAGGTTTAGTCGGTTCTAGGCAGTCATCGGGGGAGTCTAGTGTGGTAAATAGGTGTCTAATGAATACATGCTCATAAGTCAAAGTCGTACTTGAATTTAAGCTGGAAATTCGATAGTGTATTCATGTTATTTAATTGTGCAGAGTTGAACCATGCCAAGGAGAGCTAGGAACATGGAAGAAAGCATTGGTTCCCGAGGTGGGAGCTCCGATAAAGACTCTACGTGCCGGATGCGGAAGTGTCCAATGGGGGAGCTAGGCATGGAGCCAACTATTTCTCCCACTTGCACTGAGCCCTAGATAGGATTGTGAGGGCAATTTCGAGGCATTCATCTATCCCTCGGGAGACACCGGTTGAGAGGGTGCGTAGGCAAGGTGCCACAAATTTTCTTGGAGCAGGACAAGACAACCTAGTGAAGGCAAATCAATGGCTTCAAGACACCTGTTGGATTATGAGGTAGATGAGGTTGCGGTTGAAGATAAATTATCCTGTATGCTATCTTTGCTTAAGGGAAACGCGAGAGAATGGTAGAAAATCATAGAGCTAGAATGGCACCCTAGCCGACGTTGGTGAGGCCCACGTTGACAGGTTGAGAGACCAATTTACTCACCTTGTGCAAGGAAATCGCACAGCTTTTGAGTATGAACAAGAATTTCTGTAGCTGAGCAGGTATGCGTCGAATCTTGTGGCCACTGTGAAAATGAGGTGCAAGAGGTTCATAAAAGAGTTAAGAAAAGAGATACAAACCTATTTGACAGTTGCCCCATCCAAAGTATTTTCTGAGTTAACTGCTAGTGCGAAGTCTCTTGAGCAAGTGCAAGGTTTGACATATGGTTCTACTAGTGGACAAGGAGGTCCTAGTGGGAGGACTCAGAATTTCTCTAACAGCTCACAGTCTCACTCGAGAAAGGACAGAAACTGATGGAATCAGGGAAGAGGAGCTTCAAACCAGAGTGCAAGGTCAGATTGTATATCAGAGTCTGCCAGCCGTAGGAGGCCTACATCATCTTCGTCTATGATGAGCCCAGATAGTTCTTAGGGGAGTGCGGGCGCATCGTTTTGTAATCAGTGTGGGCATAGGCACCGAGGGGAGTGTTGGGGTACAAACCGAGCTTGCTTTGAGTGTGGGTCTTAGGATCACCTTGTGAAGGATTACCCTACAGTTACCACAGCTGTTCCAGTTCAGGCATTGAGGGTCTCTTATCTGGCTCAGAGGGGACGGGGGTTCTTTAGGGGAGGGGCAAGTCAGACGACCGACCACCAGAGCAGGGGCACGTTTTAGCCAACGACAAGGGCACCGGTGAGGCAGTATGCAGTTAGAGCTCAGGAGGATTGCGAGCCCACATATGTGATTGCAGGTACATTCTCCTTATTTTCTATTTCCATTATTGTATTAGTAGATTCAGGGTCTACCCACTCATACATCCGTACTGGATATCCTAGCGTTGGGGCATAGCGGCTGAGGACCTAGAGATAGGAGTTCGTGTGTCTAGTCCATTAGGGTTAGATGTTCTAGTAGACAAGGTGTACCAGAGGTGTCCTATTAAAGTCAAGGTTCAATCTTCCCAGCAGATCTTATGGTTTTGTCGTTCCAAGAATTTGATGCAATCCTAGGTATGGATTGGCTTATTGAGCACGATTCTAGTTTGGGTTGTAGGACCAAGAGTTTGAAGCTCCGTGTGGCCGATGAATCTAAGTTAAAGGTTAGAGGGAATAGACACCCTTTCATCCTTAATGTAGTCTCGGCTTTAGCGCACAGAGGTTAATACAGCAAGGTTGTGAGGCCTTTTTGGCTTACGTGGTGGATACAAAAAGTCAAGAGTCCATCCATCGAGAGCCTCAGGTCAGTATGTGAGTTCATGGATGTCTTCCCGAAGGAGCTACCTGGATTACCACTGGATCGTGAGCTTGAGTTCCAAATTGAGGTAATGCCCGGCACAGCACCAGTGTCCATTCCACCTTATTGGATGGTGCCAACAAAAATGAGGGAATTGAAGAAACAAATATAGGAATTGCTAGAGAGAGGTTTCATCCGACTAAGTCTATCTCCTTGGGGTGCTCCAGTTTTGTTTGTAAAGAAGAAGGACGGGTCAATGAGAATGTGCATTGATTACCGGTAGTTAAATAAGGTGATGGTGAAGAATTACTATCCACTTCCCAGAATTGATGATTTGTTTGACTAGTTGCGGGGTGCTCGAGTTTTCTCGAAGATATATTTGAGATCGGTGTACTTTCAGTTGAAAGTGGTGGAAGAAGATGTCCAGAAGACCGCTTTCAAGACGCGGTATGGACACTGTAAGTTCTTGGTGATGCCTTTCGGGCTCACTAATGCTCCAGCAACATTCATGGATCTGATGAACAGAATCTTCCAGCCTTATTTGGATCAGTTTGTGGTGGTGTTCATCGATGACATTCTGGTTTATTCACATTCGGTTGAAGAGCACGACTACCACCTGCGAGTAGTTCTTCAGACTTTGAGAGCCAGTCGTCTCTATGCAAAGTTCAGTAAATGTGAGTTTTGGCTATCTAAAGTGGCATTTTGGGACCACATCATGGTGGCAGATGGGATCTGCGTTGACCCTTAGAAGATTCAAGCCATAGTAGAGTGGAAACCACCTAGAAATGTCTCGGAAGTCTGTAGCTTTCTTGGACTGGCGGGATATTATCGACAGTTTGTCAAGGGTTTTTCGATTTTAACTACCCCATTAACCAAGTTGCTTTAGAAGGGAGTGCCATTTGTCTGGAATAAGAAGTCACAATAGTGTTTTGAGCAGTTGAAGGCCTACCTTACCGAGGCTCTAGTTTTGACACAGCCCGAGCCAGGAAAAAATTATGTTGTGTTTAGTGATGCGTCCTTGAATAGACTTGGCTGCGTTCTTATGAAAGAGGGTAAGATGGTTGCCTACGCCTCGAGGCAACTTAAACCTCATGAAGAAAATTACCCTACCCATGATTTGGAGTTGGCCGCAGTAATCTTTGCGTTGAAGATTTGGAGACACTATCTCTACGGAGAGAAGTGTTACATTTATACGGATCACAAGAGTTTAAAGTATCTTCTCACCCAGAAAGAGTTGAATTTGAGGTAGCGTCGTTGGATTGAACTGCTAAAGGATTATGACTGTGTTATAGAGTATCATTCGGGTAAAGTAAACATAGTAGCGGATGCCTTGAGTCCTAAGTCGATGTCTGATTTGAGAGCCATGTTTGCCCGCTTGAGAATGACCAAGGATGGTGGACTTTTAGTTGAGCTCAGGGTTAAGCCCACGTTAGTACAAGAGATAAGGAGGACTCATGTTCTACATGAAGATTTAGTGGCCCAAATTGAAGCGGTCCAGAGAGGCGAGGCCTCAGATTTTGAAGTACAAGATGGTTGGTACTTGTACTTCAAGGGTAGGTTGTGTGTTCCGGCTTTAGAAGATTTGAGGGACCGCATCTTATGGGAGGCACACTGTAGTCCCTTCATCGTACATCCAAGAAGCAACAAGATGTACAAAGATCTTCGACCTTATTATTGGTGGCCATGTATGAAGAGGGATGTTTTCGAGTTCGTGACAAGATTTTTAGCTTGCCAACAAGTGAAGGTGGAACACCAAGTTCTATTAGGGTTGCTTCAGCCGATTCAGATTCCACAATGGAAGTGGGATCGAGTCACCATGGATTTTGCTACGGGTTTGCGATGACTCAAAAGAAGCATGATGCGATATGGGTAATAGTAGATCATCTGACCAATTCTGCTCATTTCTTGCCTGCGCGCATAGATTTCACCTTGGAGCGATTAGCTTAATTGTACATCAAGGAGATAGTAAGGTTGCATGGAGTGCCATCATCGATCATATCAGATAGGGATTTGCGGTTCACAGAGAGGTTGTGGAAGAAGACTCATAATGCCTTAGACACCAAGCTGTATTTTAGTATAGCTTTTCATCCTCAGACAGATGGCCAGTCTTAGCGGGTTATTCAGATTCTTGAGGACTTGCTTCTGTGTTGTGTCGTAGATTTCGAAGAAAGTTGGGAGGAACAGATGCGACTGGTAGAGTTCGCATACAACAACGGTTATCAATCAAGCATCACGATGGCCCCTTTTGAAGCCTTATACGGGCGTAGGAGTAGAACACCCTTATTGTTGGATCGAGCTTAATGAGAGGAGGATCGTGGGGTCTGATTTGCTTAGACAAACCGAAGAGAAGGTTCGCATCATCAAGAAAAAATTGCAAGCGGCCTTTGATCGACAAAAGGCCTACGTGGATAGGAAGCGCAAGCATATCGAGTATGAGGTTGGTGAAAAAGTGTTCTTAAAGGTATCACCATGGAAAAGGATAATTCGTTTTGGACAGAAGGGCAAGTTGAGCCTGCGGTATATTGGACCATACGAGGTGATTGAGAAGGTCGGGCCTGTAGCATATCGGCTAGCTTTACTTCCGGAGTTAGCACGTATCCATGATATTTTCCATGTATCTATGCTGAGGCGCTATCGTTCTGATCCTTCGTACGTTTTATCACTCGAAGAGGTGGAGGTTGACATAGATTTGACATATGAAGAAGAGCCAGTAAGAATGCTTGATAAGGGAGTCAAAGAGCTTCGTAACAAGTGTATACCCTTAGTGAAGATGTTGTAGAGGAACCATAGAATTGAAGAGGCAACATGGGAGGTCGAGGTTGAGATGAGAGAGCTCTACCCACATCTGTTTCCACCAGGTAAATTTTGAGGATGAAATTTTCTTTAAGGAGGGGAGAGTTGTAACACCCAGGTTTTGGGAACCCGAGCATCGGGCTAACCCGAGGTACGAGTCTTACGTTTAGGTCTTGTTGTTGGGCCTTAAACCTTGGTGGGTTTGGTTTTGATTTTGGGCTTGAGTTATGGGGTTTTTGAGAGGGGAACCATAGTAAAAACATAATTGAAGGAACGATGAGAGGGGTGAAGTAATGGGGGCTACAGATTTTTGTAAGGCATGAGGTTATTTTGTCTCCAAAAAGCTTATCCTATTCTCTTCATCTTCTCTTCATTGGGGTTAGAAGAAAAACACCATCTTTGTTAGTTTTGTGTTGAAATCTCGGATTGGTGTAGAAGGGAAAGTTGTTAGGTATCCAATGATCTACTATCCAAGTTAAAGAGGTTGGAGAACATTCAAAGGCCCAAGGGAAGAAGAAAGCTTAAGGTGGAGGTTGTGGTTCCTTTTAGCTTGTAATTCGAGGTTAGTACACTTCTAACTTCTGTGTGTTCATGTGCATCATCATTTTGCTATGCTTGCTTGGATTATGATGCTTTGGATAAGTTAGAGCTTGGTTGGTCATCCATGGCAAAACTTGTAATGGTTGATGTTTAAGGGTAAAAATGGTTAGAAACTCACCTAATGACTCTTTATAATTGGTAGGAACATTTTGAGACTCAACCGAGGAGGTTAAGGGCGGGATTGGTGTAATTTAGAGCCCCAGGTTTCAAAATCGGGGCTCGAGTACCGGTACAGGGTGGTTGCGTACCGGTACTCCTTCTTATATTAGGGAATGAACTATGAGAGGCATACCGGTACGCCTCTCTGTATATCGGTACCCCTTACTAGATCAGAATTCCAGTAACACTTTAGAGTACCAATACGCTGAGGGCGTACCGGTACCCACTGTTGCATTGCCTGGAAGGCATTATGTACTGGTACGCTAGGGTAGGTGTATCGATACGTGTAAGGATCGGTACGGGGTAATCCTAGTACTGATATGGAATACCGGTACGGCACGGAGCATATCGGTACGGGGCATGGGCAAATTGTTTCGAATCTAAATCGAGTATCAGTACTCACGAGGAAGTACTGATACCTAGATAGGAGTACCGATACTTAGTTCAGAGTATCGATACTCGCTGGGCAGTCTGTCCAAGTTTTTACGCTTTGAGTTTGGGGGTTCTATAATTTGCTGCTAAGGTTCTAATGGGTTCCTTATGATATATAATGACTGGTAAAATCGAGAATGAGTGTTTCTTCTTGCTTATTTGGATTAAATGGCTATTTGAGTATTGAAATGAAAGTAAATTGCCTGGTAAGCGAGTCTTTAGGGATCCTTGGTGGATCAGTTGTGGTTGTGCCAGGTAAGGGCACTTGTTTGGTTATGAGTCCTTGTTTGATGGGATCCGGGTACCCAGTGAGTGAGTGTTGCAACACATGAAGGCCATTCGATGTGAGATTTCGGGTGATGAAATGAAAGCCATCCAATGTGAGATTCCATGTGATGATTTTGGTTGATGCGAGATTCTGAGCCCCTCTTGATGTGAGATTTCGAGCGAAGACTCAATGTGAGATTTTGAGTATACTGCTCAATGTGAGATTTTGAGCAGCTCGATGTGAGATTCTGAGCATGGGTGGGTCACCCAGTGTTGGGTGACATTGGGCCTCACTCCTGGTTTGTTTATTTACTTGTTGATGTTGTTGAGGTGTTGGTTGTTCTATAGCATGTGTTTAGGCGGTTATGGTAGCACCATTGCTTTATCCTATCTTGACATTATATTTCATAGCATGCTCTTAATTATGATTCACCTGAAGCATGGTCGAGTGGTTGTGTATCCACTGAGCTTTTTACCTCAGCGCTCGGAATCGTTGTTTCCGTTTGCAAGTTGATAGATAGTTCGAGCGTAACGGAGCACCATCGAAGTAAGGATCCATCATTGGCCTTTTGGTAGAGTACAAGTACTTAGATGTAGTGGGCAATGTATTCGTATGACCCTGTGTATTTGTAACTCTATTTGATTAAACTTGTATTGGTCAAATGTATTATTACTGTATTTGAAGCTCCTTTAACTATTTTGAATGTTTTAAGTAAGTGTGGATTTAAATGCTTTGGTTATGACATGTTTGAGATTTATGAGATTAATTTTATTGGCTTTGAAAGTGAAAAATTTTATGGGAGTGGTTTTGGGCTTGTGGCCCAATTGTAGTACCCGGGCTGAGGGTGTTACAAAAGTGATTCGAAGAAGGCTCAACTAAAGGGGTAACCTCTAAACTTAAACTCTTTGATTATATATTTAAGTTACAAACTTTTAATGATTTTAAATGTTTTTGCATATATGCTTGATAAAAACTTTATGCATGACATTGTGTAGAACTTTATGTATGTGCATTTGAATGTCTAATTCCTAGTTGTGCATAAAGTTTAGAAATCTTCGATTTATTGAATTTCATGATTTCTTAAATTCTATTATCTATTTTGGAATTCAATATTTTTTTGGGTGTCAAAGTGTTTGAGCTAAAATCTAAATGGAATTTTTTATTAAGGGGGAGTTTTATTTTTTTTTAAAAAAATATCTTGTGCTCAAACTCATTTTCCAAATTTTTTTAACTTACTCTCCATTGTTATTTTGTACTAGTAAAGTTTGAATTATTTTTGATATAACAAAAAGGAGAGAAGTGAAAAATTAATTTTCTAAAAAAAGTATGAGCTTAAATATTTTTCAAATAAATCACTTTTCAAAATAATATTTTCTAATGGTAGCAATTTTCTAAAATAATTTTTATAGGAGTTTAGTTATATTAGAAAGGAGATATTGTTGAACTAATATTTTGATATAACAAATTAAGTGAATAATTTTTGGAGTTGTTAAAATATTTCAAAAATAATTCAAATTCCACAAAACTTGAAAATTTTATTTAAAAATGTTTTCTAACTTAGTCAAACTTTTTCAAAATTATTATGATCATTTTTGCACTTAAAAATATTTTTTTTAATGTTGAAGGCAAAAAGGATTGATCCTCTATACAAAAGGATTAATCCCTTTTAGGATAGTAAATACTTAATTTTTGACTCTAGCCATTTCATGTAAAAGGATTGATACATTGGAAAAATGATTGATCCCTTGTCTGTCAAACGGTCATATATTTTAAAGGGGATCGATCCCTTCAGTTATAAATGCTAAATTTTTTATTGGTAACAACTATTTTGCATCCCCAACGGCTATAACTCATCCCCAATGGTCATAAAAGGCTAGAAACTCATTCCACGCTATATAAACACCTCAAGGATACTTGAAGACTTTATTCTTTCATTTTTCTCTTATACATTTTGTAGAGTTATTTAGTTTGATACATCATTTGAGGTTAACATCAATCCACCCACCAACAACATCATTGGTCGTCATTCTATAGATCAGTTAAGAAACAAAGAGGAACCTGAAATCTCTATGAATTGGGTGAAGAAGAGAGAAGTTCCCGAAGAGGAGCACTATGAGATAAGCGATGATGAGCAAGAGCATATGGTTGACGTTCATGGAGCTTCCCACAAAGCGATACCTCGTGACATAACTTTGAGGGAGGTTCACAATTCTCTTCTTCATTATGTTGAATCTTCTATCGGGTCTCTTCGGTCTCACGTGGATTCGAGACTTGACGTTATTGACGGTTTCTCATTTCCTTTTCCACCACCATTATATGCATCTTAGATGCATACATGGACATGATATCTTATTATGCTTTATGTTTATTTGAGACATTGCTACATTTTTATTAGGACTCTTGTTGGATATTGTTTTTATTTGAGACATTGTTATTTATCTCTTTAATTCTAGCCTTAATGTTGATTATTCTCCTTTGTTATAATGTGCTAACAATTTCATTGAATTTTTTTTGATATAACAAAAAGGGAGAGAAGTGTTAGTGAAAAACGTAAATGATTTTTTATAAAAATTGTGTTGAACTAATATTTTGATATATCAAAAATCTTTTGGACTTGATCAAATATTTTAAAAATAATTCAAAGTCTATCAAAGTTGAAAAATATGTTTCAAAGTTTTTAAAACCTCAAAAAATGTGTTGTTAATTGTTTATATATTATATATTCTGAATTGATTAAAATATTTTTAAGTGTTAAAACTATTTTTAAAGGTTTAAAAAAATATGAAAACACTATTTGGCATTGTTCATGAATATGGAGTACATGTATGCACTATTCACGTATAGGTACGCACGGTTCACGTACCAGTATGGGCTGCCAAAAATTTGAACTTAAGCCTATAACTACTATTTTGAAGAAGTAACAATACCCACTTTTGAGTAGCGGTACCACTAAGTGCAGGGGCCTAAAATTACTCAAAAATCCATCTCCAAACGGCAATTTGTCCTCAATGGCTACAAGCTCATTTCTCCTTATAAATACACATCAATGACACTTCGAGAAGGTATAGATG
Organism: Hibiscus mutabilis; assembly: GCA_019671005.1. Classification (NCBI taxonomy): domain Eukaryota; kingdom Viridiplantae; phylum Streptophyta; class Magnoliopsida; order Malvales; family Malvaceae; genus Hibiscus; species Hibiscus mutabilis. The sequence goes on along the minus strand of CM033729.1, from coordinate 20,166,092 downwards.
GACATCCAAGCTTAAAGATTAAGAGATTTAATGCCCCAAAAATATGGTTAGAAGGATTAGGTGTTTAATCGGGTTGAGTTTGAACCGGATTAAACGGTTAGATAAGTTTCGAGGAAAATAAATACTTTAAAAATGGAATTTTGATAAAACAATAATGGTTTGGACTTATAGAAGTGTTTAAATGTTTTGTTAAACATTTTGGTAATTAAATTAAAGGTTAATTAAATTGATTTAGAGTGACATTTTGGTTTTAGTGACTAAAATGTAAGATTTGCAAAACTATTTTTATGGTGACTAAATCGTAAAAGGGCCACTACTAAGAATCCTTAGAGAGCTATATTTTCTAAATGTTTTAATTGAGTTTAACACTTTAATTGACTAAAGGTTTTGTCAGTTAATTGGTTTCTCAAAATCATTTTCCTATTTTTCCCAATTTCCTAAGATTTTCTCTCCACATTTTCTCTCATTTTCCCCCACACTTCCTTTCTCATAATTTCTAGATTTCTTGTTGATTTTAATTGGAAATTACTTCATTTGATTCATATTTTGGTTCCTAACAAAACCTCATAAAGATTTTCCAAAGATCCCTTCAAATTCTCATTTTCTTTTTCAAAGAAAAGTTTACGTCAATTTTGGTGGAAAGCTTCAAAAAGTAATTTTCTTCTTATCTCTTAAAACTAAGGTTCTTTATTGATATTCTCTAGTAGTTAGCTCATGTTTATTACTTTATAACTTGATTTTGCAATTTAATTCAAGAAATTGATATTTAATGGTGATTTTGGTATTTTGCCTAAATTCTTAATTAAGAAGATGAATGCTGATGATTTCTATTGGGTTAATCCATATTTTAGTTGTATAAACATAATGTTAAATGAGGTTTTTGATTTAGATACCCAAAGTATTTAATTGCTTAATTTTTAGGTGTTATATGGTTGGTTTTAGGGTTGTTATTGATGATTAATGTTTGCTAGAGGTATAAGGACGACTTAATTATGTTTTTTGATGATATTTGATGAAGGCTAGATGATAGAATCATAGGTTTGTGTCTGATTGTTGATTGAATGAATTTATAGGTTTTTTTTAGAGTTTTCAGATAGGTTTTAGATGTATTTTCGTTGAGGTTGCAGGGGAAGGTTTAAGGCTAGTGTTTGGATGCATTTTGATGCATTATTCCTATGGTTTTATGTTTTAGAAACAAGGGAAGAACAAGGCAATGTTTCCTTGTAGTTATCGGATCATTTCGAAAGTTTAAGACGCATCAGCTAGTGAAGCGACTACGTATCAGTGAGTGAAAACGGTTTAAGAGGGTTTCAAAGCTTATGGCTTTGTTTTGGGGACTTAGGGAAAACGTGAAAAGCTTTCCTGAGTCCAAGAGTAAGTTGAAATGAGATCATCTTCACACTCTTGCTTACCTAGATAATTGCATCTAGGAGTGTGGGTTAGAGCTGCTTGAGGGTGTTTGACTATTCAATTGCGAGTAGAAGGGTGCATGAGGACAACTATCTCTTTTTCTACACCAAGATCATGTTTACTTGCCGATTTGCTGAACTTGGAATATTGAGGTTTTCTCGGATCATATTAAAGAGTTTGCTAGATTAATTGCGATCTAGAGGGTTCCTAGATTTTGAGGTCATTATTGGGTCCTAGGTTATGTATCATTTGGCATCAGAGATTTGGTTCAGGTGTTTAAAACATTTATCTTTTATTATTCTATTAGTAGTTATTTAATAAAAATAAAAAACGGACATTATATTTTTGTAGTCCAACAATAACTGAGATCTGAGGACGAATCATTTTCAAGAGGGGGAAAATGATACAAGCACGGATGTAGAAAAATCAATTAATTTGAAGATTCCAAAAGCTATTTCACAAGGCAGTAAACATATGAGACAAATAAGGAAGATGATTTTCATGGTCAAATGGTTAATTAGGAAGTTATCTTTTAAATTAAAATGAATGCTTATTACCTTATAAAATATGGTCCATGCACTTATCCACAATGCTGGCCAGATTCATTTTTAGTTTATTATTTTTATTCCTTAATTTAGGCACTTGATTAAGGGAATTATTCATTAATTTAAGAAATTAATCTTTTGTATTCAGCCTTCTTTAGACTATAAAAGCGACAACTTCTTCTCTTGTAAACACAACAAGATGAATATTTGAAATAAAATATTGTTGGCCATGAGCCATTTTCTTTTCAAGGTTGACGGGTTCATCTCGTTAATTTTCCTTCGAAGTCTTCGTCAACATGAGTTCTTCCAGTTCTTGTGCAAGAGATCATCTCCACACTATTGTTTGCCTATATAATTATGTCTAGGAGGGTGGGTTAAAGCTGTTTGAGGGTGTTTGCCTATTCAATTGCGAGTAGGACGGTGCCCGAGGACATTTATCTCGTTTTCTACATCAAGATCATGTTTTCTTGCCGATTTGCTAAACTAGGAATATTAAGGTTTTCTCATATCATATTAGAGAGCTTGCTAGATTAATTGTGATCTAAAGGGTTCCTAGTTTTTGAGGTCATTCCCGGATCCTGGGTTCCATATCAATTCTTTAAAGTGGTTATTTATCTCTTTAATTCTAGCCTTAATGTAGATTATTCTCTTTTGTTATAATGTGCTAACAATTTCATTGAATTATTTTTTATATAACAAAAAGGGAAGAAGTGTTAGTGGAAAAGGAAAAAATTAAAAAAATAGAGCTCAAATATTTTGATTTAAACAATTTTTCATAACATTCGTCAATTCAAAAATTATTTTTCTACGAGGTCATTTGTTAAAAACAAAATTTCAAAGATTTTTTTATATAAAAAAGAGAGAGATTGTTGAACTAATATTTTGATATAACAAATTATATGAAAAACATGTTTTTTGGACTAATCGAATATGTTAAATTTCTCAAAAATAATTCAAAGTCCAGACAAACTTGAAAAACTAGTTTCGAATGTTTTTCAACTTAGTCAAACTTTTTCAAAATTAATATGATCCTTTTTGCGCTTTAAAAGACTGCTTTTCACACTTCAAGACAACATGATCGATCCCCTAGAGCAAGGAATCGATCCCTTTATTGATAGTAAGCTTAAACAATTTTCTCCCAGCCTCCAAGTGCATAAGGATCGATCCTCGGAGTTAAGGGATTAATCCCTTGGTTGTAACCGTCATATCTTTATGTAAAAGGATTGATCCCTTGCTTCAAAAGATCAATCCCTCATATTATAAATGTTGTATTTTTTTGTATGTAGCGACTTTATTTCATCCCCAACGGCTCCAAACGGCTAGTATTTATAAAGAGGGTATAAAAACAAGGTCAAAGCATCTCATCAACAACAATAAACATATTGGGGAAAAAGTACCAACATCAAAGAGTGTTAGAGTGCTTAATTGTTGTATCTTTCATTTGTAACACACTTGTGAGCTATCATTGTTTTTTTGCTCAATTGTTCCTTGGGTCAGAGCTTTAATTTCTACAAACACTTGCCTAGTAAGGTTTTCTTTGTTTGCTAAATTTGTAACTACTCTTAGGGATATTGTGTATACAAGGTTTTGGGTATAAATCTTGTGAGAATTGTAAGGTTACACTTTGTCCTTAAATGTAAGCAAATCTAGTGGATTTGAGAAATCCATTGTGTGGATAGCTAAGGTAGTAGATATAGACTTGGTTTAGAAGTCGAACTACTTTAAAATATTTGTATCATCTTTTTATTCTTAGTTATTTTCCCACCACTTTTTTATAAAGCCTATTCACCCTCTCTTGCAACTTTCGGTTGATAGAATATAGCTCAACAATTGGTATCACAGTATCGTCTCCATCGAATGTCTTAAAACCGGGAGTAAAGAAAAATGGCTATCGGGTCTACATTGACAAATTTTGGAGAAGGCCACTTCATCACTTGTATGACAAGTGGTGCGAAGAATGCTCAAATAAATGGGTAACATCTAAACTTAAATTCTTTGATTATATATTTAAGTTGCCTATTTTAAATGATTTTAAATGTTCATGCATATATGTTTGGTAAAAAAAAGTTATGCGTGCCATTGTGTAAAACTTTATGCAAGTGCATTTGAATGTCTAATTCCTAGTTGTTGCATAAAGTTTAAAAGTCTTAGATTTATTGAATTTCATGATTGCTTAAATTCTATTATCTATATTGAAATTCAATAATTTTTTTGGGTGTCAAATTGTTTGAGCTAAAATCTAAATAGAATTCTTTATTAAGGGGAGTTTTATTTAAAAAAAAAAAACTTGTGCTCAAACTCTTTTTCAATTTTTTTAACTTACTCTTCCTTATTGTTTTGTACTAGTAAAGTTTAAATTATTTTGGATATAACAAAAAGGATGAGAAGTAAGTGAAAAAATATTTTTTTGAAGAAAAAGTATGAGCTTAAATATTTTTTTTTAAATAAATCACTTTATCAAAATGATATTTTTTAAGGGGAACAATTTTCAAAAATAATTTTTCAAGGAGTTTTCTTATATCAAAATGGGGAGATTGTTGAACTAATATTTTGATATAACAAACTAACTGTAAAATGTTTCGGACTTGTTCAAATATTTCAAAATAATTTAAAGTCCAGAAAATTTGAAAATTTGATTCAAAAATGATTTCTAACTTAGTGAAGAAATTTCAAAATTAGTATGATCATTTTTGCACTTAAAATAATGCTTTCAATGTTTAGGGAAAAAATTATTGATCCCCTAGACAGAAGGATCGATACCTTTTTGAATAGTAAACACTTGATTTTTAGCCCCAACCATTTAGTGTAAAAGGATTGATCCCCTGGAAAAAGGGATTGATCTCTTGTCTATCCAACGGTCATATATTTGAAAAGGGGTCGATCCTTTGAGAAAAGGATCGATCCCTTTAGTCATAAATGCTAATTTTTTGTAGGTAACGGCTATTTTGTATCCCCAACGGTCATAAACGGCTAGAAACTCATTCCACACTATATAAACACCTCAAGGACACTTGAAGAAGTAAGAGATTAACATCTAAGCCTAAAGATCAAGAGAAAAAAGCTTCAAGACTTTATTCTTTTATTTTTCTCTTGTACATTTTGTTGAGTTCTTGAGTGTGATACATCATTTGAGGCCGTCATTGATCCACCGACAACATCATTGGTTGCCATTCTATAGATCGGATGGGATACAAAAGGAACCCAAGATTTCTATGAATTGGAAGAAGAAGAGAGGATAGTTCCCGAAGAGGAGCACCATGAGATAGACAATGATGAGCTTGAGGATGAGCATATGGTCGACGTTCACGAAGCTTCCCACAATGCGAGACCTCGTGACATGATCTTGAGGGAGGTTCACAATTCTTTTCTTCGTCATGTGGACTCTTCTATCGCATCTCTTTTGTCTCACATGGATTCGAGACTTGACGTTATTGAGGCTCAGCTGTCCTCTTTGGATGATGAGATTTGCGCTCTTCAGCGCAACATTGACAGTTTCTCATTTCCTTTTCTACCACCATCATCGACATCTTAGATTCATGCATGAACATCATATCGTATTATGTTTTAAGTTTATTTGAGACATTGCTACATTTTCATTAGGACTCTATGTTGGATATTGTTTTTATTTGGTATTTTCATGTTTTATTTTGGTACTTATGAATATTTTATGATTTTTATTTTAAGTTCTCGTGGATATTTATTCTTTAATGTAGTTATTTTATCTCTTTAATTCTAGCCTTAATGTCGATTATTCTCATTTGTTATAATGTGCTAACAATTTAATTGAATTATTTTTTATATAACTAAAAGGGGGAGAAGTGTTAGTGAAAAACGAAAAATGATTTTTTAAGGAAATTGGGGCTCAATTTTTTTATTTAAACAATTTTTTCATAACCCTTTGTCAATTCAAAATTTATTTTTCTAATGGGAATTATTTGTTAAAAACAAATTTTAAAAGAGTTCTGATATATCAAAAAGAGGAAGATTGTTGAACTAATATTTTGATATAACAAATTAAATGAAAAAATGTTTTTGAACTTAATCGAATATGTTAGATTTCTCAAAAATCAATATTATCCATTTTTTTCACTTTAAAAGACTATTTTTCAGACTTCAAGGCAAGAAGGATTGATACCCTAGAGCAAGGGAGAGTGTGTATACAACGTTTTGGGTATAAAAGCTTGTGAGAAATGTAAGGTTACACTCTGTCCTTAAAGGTAAGCAAATATAGTGGATTTGAGAAATCCTTAATGTGGATAGCTAAGGTAGTAGATGTTGACTTGGTTTAGAAGTCGAACCACTCTAAAATCCGTGTCATCTTTTTTATTCTTAGCTATTTTTTCCATTAATTTTTTAAAAAGCCAATTTACCTCTCTTGGCACTTTGGGCTAATAGAATCGAGCTCAACACGCGTACTTCTTTAGTTTGCATATCATGCATGTTTCCTTATTAAATAAATGAGATATGAGGAATTTTGTGCTAAACGTGTCCAATTATGTTCCGACTATATTATAATCATTCAGCTAGTTTTTGCAAGAAATGTCAAGTTGAATTAGGTTATCCCTTTCACGTGATATTGTCAAGTTTGTGGCAACGCTACTCAACGCATTCGACACTTAGACTACATGTTTTGGAATTTGCTGGAAGAACTTTTCTTACATAACAGAATCCAGCTTGCTACTGCATTCCCATTAGCTCCAGTTTTGATCACACCTATTGCAAGATTATTGGAGGAGAAAAAGAAGAGAGAACTTTTCATGCGTATAACGAAGTGAACTACAACAAGAATGATAGATCCGGTTTTTAGAATTCTCTCTCTCATTCACGCATTTAACATTCATCTTCCCTATAACGAACTCATCCTTCATTAATGAAAGCTTGAAGCAAAGTCGAGAAGGCCCGGCTAGCAAGTGACACCGGCAATTGGCCACGGAGAGGAGGCCACCGCCGTGCTAGGGAAGTCTGACCAGTTAAGTCTGTAGCTCCGATTCATGTCAAGAGATGATTTTTGATTTGCAAACTTGATGTTATTATTTGATAGAAGTTTGGATGGTTGTGATTTTATTTATATTTAACTTTTAGAGTTTTAATTAATGTTTATTCATCACTTTTGTTTCTTCATCTTTATTTTCTACATTTATGTATTCTATTCCAAGCTGACAGAGATTTGCATCATTGAGAGCTTGAGATTTTGAGATGAGCTTAAGCTATAAACCATTAAGGGTAAGCTTAGTGTCATTAGTGACAAGGAGACTTGCATTAATGAGATCTTAGTCTTCGGGAGAAGCTAGGATAGCTTGGACCGTGCCTTAACCTTCGAGAGAAGCATGTGTATTCCATGATAAATTGGGTTGAGTAGAGATATCTCTTTTTCATAATTTTTTAGGCTTAAGTTGAAGTAGCTTTTGCTTAAACAAATCAATAGATTACTTGATAATTACTTTTGGGCTAAGCACTCGAAAGTAGTTTCTCAACTGAAGTACTAAGAGTGTAGTGAGTAAAATGGCGACGGTAGTGAGCACATCTATTTATTTTCATCAATTCATTTATCTATCTTTTGTCGAGGCTCTTGCATGTTACTTTGCTATGTTGTGTTACCTCGATGTCATCATATCTTAATTTTTACCTTCTTTTCATTATTGTCCTTGATAATTTTTATACCACAAACACCACACTTCAATGATCTTTAAGTTCATTGCATTTGTTCAATACATTCACTAGCATCTCAGACATTTCAATATCCAATCCTTATGGGATCAATATCTGAACACTTATGTGGCCACTTTTATACTTGAACGATGTGTATGCTTGCACCAAAGTCACGACATGGTCAACGCATGTCTAGTTACTGCTACACAATGATCAATACCGTATGACAACATCACATACACTAAACCTAACTCAAGTTAATAAAAAAATTAAAGTTAACAGCTAACATTGGTCGGTCTTGATTTTTTTTTTAATTTGAGAGCTTAATTGGATGAAAAAATTATGAGTTGTGTTAGGAATTTAGTATGCGACAAAATAACCAAAGTGATAACATAGACTAAGACATGCACAAGAGACCAGATTTAACGTGGTTCAGCGTAACTTACCTCCATGGACGAGAGAAACGAACAATCCACTATCAACGTATAAAAACAAAGAGTACAAATACATGATAACCCATGTAATCCCAAAACCCAATGTACAAATCTCGTAGAACCAACATGCTATTCCCAACATCCATACAATACCCATCTTTACAGCGTAGTCACAATAATTGTAAAGAACCTAAAAGTGGTTACATCTCTCAAGAGAATAATTCTCTCTCTCTCTCTCATTCTCTCATAATTCAAAAGGTTAAACCTAGTCTATATTTATAGACTCAAATACTTGATCACCAAGAAAACTTATTCAATAAGATCTCCTGCCTAAAATAGATAAGAAACTCTACTCGTAAATCCTAATTATCAAGTAATCTTCAACCACTAAAATTACAATAAAACACAACTTAATTACCAACTAAAATTTGAATCAAAATATAACAAGCTGAGTTAATTTATTTTAATCCAGAGGGCCTCTAATACCATTCAGCCCAATTTTATAAAACTCAGATTTAATCTACTCCGATACATAGATATAAAAACATAACGTCCAAGAATCTTGAAAAACGTGAAAACTTAATATATACTAATACTATATTTAACACTCACACCGAATCTGAATGGTATTTATTGAATAGAAGGGCATGTCGGAAACTGCCCATACATTGCACTAAATGATCAGCAATGTAAATGCAGTCGTTGATAAAGTTAAATACAACGGACGAGGGGGACAGGTCAAAAACTAGCCAACATTATAAAACAAACACCACCTTAACTTACTAGCAAAATTATAGTGAGAATGGTGAGAATAATTTGATGAGCAAGTATATCATAAGTGCAGCAAGAAAGGTGGCCACAGAATACATCATTTTTGAAGCATTAGATAAGCTTCCAAAAGGGGCACCTGCCGGGGGAAGTCCAGGAAGAGACCTGGTAGATGGAACTGTGGAAGTCTTGGGCATTGTTGCTCTGGTGGCACCATTCGACTCAGGCGCAGGTGCTGGGGCAAAGACCGATTCCCGTGTTACGTAAGTAGGTGGGGTTACAAGGGGAGGAAATTGCTGTGGTCCTGCATTATTTTTTTCGCAGTGCATATTTAGCTAAAGTCGAGGCAGCTACTATTGACTAACTGGAAATTTTTGCGAATTCTAGAAAATACATCGTCTTGCCCTGATAGAGGGAACTTTAGTTTCTTTAATAAAATGTTCCGGAAGTCGATGAGTATGCAACAGTCAAGGTATCACAACAATTCAGTATGTTGGTGATACATATATATAATTCATATTTGTCGATGCTACTAAAAAAGATAGAATAAATAGAAGCAGATAAGAACTATCTCATTTAACTCCACTTAATTAGCAATTACCATTGCAAGTCTGAAATAGGAAATAAACACATTCACATTGCATTGGAATAGGGAAGTCTCATTTGCTCTAAAATTTAACAATTTCTAGCATTGATGTGGATTGAATCATAACCTATAAGAACATTGTTTTTATAAACTCTTACTGGGACATCGAGGTTGAAGAGATGATGACAACCTGCAGGAACAAAAAAATAAGGTTGATGAGTACAACTATTTGAAAAAGCTCATTTCCCATGTCCACCAATGTAGATAGGTGAAAGATATAGCTTACGATGTGATAATAGTGCCATTTGCATAACCACCATAAGCACAAGAAGTAACATTGCATCCAGCACTACTTTGATGCACCGCGTTCCCTAGCATGATATTGCTGCTTTCACATTGCATGCTTGAACAAGAAACAGCCAAAGAAGCAGGCTGGCAGTACAAACTGTATGACACAATCGATAAAGGTTATTAACTCCAGATTGTAAGATTTAGGGGAATGGATCTTGAAGCAGAAAAGATTACTCTAACTGAAATGAATGAACCAACATGCTAAGAAACAGTTCAATTACTTGCGACTCCCTGGCCCACAGCTGCACTGAACACAATGGCTAGCAGTAATAGCATAGCTCCCGTTTGGCACGATCAATCCATGATGTCGGAAATTTTGAAGCACAAGCTACAAGGACAGAAGGAGACCAACATTTAACCTCCAATTCTCATAGTAAACATGCATAAACAGCAGAAGCATCGAAACATCTCAAAGCTAAGTATAAAAATGCACACAATCATGGCCCTATCTTGAACCCATAGAGCTACATTAATCACGAGCAAGGGTTTTTGTAGCAGTTATATAAAGCCTAATCCTACTGCATGAGCAAGATGAAAACTCAATTTCAGGTAAAATATACAAGAAGCTGGCATTGGCTTAATGGCTTTGGATGATTAAACCATTGGAGATTGTAATTTTAGTGTCAAGTGTCAACCGCGCATTCAACACAAGGAAATGGAAAACTACGTGATAAAGGAACAAATAAAAATATCGCCAGCCGTAACAGAAGCACCTATCATTAACATTTATCAAATCTGTAATGGTAGTGGAATAAGCCGCTGCAATTCCAGGTAAAGTATCCAGTGGCTTAACCACATATGAAAGATAAATAGCAGGCAGTCCATTATCAGTCCCATTAAAACAAGTACACGGCAAAGGAACAACAAGGCTCTGCCCAACATCAAGAACCGAAGGATCATCAATCGAGTTAGCCTCCCTAATCTGATCAGCTCACACCAGACCAGCATAAATCGAATCTGCAATCGAGGAAAGCGTGTCCTGGGGTCGGGTTTTGTAGTGAGTGGAAACCGATTTTCGAATCCCATCAACACATGAACATAGAATGGGGATCTTGATGAAGAGTTGGGAAGGAAGGATGCGGTTTTCGATGTCGGGGTAAGAGATATCGATGGCGTTGGCCGTGAGTATGGAAATGGGGTCAACTTGAAAGAGGGAAGCAACTTCTGCAACTTTCAGGTCGGTGTAGAGAGTGTACCCCAGTAAGGCGTTGCATTAATCAGAGTTGGAACAAGGCTCGATTGTTGATTTGGAAGCAACCAAAGCCACATCAGTGAGAACCATGAAGCAAAGGACTTTGAACAAGGAGAGAAAAGTACGTTTTCGGTTAGCCATTGTTAGGTTCGGGGCTCGAGGAGTATGGGATTTTCTTCTTCTTTTCTCTTCCTCGTTTCTCTTCAGTTAAAAGCAGGGGAAGAATCTAACAAAACGAGCTTTGCTTTGCTACACAAAGCTGGGTTCTTTTCTTTACTAATGGTTTTGGATGTTTAGAGAGAACGGAGTACAAAGGAGTCAAGAGAAGTACCCTTTTCTTGTTTGCTTCTTTTGGTTCAATCTAAGGAACAGAAGTGACGGCCGTCGAAGGCTTGTCAGGTTTACCACTTACCAGTTAGCCTTGCCCTTGCTCCTCCACTTTACTATAACGTACAAGATTGGAAAGCTTCAGTGTTAGGGCCATCGAAGGCTTTATTTATGTTGTTTTCTGGAAAATAGCCTAGAGCAGCCAGGAACAAGAAAGAACAGAGGCAGTGGAGGAAAACCAGATGTTTTTTCCCATAAAGTGAAGAGACAGTCTGATTCTCGATCTTAGAGTCTTCAAAGTATTATTACGAATTTTTGTTAAGACAAATTTGTCCCTATTCTTTTCTTTTTGGGTAAAGTACACCAAGGTCGCTAAACTTTTAAAGTGTATTTATTTTGGTCACTGAATTTTTAAAATTTTTATTGAGGTTGTTCAACTTTTAATCTGCTTTTATTTTAGTCTCTCCTCTTAATTTTCATTAAAAATATTAATGTTCTTCAAAACTGGAATTAAATCCCTAAATCAATATGCTTAAACAGTCCAAAAACCAACAAAATGCCTTTGTTCACAAAGGCTAAAGCAATGCCATAGACAAAGGACAGATAAGCTAGGACCAGAAAGATCGAATATTGTAAAAATAGTATCCATGAAAAGCAGTTGTGTCTTTAAAGCATTCATTAATGAGTTCACATGAAAATTTCAACAATGGTGGGGACTGATCCTCCACTAATCAACAAACACGATTGTGCTATTCAAAACCAAAGGATAAACTAAATTAAACACCATAAGATATAGCTTATAAGCTAGACATTAGCATAATTACAGGGCCTGAGATAAGAGGTCCGATCGAGGCAGTAAGCACCAGAGAAAGATTGCAACCTACTGTTGCTAATGCTGATGGTGCCATCTATTCCTACAAGTTTTCGTAATTTTTAAAGAAAAAGAAACCAAAATCTGTCAAGACATAAGGATTAGATTTATCACTAAAGATTGCAATTTTAGTGAAGATTATACAGTTTTTACACCCCTTTGAAACCCCCATACAATTAAAGATTCACTTTCTCAACAACATTTTGATCTAGAAAAACGCCGAATTAAATCACATGCACGGTTAGTGGTAGGAGTAGAGACTTTGCAAGCAGCGGGTAAAGTCATGGCCTTGGTGACATTTAGAGTAACATCAAGAGAAACACTGCTCTTAAAAGCCCCGCACAAGCATTCGGGTCTGGATTTCAGTACGGTTTTCAACTTGGAACAACACGTCGTCTCGAGCTTTTGATGCCTTGCTCTCTCACTTGACACGAATGACAAACAATAAGCGAAATGAACGCGCCTTAAAAGTTCGGTGACCATTGGTGTACTTCACTCTTTCTTTTTTTCTCAATCGGTGGCATTAGGATCTATTTGGTGAATTTCTTGGACAAAAATTCTCTATCTTTTTGTGGGTTTTTTTATCCAACATTAAAAAACTTTAAGCCCTGACCATGAATTTTAAATTTTAAACTCTAAACCCTACACCCTAAAAAATTACACCCTACACCCTTTAAGCCCTGACCATGCATTTTAAATTTATCCCAACATTAAAAATCAAACTTTAAGCCCTGACCATAAATTTTAAAATTTAAACTCTAAACCCTACACCCTAAAAAATTACACCCTACACCCAATACTCTATGCAACATGAATCATGGATTCTACAGCAAAGTCCCATTTGCTAACCTCAATTTAAACTTTCCCATGCATACTACCAATGCAAGGCTTAAAGAGTAAAACATGTTTAAACCACATTAAACAACATAATCCATCTCATTATACATCATCAATTATATTGGCTTACAAGTGATCATTAACCAAATTCCACATTTCAAAACATAACATCGGATACACGGATTCAACAAGTGTTTCCTCAACACTTAACATACAATCTACCAGCATCTCTAGGTTCACACACAGGGGTTTTCTGTACTCATAAACCCCTCTACCATTGTGACACCCGTGGTGGAGTCTTCGGTACACATAAACCCCTCAACCGTTAGGGTGCTTGGATGGAGTATTCGGTACACCTTATAAACCCCTCCACATCCAAGGTGACTTTTTATAGTGCACTATCAATCCCATGGCTGGCCAACTATATCCGATAACATTTTCAAACCTTTTCATACCATCACTTACCAATATAATTCATTTTAATAACAACAACTCACTATTTTTATATGCATCATCAAAACCTTTTAACCAATGCAATAAACATTGCATTAACCAATGTTGTTAAACATTAACAAGACGTGCATTACTTCCAAATGCATCAACATCATTGTGTAATCAATTTCCAGTATTAAACCATGCTCAAACCATTAAACCATTTAAAACAAGTGCATAAAACCAATTGCCTAACCAAGTTTGAGGGAGAATTCACCCTTTACTTACTTATGAGCTTAGACCAGAGTTTCAAGCTTGATCTAAACTCCCAAACACAACTTTCAAACCTTTGCAAAGTTGTAAAACACGTTCTCACTCACCGACTCGTAAAGCCTCGCTTGCCGATATGGTAACATCACCTTCAAAGCTTCTGAAACAAATGCTCAAGCTTGAGGAACAACTTCCCCTTCTTTATTCCACACAAAAATAGAGGGTACATTGCATCAAAATGCAATCAAGAACTTAGAAACACAAATCCTCAACATTCTTTATCAAATTTCACTCCACAACAACCGAAATCAACAACAAACCTCTTCCAAACTTAACCCAGCCACAAACTAACATTTCAATTCATCAACTAAAATCAATTAACATCTAAAAACAAATCACTAACATCTTTATATCTCCAGCATTTAATAAACCTCCAAAAAAACACATAACTAGCAACCTAGAAAATTAGAGATTCACATAGGTTCGAGATTCCAATGTTAAAGCCCACTTATTAACATTAATAAACATCAAAATCATGATTAAAATCCATCAAGAACTCAGCAAAATAGAGTCTACATGAAAATCCTTCAATTAAATCAATTAAACCATAATTTAACCAATCTTCCATAATTAAATCATCAAATCAAGTTAGAAAATATGTGTAAAGGATCAATAACTTGGAAATTTCAGTAAAGAACTTTGTATTAGAAGAGAAGAACGAACCTCACCTCTAATGGCTGCTTTTCCCCTTAATTGGATGAATTTATATAGAAAAACAATAAAAATCCAATTAGATTTTGTTAGGAAACCATTAAAGATCCATTTGATAACAAAAGGAGGTTAAAAGCAAGTGTTTACTTGAGAAAATTGAAGTAGAAAAAGTGTTTGGCTTGAGAGAATTTGAGAGAAAAGCTTTTTATGAAAAGTTAGTTACGTCAAAATGTTTTAAAGCCTTTTTAATTAACCAATAAATTCTCCAACATTTTTATATTATTATAAAATCATTAAAAATAACCAAATAAGGGAAAAAGTCTGATTTTAGACTTTAGGGTAAATATCTCCTTAAAGATTCAAAGTTTTGACCCTTTTACAAAATAGTCACCAAAAATAGTTTTGAAACTTTGTATTTTGGTCACCAACCAAAATGTCAAATTTAAATACCTTTTTTTTTGTAAAATTGGCTTTACCAAAATCATTACCATATTAAATAATGATTTTTAATTATTTTCCATTTTTATCCCTTTCGAAAATATTTATTCTAATTTAAATCTCGAAACTGACTCGAATCCTCTAATCTAATCCAACAGACCGTCTAAACCACCTAGGAAACTCCTAGGCCCAAAACCGGGGCGTTACAACTCTTCCCCCTTAAGAAATTTTGTCCTCAAAATTTACCTGATGGAAACAGATATGGAAACTGAGCAACCATGTCCGACTTACTCTCCCACGTGGCCTCCTCAACACCGCGATGTCGCCACAACACCTTAACAAGTTCAATCGTCTTGCCACGAAGAACTTTACTATTGGAGTCAAGGACTCCCACTGGTTCCTCATTATAAGACAAATCCGGTCGCAACTCAACATCCTCAACTAGTATTACATACGACGGATCCGAGCAATACCTCCGTAACATGGATACATGAAACACATCATGAATCTTCTCCACCTCAGGAGGCAAACTCAACCAATAAGCTACAGGACCTATGTGTTCCAGCACTTCATACGGTCCAATAAACCTTGGACTCAACTTTCCTTTATGCCCATAGCGCGCTACCTTCTTCCAATGTGAGACTTTCAAGAAAACCCTTTCGCCAATAGTGTACTCAACCTCTCTATGCTTCAAATCCGATTAGGATTTCTGCCCATCCGAGGCCTCTTTTAAACGGTCACAAATCATCTTTACTTTCTCATCCTTGTCTTTCAACACATCAGGCATGGAAACATACTTTTCCATAGCCTCAGCCCAACACAAGGGTGTATGACACCTCCTGCCATACAAGGCTTCATACTGTGCCATCTTTATATTTGCTTGATAGCTATTACTATACGCAAACTCTACTAAAGGAAACTGTCTTTCCCAAGTTCCTTGGAACTCAATGATATAACATCTCAACATATCCTCTAAAATATGAATCACACGCTCAGATTGACCATCCGTCTGAGGATGATACGATGTACTGAAATTCAAGCGAGTACCCAAAGCTCGATGCAAACATCCCCAAAACCTTGCTGTAAACTGCAGATCTCTATCTGAAATAATTGATTTAGACACCCCGTGCTACCTCACAATTTTAGCAACATACAAATCTGCCAATCTATCCAAAGTATACGTCGTATGTAGTGGCAGAAAATATGCATACTTCGTAAACCGATCAACAATCACCCAAATGGAATTCTTTTTAGTCTGTGTCAAAGGTAACCCCAACACAAAATTCATGGTGATCTTCTCTCATTTCCACTTCATAATTTTCAATGGTTGCAACAACCTAAAAGAAAACTGGTGTTCAGCTTTCACACGCTAACATACCATACATCTAGCAACAAAATTAGCTATGTCCTTTTCAAACCCACCTAATAGTACTCTTTCTTCAAACCCTAATACTTTTTAGTACTACCGGGATGCATAGCAAAAAGACTAACATGTGCCTCGGTTAACATCATCCACCTCAACTCCGCATCACTAGGCACCACTATTCGATCTTTAAAGCCAACACCCCATCACTATTAAAGTGAAAATCCATTAGATTTCCATCCATGATGTCATTTATATATGGTACCAATGCCTCATCATATGGTTGATTTTCCTTAATCAACTGCGACAAAGATGGTTTCACTTGCAACTCTACCAACAAACCTTTGTCACAGGTCACACTCAACCTCGCAAACATGGCTCTCAACTTCACAACAGCTTTTCTACTCAAAGCATCAACCACATTTGTTTTGCCCGGATGATACTCAATTGAAAAATCGTAATCCTTCAGCAACTCCAACCATCTGCGCTGCCTAAGATTCAACTCCTTTTGCGACATCAAATACTTCAAACTCTTATGATCAATGTATACAATACACTTTTCACCATAAAGATAATGTCTCCAAATTTTCAATGCAAACACTACAGCAGCAAGCTCAAGATCATGCGTAGGGTAGTTGCGTTCGTGCACTTTCAACTGCCTCGACATATAAGCTACAACTTTCCCATCTTGCATCAACATACACCCCATACCAATGTACGATACATCACTATAAACCACAAACTCCTTCCCCGACTCAGGTTGAATTAAAATTGGAGCTTGAGTCAAAGCTTCCTTCAACTTCTCAAAAGCTTGCCGTCTAGCTTTTGTTCATTAAAACCGTACATCCTTCTAGAACAAATTGGTCAGCAGAGCAGCAACTCTCGAAAACCCATCCATAAAACAACGGTAATAACCTGCCAAACCTAGGAAACTATGGACTTCCGTCACTAACTTTGGTTGCTTCCAATTCACAACCGCCTCTACCTTTTTATGATCTACCCGGATACCTTCAGCTGAAACCACATGTCTAAGAAAAAATACTTCTCTAATCCAAAACTCACACTTTCTCAACTTAGCATAAAACTAGTTATCCAACAAGGTCTGTAACATAATCCGCAAGTGTCGATCATGATCCTCCTCGATACGAGAGTACACAAGAATATCACCAATGAACTATTACAAATTGAGCTAAGAATGCATGGAACACCCGAATCATTATATCCATGAATGCTGTAAGCACATTTGTCAAGCCAAACGACATCATCAAGAACTCATAATGGCCATACCTCGTATGGAAAACAGTCTTCAACATATCTTTATCCTTAACCTTCAACTGATAGTATCCAGATCTCAAATCAATCTTGGAAAACACCGTAGCACCTCATAATTGATCAAACAAATCATCAATTTATGGCAAGGATACTTGTTCTTAATCGTTAACTTGTTCAGTTGTCGATAGTCAATACACATCCTCAATGTGCCATTCTTTTTTTTCACAAACAACATTTGTGCTCCCCACAGTGAAACACTAGGCCAAATAAAACATTGATCCAACAACTCATGGAGTTGTGTCTTCAACTCCTTTGGCGCCATGCAATATGGTGCAATCGACACCGGAGCCGAATCAACATATGTCTCAATGCAAAACTCCACCTCCCTACATGGTGGCAACCCAGGTAACTCTTCCAAAAACACACACAGAAAGTCACAAACAATACATATATCTTTAGTCCTCACTTTTTCCATATTCGGATTCATTACATAAGCTAGATCCTCCTGGCATCCACATTCTAGCAACTTACGTACTTCTATAACCGAAACCACATTGGAT
Source organism: Hibiscus mutabilis (assembly GCA_019671005.1). Taxonomy (NCBI): domain Eukaryota; kingdom Viridiplantae; phylum Streptophyta; class Magnoliopsida; order Malvales; family Malvaceae; genus Hibiscus; species Hibiscus mutabilis. Next base: position 20,148,076 of record CM033729.1, on the reverse strand, counting down.
AAGAACTTAACATTCTCGCCCACAACTACTACCTCATAATCATCAGCAAGTCTCAACGAAACTCGCTTGGTCTCAAAATCAACTATAGCCCGATGCTTGGACAACCAATATATACCAAATATCACGTTAAAACCAAGGAACGGTAGCTCCATCAGATCAGCCACAAACACGTGACCTTGAACCATCAGAGGACATCTCTGATAAAACTTTCTCGTAATGATTGTCTCTCTAAAAGAACTCGTTACTTGCATACCAACATCAAGCATTTTTACTGGTATACCAAGAAAATGTGCATGCTTATGCAAAATATATGAATGCGTAGAACCAGAATCTATCAAAGATAATAATGACATAGATTGCAAGGTAAAAGTACCTACTATCACATCTGTGTCATTCCTTCCTTTGCGGTGAGTATAGATCCTCGTCGGTCCACCATCCTTAGATTAAACTGCCACAATATGTGCCACAGTCCTCTGTCTCTCATCCCTCCGTTGAAAGGTTCCTCGATCGGGCCCACGACCCCTAGGTAGTGCAACAACAGGTGCAGGTGCCTGCCTACCTCTAGTAAGTAAAGGACAATCACGTCTTACATGATCTGCCGACCCACAACTCCATCAAGAATTTGCAGCCACAATTGCAGATGCCTGCCCATCTCTAGCCAAACATGGTTAATCTTACCTCAAATGGTATCGCGATCCACAGATCCAACAAACATTATGCACTGACCGAACTTGAGTACCATGTCCATAGGATCCCCGTCCTGCACCATCTCCACTACATCTCGCATTCGGTCAAAACCTCATGTCACAGTGTCTTTTTAACTGACCACCTCAGAACCAAAATTTACAGCTCTCTTCTTCGAGCCAAATCCTCTAGAATGACGAGATAAACCCAAACTCTACTCAATATCCTTCGTCTATATAACCAGTATGTCAAATCTAGTATAATCTATGGCCAACATATAAGTCTTAACATCCTGCACCAATCTGTATCAGAAACGATCATAGCAATTCCTCTTATCTGGAACTAACTTAGGTGCATATTGACTTAGCCCCAAGAACTGCATCTCATATTCAGATACTAACATACTGCCCTAAACCAAGGCCATAAATTCACATTTCTTTTTGTCCAAGTAACTAACTCCAAATACTTCTTCTTGAAGGCAGTTTGCAAGAATTCTCACGTCGCATCACCAGGTTCCATGCCCACGATTACAGTGGTCTACCAACTATATGCATCACCCTATAACAAGGACACATCACATCCCAGCTTACAATCATCACTACACCCTATCTGAACCAAGATACGCTCTGTACTAGCAAACCACTCCTCGGATGCCTCGGGTAACAACACTCTAAACTCAACTTCTCGAAGATTGCGTAGACGCTCTAACGGCAACTTCGAATTAGCAGTAGTGGGTGTCAAAATAGGTACATGAAATCCAACCATTACTGCCTAGAATGCTCCTGTCATCGCCTGAACCAAAGACGTCATATCAACAAACCCTAGACCAGGTGGTGTAGGTGGTACTTGTTCCACTCCCTCAGGAGGATTAGGCGGAGGAGGCAGCAATTCATCAGGATATACAATCTTGCCCTCTACTCCCTACCCTCTGGCAGCAGCGTTTCTGTTAGATCATAATTCTCTCCTCGGTGACATGGTGTAAAATCGTATCTAAGGCATGATAATTACACCAAACAAAAACAATCAGGCCAACTTCAAGTAAGGATCTTTTATTTCAAACCAAAATCATTCCACAACTATAGTAACAAGGCAATGTGTCCCCAAAATACCCCACATGGCATATTTCAAACACCGTACATATACATAATCACCGTGCATAGCAAACAACATGATACAAACACCAACAATATCCTAATTTTTTGCAAACCTGGCTCTGATACCACCACATGTAACCTTATTAGCCCGACCTAGCCAAAATCAGACTAAAAAAGTCATATTAGGTTTTTCGAGGCAAACTTGAACTAAAAACCTAAACCGAGCCCATTTTTTTCTTTTTATCTTGTCTAGATGTATATCATTAATGTCTTATGTGAACATGCTTTAGAGGTAAAGTTGCATTAAACTTGATTGGCTCAAAGAGCATCAAGCTTGGGTGGATTGTTTGAAGAAGAAATTGTACCTTCGAGGCCTTGGCAAGGAGAATGTGGCCCTTATAGATTCTAAGAGCGAGAGACCATTGTTATATGCTATTGTAAATAAAGAAAAACCTCGATTGCAAGATATAGATACCGTGCAAGAATTTTTTGATGAGAGCATCAAGCTTGGGTGGATTGTTCGAAGAAGAAATTGTACCTTCGAGGCCTTGGCAAGGAGAGTGTGGCCCTTATAGATTCTAAGAGTGAGAGACCAATGTTATATGCTATTGTAAATAAAGAAAAACCTCGATTGCAAGATATAGATACCGTGTAAGAATTTTTTGATGAACTTTCGGCTTTACCACCCACTCGTGAAGTTGAATTTGGGATTGAAATGCAACCTAGAACCACCCTGGTTTCCATTGCACTTTATCGAGTGGCACTAGTTGAACTCACCGAGCTTAAGGTATAGATCTAAGATACCTATTGAACAAAGGTTTTATTCGACCAATTTTCTCTCCTTGGGGAGATCATATCCTCTTTGTCATGAAGAATGACAGGTCAATGCGTCTTTGCATTAATTACTGATAGCTAAACAAGCTCACCGTCAAGAATAAGTATCCCTTACCAAAAATTGATGACATGTTCGACCAACTTAAGGATGCAACCGTCTTTTCTAAGATTGACCTAAGATCTGGGTGCTATCAAATGAAAGTTAAAGAATGTGATATGCCCAAGATAGCTTTCTGTACAAGTTATGGCCACTACGAATTTTTGGTTATGCCCTTCGGGTTAACCAATGCACTGACTACCTTTATAGATCTCATGAATTGGGTTTTTAGACCCTATGTCGATAATTTTATAGTGGTGTTCATAGATGACATATTGATTTACTCCAAGAATCAAGTTAAGCATCGAGACCACCTTCGTGTTGTGCTCTAAACCCTTTGGGAGAAGTAGTTGTATGCCAAGTTCAGTAAATGTGAGTTCTAGCTCACTGAAGTTTCATTTCTAGGGCATGTAGTTTCCGCTAAGGGTATTCAAGTGGACGCGAAAAAGATTCAAGCTATAGTTGATTGGCGGCCACTGAAGAATATAGGTGAAGTTCGTAATTTCCTTGGTTTTACTGGCTATTACAGGAGATTCGTTAAAGGATTCTCTATAATAGTAGCACCGTTAACCAAACTTCTACAAAAGGATGTCCCTTTTGAATGGACCGAGAAGCAACAACATAGTTTTGATCAGCTTAAGCAAGTATTGACTCATGTACGAATTCTAACCTAACCTGAGTCTGGTAAAGACTACATCGTATATAGTCATGGATCGCATCAGGGGTTAGGATGTATATTGATGCAAGAGGGCAAGGTCGTTGCTTATGCATCGAGACAACTTAAGCCACACGAAATAAACTACCCTACCCATGATCTTGAATTGCCTGTTGTTGTCTTTGCCTTAAGGGTCTAGAGTCATTATCTTTAGAGAGAAAAATGCTACCTATATACCGATCACAAGAGCCTCAAATACCTATTGACACAGAAAGAACTTAATCTTCGTCAAAGGAGATGGATGGAACTTCTCAAAGATTATGACATTGTAATTAATTATCATCCGGGCAAGGCCAATGTTGTAGTTGGTGCACTCAGCCGCAAACCTTCGCCTAATAAGTAAATTATTAGAAAATAAACCTTGAAAATTGATTACTACATTGAACTCACAGTACAATAATTGCATTGTAGCTACTCGAGCTATCAACACTCATTTCAAGTTACAGAAACACCAACCTTTGGTAGTTGAACTTCAAGTTCAGTCTACCATTGGGTTGAGAATCAAGTCATTGCAAGATCAAGACCCTAAATTACAAGCCATCATTTTCAAACTTCAGAGTAATCTTGATCCTGACTTCAAAGTTAACTATGAAGGACTCTTGTGTTTTTGTGATAGAATTTCTATATCAAATGATGGATCCCTCTGTGATGACATTCTCAAAGAAGCTCATTATAGCCCTTTCTCGATTCACCCAGGGTCAGTGAAGATGTATAAGGATCTTTGGAAATTGTATTGGTGGCCTGGTATGAAGAAAGCCATTGTAGAATTTGTATCCAAGTTCTTAACATGCCAATGAGTTAAGGCTGAACACCGTGCCCCTATGAGATTATTACAACCCATTGAACTTCCCCAATAGAAGTGGGAAAGAATAACCATGGACTTTGTCAGCGGACTACCATTGACTCTAGCTAAGCATGATGCCATTTGGGTCATTGTTGACCGTTTACCAAGTCAGCTCATTTTTTACCTGTTAGGATGGACTACGGTCTTCCCAAGTTAGCTGACTTGTACATCAAGAAAGTGGTTAGACTTCACGGAGTACCCAAGTCAATCATCTCTGATCGAGATCCCCATTTTTCTTTGTGATTCTAAAAAGAATTACAAGGAGCTCTAGGCACCCGAGTCAATCTTAGTACAGCCTTTCACCCACAGTTTGATGGCCAATCAGAAAGAGTAATTAAAATATTGGAAGACATGCTTCGTGCACATGCCATTTACTTTAAAGGAACTTGGGAGAGGTACCTACCTCTCATCGAGTTTGCTTATAATAGTAGTCATCAATCATCTATTGGAATGACACCATATGAAGCATTGTATGGTAAAAATTTAGAAATCGTTATGTTGGTCTGAACTCGGTGAAGGTAAGATGTTGGGCCCTGACTAACTTTAGGAAACTAAAGAACGGGTTACCATTATTCATGACTGTTTGAAGGCCACATTTGATCAACATGAGGCCTACGTTGATCTTAAGAGAAGGGATATATAATATGAGGTTGGTGAGAAAGTTTTCTTGAAAGCCTCTTTATAGAAGAAGATTCTTCGCTTTGGTAAAAAGGGGAAGTTAAGTCCCCGATTCATTGGACTTTTTGAGGTGATTGGAAGAGTTGGCCCCATGGATTACCGACTAGCTTTACCTTAGGAGCTAAGCAAGATCCATGATATATTCCATGTATCGATGCTCCACAAGTATAGATATGATCCATCTCATGTTATCGAACTCGAGTTGGTAGAACATTAACCTAATCTGATGTATTAGAAAGAACTAGTACATATATTAGCAAGGAAAGTCAAGAGACATTGAAACAAGAACATTCCTCTAGTCAAGGTGCTTTGGAGGAGCCACAAGATCGAAGAAGCTACACGGGAACCGGAAGAGACCATGAGAAATCAATATCTGCATCTCCTCGGTTCAAGTAAAAATTTGAAGATGAATTTTTCTTAAGGTAGGAAAGTTGTAACACCCCATAATCGGGCCTAGTTGGAACTCATTTCTGGCAATATTAAAAAGTCAAACTATATCTTTGACCTTTGACCAAGTAGTTAGTTATTGGATTATTGAACCCTAATTAAGTATTGATATTGATTAAGGACCTTACTGCCAACCTTGAAACTTGTCCTAGTGACTAAATTGAGAAAATTAAAAGTTTGAGGGGCAAAAGTATAGGAAGCAAAGAGTTGGGGAACTAACCTTGTGATTAGCCCCTCCTCAAGCCTAACCACCATATACGTGGGGTTAGGAAAATGAATTCCTTCAATTGAAGGAAAGCTCAAATGATAAAAGAAATAAAATATAGAAAACTTACCGGTGGATTGCTCTTTCATCTTCATTATCTTCATTATCTTCATGTTCTTCCTCTAAACTTAGATAAGCAAGCACCTATATTTTTTATTAGGAAAAGCTTGTTTCCTTTGATTTATTGATTCCAATTCAATCCTAGTGATCGGGTAAGCAAAATACCTTAAACGAATCATCAATTCCATGTTTAAATCCAAGATCAAGAATGCTATGAACCCTAGAATTTCCTAGGGATATCAAGCTCGATCTTTATTATTTTTCATAGCTAATAGGTTTCTATAGATCTATTATTGATATTGAAATCCTTGTAATTCTTATTTCCTTGTAGATCAAGAGAATCAAGGTGAAGAATCACCAAATCCCTCAAATTCTAGCGAGCTAAAGAATAAGGGAATTGTCATCCGGGAGCCCTAAAAGCTTCAGAAGTATCAGTGAGTGTAGTCAGAGTCTTAGGGTTGGCTAGGTGCCTTTCTCAATTTCATTGATATCGTTATTGCATTTCCATCCATGATTTCAAGGTATGGTTACATCGACACCTCGTAGGAGATACTATTGGTAAGCTTGGGTAAGCTTATTGCATTGTAAAGCGATTATTGAATCATTACATCGTCATTGATATCATTGAAATATTGAGAAATTCCATATTGATCATTATATATTATTATTGATGTATTGCTATTGTCATCGCTACCGTTATTGCTATTGTTATTGTTATTGGCCTAAGTATCGAATCCTTGGATACGAATGGATATGGGATACAATTGGCATGCCATAAAATTCATGATCTCATTGGTAAGGAGTAGACTATGGTCCTTGAGCTAAGGCTCTATTTGGCGATGTTGGCGGGATGTGATGGTATTGGTCTTATTGGCGATGTTGGAGGATATTGACCATTTACTGTTGCCGATGTCGGTTGGGAATTCGCGTATCCACATTCACATATCAATCCAAGGAATTAAGTTATTGAAATTATTGTTAAAACATGATTTGAGATACATTTACATTGATATTTATATATATGTTATTAATATTGTTGGCATTCATGTTATTGTTGTTGACTACCTCACTAGGCTATATAAGCCTAATGCATCTCATTTTCATGAATTTTTAGGTTAAAGGTTGGTCAGATCAGGGATCAGAGCTAGGTGAGTTTTGAAGCAAGTCACACAAGCTATATGTAATGTAAACCTAGCCTTTGAACTCGTACTATGGTGGCATAGGGTCTAGACATGTTAGTTTAGTTCCATTTTGTGTTTAAATATTGCTCCCTATGTTGAAAGGACTAAAATATGAAATATGGTATGTTGGTGTTTTAGTAAAAGTGGAGAAATGACCTAAAATGCTATAACGAGGAAAACATAGTAAATGGATTCGTATTGGCATGGAATTTGGCATACACATAGATTTTATATTTATAAACTTACTGGTAAAATTTGGTAATTATTGGACAAGGTTAAGGTTCTTAATTCGATTAAAAATCAGATAAAATCTGTTATTATATGCCTTGTCGTATCAATACGGGTGATGGCGTATCGGTACGGCCTTGCATATTTGGCCAGATTAATGTTGGGGGTATCAATACGCTTATAGGCGTATTGGTACGAAGCTTAGTCTCTAAGATTATTTTGTAGCTGGGTATCAATATGCACCTAGGAGTATCGATACGAGTTTTAATCACTGGAAAAATGTTGTAGCATCGTATCGAACCTTAAAGTTGACCTTCTCAGCATTGACCATGCGTACCAATACCCAGTATCGGTACGAGTTTAATGAAATTAATCGTTTTAACGGTTGTGGAATGGCGTATGAATACAGCCTTCAACGTATTAGTACGTCTAGTCGACACTAGAATTTGGGACCAGCATAGCGTACCGATACGGATGCACCCGTACCGGTACGTTCCCTAATATTTCTAAATGTTTTAACGAACATGACACAGGCATACCGATACGGCCTCTTCGAGTATCGGTACCGAGGTAGGCAAGCTGGTTAAAAGATGTTTAAAAAGGTTTCAGAATGTTATAATTTGGCCACTGAATTTTATAAGACTTAATTGAGGATACAAATGAACTCTAATTACGATAGAAATTTGTACACAAGATAATCAAGAATTGAATTTCATTTTGGCAACCCTAATTTTAGACAAGACCTTGTACTTTATCAATTTTTACAATTTAGTCCCTAAACTTGAATAAGTTATCGATTGGTCCCAAATTATAAGTTGGATAAACTTTGTTGATTAGAAATGTTTATTATACTACATTATAAATTATTGAGACATGGTTATTGCATAAATTATCATAATCTTAGATCCGATCACCGTATCGTTCTTCGGTAACGCTTTCTAACCCGGATTCTTACTGGGTGTTGTAGGTAATCTGCCCAAAAATACATTTTGAGATTGAGGGGCTTATAATTTGAGGACTATGGCCTAATGGGTTTCTAATGTGGTCTTGTAACACCCAAAAAACCGGTCTAGTCATAATAGGGTTTCGGCGATCAGAAATTCTATACTGAAAAGGTCCAAATACTGTATTAACTTAAATCGTGTGATCAAATATACCATGTTAGACTTTAATTGATTCAATTTATAGACCTTGGACATAATGGAATATATTAAAAATAATTTGGTGACTAAATTATGAAAATTAAAAGTTTAAGGGCAAAAGTGAAAAGTTTGGGAAGTTGAGGGACCACCCTCATAATTATCCCATTTTGAGGGTGAGTCACCTCCTTACTAGAGACATCTGCACGTGAATTTCTTTTGCTTTGTAAGGAAACGATGACTATTGAAGATTATAATTATAATCTAATTTTTCTAAAAGTAAATGAAAGGAATAAATTAATATTTTAAGTTTTCTCATGTGGGAGGAAAGCTATAGCCGGCTAAACATTTTAGAAAAGAGGAATATATCTTGGAAGAAAATGCCGAGCCTTTCTTCCAATACTTTTCATCTTTTCTTTTTCTTTCCCCAAACAAGCTAACACCTCCATTGTCATCCTCTACCTCAAGCTTAAGCAAGCACCTCTCTTGTTTGTGCAAGCTTTCTTTGATTTCTCTACTCTATTGGATAGTCCTTGGTTCGGTAAGTAAAAGCCCCTAAACAAATTGTTGATTCCATGGATAGTTATTGATTAATTTCAACTTGAAGCTATTAAGCTTCTAAGCTAGACCCATGTCCTCAAGTTTAAAACCCATGGAAGTTCTAATAGCTATTGGCCATTTAAAGCCTAGACATTGATTTAAGACTACCGTCTTGATTTCTAACAATTCCTTAACGTTTTGTCTAGCTCAAGTGTTGGAGAAGGAAGGTTCATCATCTCCTTCGAAGGCTAAAGAAAAAGGGATTGTAATCCAGGAGCATTAAAAGCTTTGGGTTTTGAGGTGAGTGTAGTCGGAATCTTGAGAATATGCTAGGTGCCTTTCCCGAATCATCGAATATTGACTATTACATTGCTAACCTTTTATATTGTGGAATTTGCATAAAAAAGTTATTGGAAAACATATTGGTAAGTTGGTAAGTATTTCATCGAATCATCGTTCATAGTACAGTTATTTGATATCATCAAAATCATTGAGATATTTTCATATAGAAATATTGTTCATTGACCATTGTTTATTGATATTGACCATTATATTGAACCCTTGGTATTGTTTATTGTCATTGAAGTATTGCTATTGAATATTGACATTAGACTATTGATATTGATTCATTGTTAATGAACTATAGCTATTGATCCATTGCTATTGAAATATTGCTACTGAATCATTATACTGAATCATTGCTATTGGACTACTGTTATTGAACCTTGGATTTGAGTGGACTTTGGATACAATTGGCATGTCATGGAATTCATAAGCTCATTGTTACGGATGGCTACGACCTTTATTGTGGTGAGGCGGAAGTATATTGTGTTTTGGTAATAAAATTGAGGTGGAGGGACAATACCACTATCGTTTGGTGAGGCGTAGGAATTCGTGTATCCACACTCCTTAAATCGATCCAAGGAAACCTATTGATATTGATTATTGTTATTGCGTATATATTATTATTGCATTGATTATTGCCATTGCATTGATTATTGTTATGACATTGAATATAGACATTGGGAATATTGCCATAGTATTGCTATTGTTGTTATTGAAGCATGTTATAAATGCATTTGTTGCCATTAATATCGTTTATGACTCACTAGGCAAAGTATGCCTAATGCATTCATTTTCCATGCATTTCAGGCTAACAATGTTTGAGTTGGAGATCGAGATATTAAAGGTTTTTGGCAAGTCACAAAGCTACTAAAGTAAAGTATGTTAATCCTACAAACTCCTAGAAGGGTGGCATAATGCTTGTATAAGTCACTTTTGACCCTATGGATACATGTATTAAGTGTATGCTTTTAGTATGTTTAAAAGCTTAAATAGGACTTTTGAATTGGGCTAAAAATGGAATAAAATTGCAGGATTGGCCTAAAAAGGTAAAACTTAGTAAAGGGATTCATTTAGTCTTAAAATTTGGCATGCCAATAGATTTAGGCTAAATAAACTTGCTGGTAAAGTTTCATTGAATTTGGACATGGTTTGGCTGGGTAATTTGCTAATAAACCAGATAAAAATTGACATTACAGACCCTGCCGTACCAATACGGATGATGGCGTATCGGTACGAGCTTGCATCATTTGGACTGGGAAAAAGGGCGTACCGCTATGGCTCAGCCGTACCGGTATGAGAAAATAAATCTAGAATTTGAATTAGTAGCCCAGTATCGGTTCGGCTATAAGCGCATTGATCCCTCCTTTATATTGTTAGCCCTGTACCGGCATAGCTTTTAGCGTACCAGTACTCCTTTTTGACACTGTGAACTAAATTATTAAAGTCATGATTCGCGTACTGATACCCCGTATCGATACAGACAAATTATGTCAAAACCGTTTTAACGGCCTTGGCGTACCGATGCCCTATATTGATACGACCCATTTATTGAATAACTAAAATACCAAACTCAGCCTAGATGCACCGGTACGACCCTGCACGTACCGATATGCATACCGTTAAAAGTATTAGAAGTTTAAAATAAAATCTGAAATCTTTCATAATGGTCACTAGATTTATATAGGCTTAATTGAGCTAGTAATTGAACTCCGATTGATACAAAATATATCGATTCACTGTTTATAGTTTGAATTACATTGTGGTAGGCTTAAGCTCTAAAATGGACCCATAATTTATTAAAATTATAGATTGGTCCCTAAAACTTGTAAAAGTTTAAAATTAGTCCAAAATGGATAATTGTTGTATCGTATCGGACTACCAGACTAAATGTATGGATCTTTGTATCACACCGATCTCTAAATTACTAATTATTGAATAAAATACTATATCGATTATCGTACTGACTTTTGGTAACATATTCTGACCAGGTTTCCTACCAGGCCAGGAAGGGGAGTTACATTTGTCGTATCAGAGCTAGAGTTTAGTCGATTATAGGACTAAACTGGAGTTTATTGTACTGTCATTGCATTGTATTATGCCACCTAGGAGTTATTTATTGTATATTGTGACTTGCCAACTAATCCGAACTCTTTACTTATAGATGTCAGACTCTAATAAGGCTCATATAGACGAGCATATTACCGGCTCCTCGGAGCATGGCGAGGAGATTAGGGGAAATCCTCCACACTCGTAGCACTCTCCGGTACAAGACCTTGAGCCAGAGGTACAAACTGCTCAAACCGAATGCTATCAGAACATGGCTGACATCTTCAAGTTTTTTACGACCTCAATAAAGGCTGAGCAAACTCTCTAACCTTCCATTGTTGCTGTCTAGTATACCCGAGCCCCTATTGATAAGCTATCTTAGCATCGTTCCTATTCCTTTACTGGTCGAGATGATGATGATCCCAAAATTGATGAATATTGGCTGGATAGCACCTTCACAATCCTGACCAAACAACTGTAGTGTTATGATGAACACAAACTTGAATGTGCTCTTGCATTGCTTACAGACGAGACACTATATTGGTGGGGACTACCATTCTTGCAGTCCCCGAAGAAGCTGTGATGTGGGAGTTCTTCCTTCGGGAATTCTGAAAGAAATACATCAACAAATTCTATCTCGCTGAGAGGTGTGACATTTTCTTCCATCTAAAGCAAGGTGGATGACCTGTGGAGTAGTACATCCATGATTTCTACAAGTGCTGCAAATATGGTGCTGAGTATATTAAGAAGGAGAAAGAAAAGTACAAGATGTTCATCAATGGGTTGAATGATGATCTACGCCCTATGTTCACAGCATTGGGCATTACCGATTTTCAGGACCTTGTGAACATGGTCAAAGCCACAGAAGCTACTCAAAGAGCCCAAAAGATCGGTGGGTCAGGCAAATCAGAGAAGAGATATCGAGATGACTATCATCCTTTAAGCCATACAAGAAAGAGAAGTATCATAGCCCGAATTAGAATGTGTATTCACAGCCTTCATGATCTGGAAATATTGTAAGACCTCAGGCTGCGACCTAGTCCTTTGTTAAGACTACCTCTATCGATAGCACTGATGGTTTTGGACAAGAGGTACCACTTTCTGTTTATGATTTCTGTCAAAATAGACATCTTGTGAGGCAATGCCGTAAGAAGTCTGGGCGTTCTTTTATTATGGCAAGATGGGGCATCTTATCCCTGACTGTCCCAATAGCATTGCTAGATCTACCGCTACATCGGCAAATCTTTCGCCCCTTGCACAGTTCTTCTGAGGAAAATGAGCGAAACAAAGATCATCGAGAAAACCTAGTGGCTCTACTAGGGTATTGAACAAGCAAGAATCAAAGGCTCCAACTCAAATGTACCATGTGAGGAGCAAAGAAGAAGAGGATGATCCCGACATCATTATAGGTACCATTGAATTGTGTTTGCATTTGATCTATGCTTTGTTTGATCCTGGATCTACCCATTCTTTTATAAGTACCGTATTAATGAAACAACATAAGTTGCATCGTGAACCTATTGCATCTAAGATTACTGCAACCAATCCTTTGGGTGAATGTGTCACAATAAGCCTCGTGTGTAAACTATGTCCCTTAATAATCTAAGGGATTCCTTTTCCGGCCAACCTGTTAGCATTATCGATCCATGAATTTGATGTTATACTGGGTATGGATTGGCTCAGTGAACATCAAGCCTGGGTAGACTATTGTAAGAAGAAGTTGTACCTCTGGGGACTTGGGAAAGAAAGTATCACCTTAATGAATTCAAGGGCGCCATCATTGTATTCTTTGTCTTAGGAAGCCAAGGATGAACCTCAACTGCAAAGTATTGACACTATAAGTGAATTCCCCGACGTTTTCCCAGATGAACTTCCAGGTTTGCCTCCCACCCATTAAGTAGAGTTTGTCATCAAAGTGTAACTTGGAACGAACCTAGTTTTGATTGCACCCTACTATATGATAGCAGTTGAGCTTAGAGAGTTGAAGGCTCAGATTCAAGAGTTATTATATAAAGGCTTTATTCGACCGAGTTCTTTAACATAGCTCTGGTCCTCTTCGTAAAGAAGAAAGATTCCATGAGACTATGTATTGATTACCGGTAGTTGAATAAGGTAACCATCAAGAACAAATATCCATTACTAAGAATCAATGACCTATTCGATCAACTTAAGGATGCCTCTGTATTTTCTAAGATCGATTTAAGGTTAGGGTACTATCGGATGAAAGTTAAAGAATGTGATGTACCTAAAATTGCCTTTCGTACAAGGTATGGCCACTACGAATTCTTAGGAATGCCCTTTGGGCTAACCAATGCACCGACAGCTTTTATAGACCTAATGAATTGGGTTTTTAGACCCTATTTGGATAAGTTCAAAGTGGTATTCATCGATGATATATTGATCTATTCTAAGAATAGTACGAAACACCGTGACCACCTCCGTATTGTGCTTCAAACCTTTCGAGAGAAGAAGTTGTACACCAAGTTTTCCAAATGGGAATTCTGGCTCTCTGAAGTTGCCTTTCTTGGGCATATTGTCTCATCTTCGGGAATGCAGGTGGACCCGAAAAAAATCCAAGCTATCTTAAATTGGAAGTCGCCAAGAAATGTTGGAGAAGTTAGACGCTTCCTTGGTCTAGCTTTGATCATTTGACTAAATTATTGAGAAAAAAACCCAACCCGACCAAGCTATCCTAAATTGGAAGATTTGTTAAAAGATTCTCTATAATAATAGCCCATTTGACTAAATTATTGAGAAAAAAACCCCGTTCATTTGGACTGAAGATCAATAGAGAAGCTTTGACCATTTAAAGCAAGTTTTGACTCATGCTCCAGTCTTAACCCAACCCGAGTCTGGAAAGGACTACACAGTATACAGTGATGCTTTGCATCTCTAGTTAGGATGTGTTCTAATGCAAGAAGGTGAGGTGATTGCTTACGCTTTAAGACAGCTCAAGCCACATGAGATAAATTATCCTACCCCTGACTTGGAGTTGGTTGCAGTTGTCTTCGCATTGAAAATCTGGAAACATTATCTCTATGAAGAAAAATGTTACCTCTTTACTGATCATAAAAGCCTCAAATAGCTTCTAACTCAACAGGAGTTGAATCTTCTGTAACAGAGATTCATGGAACCCTTTAAAGACTATGATCTTGCATTGACTACTATCCGGGCAAGGGTAACGTTGTAGCTGATGCACTCAGCCGCAAACCTAAGCTTAGTAAGTGTCGTATTTGACAATCGAATTCTGAATATTGTTATTGTATCAAACTCAATGTAAACCATTGCATTGTAGCCCCTCGACCCATTAATGCCCACTTCCGTTTAAGGAAGCACCCTTGTCTAATAGCTGAACTTCAAATTTAGTCTACCATCGTATCGAGAATCAAGATATCGTAGAGTCAAGATCCCAAGCATCAAGTTATTGTGTCCAGATTATATGATGATGAGAATTTTGACTTCAGGGTTGATTTTGAGGGATTGCTGTATTTTTGTGATTGAGTCTGCGTACCTAATAATGAAACCCTTCGTATCGACATTATGAGAGAAGCTTATTCAAGTCCTTTCTCTGTATACCCGAGTTCTGTAAAGATGTACACGGATCTTTGGGAATTGTATTGGTGGTCAGGCATGAAGCAAGCCATAGCTGACTTTGTGTCTAAATGCCTTACGTGCCAACGTGTTAAAGCTGAGCATTGTGTTCCTACCATATTATTGCAACCTATTGATCTACCACAATGGAAGTGGGAGAGGATCACTATCGATTATGTTAGTGGTCTGCCCCTAACTCCTACAAAACACGATACAATTTGGGTCATTGTAGATCACTTCACCAAGTCAGCACATTTCTTACCGGTCAGAATAGATTATGGACTTCCTAAATTAGTTGACTTGTATATCAAAGAAGTTGTCCGACTCCATGGAGTGCCAAAGTCTATAATCTCTGATCGAGACCCTCAGTTTGCATATCAATTCTGGAAACCATTACAAGGGGCCCTAGGTACTAGAGTCAATCGAATTTGCCTACAACAACAGTTACCATGCTTCCATCAAAATGGCCCTATATGAGGCGTTGTATGGCAGATGATTTAGAACTCCTTTTTACTTGTCTAAACTCGATGAAGGCAAGATGTTGGGCCCTGACTTACTTCAGGAAACTAAAGAACGAGTTACCATTATCTACAACTATTTGAAGGCCGCCTTCGACCGTCAAAAGTCATATGCTGATCTTAGAAGAAGGGATATATAGTATGAGGTTGGTGAGAAAGCCTTTATCAAAGTCTCACTGTGGAAGAAGATTCTGAGGTTCAGTAAAAAGGGGAAATTGAGTCCCCGATTCATTGGCCCCTTTGAAATTATTGAGAATGTTGGCCCTATGGCATACCGTTTGGCGTTACCCTCAAATTAAGCAAGATTCATGATGTGTTCCATGTATCGATGCTTCATAAATATCGTTCCAACCTTTCGCATATAATTGATCCAGAATCTATACAAATTCAACCATATTTAACCTATGAGGAAGAACCAGTTCAGATTCTTGTAAGGGAAGTTAAGAGGCTTCACAACAAATATGTACCGTTTGTTAATGTCCAATGGAGAAGCCATATCGTTGAAGAAGCCACTTGGGAACCAGAAGAGACGATGAAGCAGCAATATCCTCATCTCTTCGGTTCGAGTAAAATTCGAGGATGAATTTTTCTTAAGGGGGAGAGTTGTAACACCCCAAAAATCGATCTAGTCAGAATAGGGTTTCGGCGATCAAAAATTCTATATCGGAAAGGTCCAAATATTGGATTAACTTAAATCATGTGGTCAAATATACCGTGTTGGACTCTAATTGAGTCAATTTATAGACCTTGGACCTAATGAAATATACTAAAAATAATTTGGTGACTAAATTGTGAAAATTGAAAGTTTAAGGACAAAAGAGAAAAGTTTGGGAAGTTGAGGGACCACCCTTGTAATCATTCCATTTTGAGGGTGAGTCACGTCCTTGCTTGAGACATCTCCATGTTAATTTCTTGTGCTTTGTAAGGAAAAGATGACCATTGAAGATTATAATTATAATCTAGTTTTCCTAAAAAAGAAGAAAAATAATAAGTTAATATTTTAAGATTTTCTCATGTGGGAGCAAAGCTATAGACGGCTAAAATCTTTAGAAAAGAGGAATATATCTTGGGAGAAAATACTGAGCCTTTCTTTTAATACTTTTCATCTTTTCTTTATCTTTCCCCAAACAAGCTAACACCTCTATTGCCATCCTCTACCTCAAGCTTAAGCAAGCACCTCTCTTGTTTGTGCAAGCATTCTTTGATTTCTCTACGCTATTCGATAGTCCTTGGTTCAATGAGTAAAAGCCCCCAAACGAATTGTTGATTCCATGGATAGTTATTGATTAATTTCAAGTTGAAACTATTAGCTTCTAAGCTAGACCCATGTCCTCAAGTTTAAAATCCATGGAAGTTCTAATAGCTATTGGCCATTTAAAACCTACACGTTGATTTGAGACTACCATATTGATTTCTAACACTTCCTTAATGTTTTGTCTAGCTCAAGTGTTGGAGAAGGAAGGTTCATCGTCTCCTTCAAATGATAAAGACAAAAAGGTTGTAACCCGGGAGCATTAAAAGCTTCAGATTTTGAGGTGAGTGTAGTCAGAGTCTCGGGAATATGCTAGGTGCCTTTCTATATCATCGAATATTGACTATTACATTGCTAACCTTTTATATTGAGGAATTTGCATAAAAAGTTATTGGAAGCCGTATTGGTATTGGTAAGTTCTGCATCGAATCATCGTTCATAGCATTGTTATTGATATCATCGGAATCATTGAGATATTGTCATATAGAAATATTGTTCATTGACCATTGTTTATTGATATTGACTATTGTATTGAACCCTTGATATTGCTTACTTTCATTAAAGTATTGCTATTTAATATTGACATTAGACTATTGATATTGATTCATTGTTAATGAACTATAGCTATTGATCCATTGCTATTGAAATATTGCTACCGAATCATTGCTATTAGACTACTGTTATTGAACCTTGGATTGGAGTGGACTTTGGATACAATTGGCATGCCATAGAATTTATGAGCTTATTGGTACGAGTGGTTACAACCTTTATTGTGGTGAGGCAGAGGTATGTTGTGTTATGGTCATAAAGGTGAAGTGGAGGGACAAGACCACTATCGTTTTGTGAGGCGTAGAAATTCGCGTATCCATACTCCTTACATCAATCTAAGGAAGCCTATTGATATTGATTATTGTTATTGCCTAAATATTGTTATTGCATTGATTATTGCCATTGCATTGATTATTGTTATTGTGTTGAATATAGACATTGGGCATATTGCCATAGTATTGCTATTGGTGTTATTGAAGCATGGTATAAATGCATTTGTTGCCATTAATATCGTTTATGACTACATCACTAGGCAAAGTATGCCTAATGCATTCATTTTCCATGCATTTTAGGCTAGCAAGGTTTGAGTTGGAGATCGAGGTATTGAAGGTTTTTGGCCAGACACGAAGCTACTAAAGTAAAGTATTTAATCCTACAAACTCCTAGAAGGGTGGCATAATGGTTGTATAAGTCATTTTTGACCCTATGGATGCATGAATTAAGTGTATGCTTTTAGTATGTTTAAGAAGCTTAAATAGGACTTTTGAAATGGGCTAAAAATGGACTAAAATTGCATGATTGGCCTAAAATGGTAAAACTTAGTAAATGGATTCGTTTAGTCCTAAAATTTGGTATGCTGCTAGATTTAGGCTAAATAAACTTGCCGGTAAAGCTTCATTGAATTTGGAAATGGTTTGGCAGGGTAATTTGCTAATAAACCGAATAAAAATTGGTATTACAGACCCTGTCGTACTAATACGGGTGATGACATATCGATATGGGTTTGCATAATTTGGCCTGGGAAAAAGGGGCATACCATTACGGCTCAGCCGTACAGATACGAGAAAATAAATCTGGACTTTGAATTAGTAGCCTAGTATCTGTACGACTACAGGCATACCGATCCCCTCATTATATTGCTAGCCCCGTACCGGTACAGGTTTTGGTATATCGGTACTCCTTTTTGACACTGTGAACGAAATTATTAAAGTTACGCTTTGCGTACCAATACCTCGTATCGATACGGGCAAATGGTGTCAAAACTATTTTATCAGCCTTGGTGTACCGATACCCTGTATCGGTACGACCCTTTTATTGAATAACTAAAATACCAAACTCAGCCTAGGCATACCGGTACGACCCTGTGCAAACCGTTAAAACTGTTAGAAGTTTAAAATAAAATCTAAAATCTTTCATAATGGTCACTGGATTTATATAGGCTTAATTGAGCTAGTAATTGAACTCCGATTGATAGAAAAATTTATAAATTTACTGTTTATGGTTCGACTTACATTGTGGTAGGCTTAAGATCTAAAATGGACCCATAATTTATTAAAATTATAGATTGGTTCCTAAAACTTATAAAAGTTTAAAATTAGTCCAAAATGGATAATTGTTGTATCGTATTAAACTATCAGACTTAATGTATGGATCTTTGTGTCATATCGATCACCAAATTACTGATTTTCGAATAAAATATTGTATCAATTTTTGTATTAACTTCCGGTAACATATTTCGACCCGGTTTTCTACTAGGCCAGGTAGGGGATGTTATAGGTATAATAAATGGTAAAACTGAGAAACCGAGATTTAACCCTCATATATGAGCATAATGTGTAATAACTTGGTAAAACCTTGAGCGACGTATTAGTAATAGTAACATTAGGGATCCTTGGTGGATCGAGTAATATTGCGTAGCAAGTAAGAACACCTGTGTGGTAGAGTTACCTTGGTTGACGGGATCCAGATACCTAGGGAGTGTGTTGCAACACCATGAGATGAGATTCTGTATGTATGCTCCCGAGGTTGTATGACACCAAGCCTCATTTGAAGATAGTCGATGAGAGATTCTGAGTACGAGTGTACATTTTCGAGGCTGTGTGACACTGGGCCTCACTCAGATTGTACTTTCTCGAGGCTATGTGACACCAAGCCTCACTCTAGGTTTGTTTGGTATGATGCATATGTGTTGTGTGAGATTAATTCATCCTTGTTGTTTTTTATGTGTTTAGACGGCTAGAGGTGGTTCCAATGTTATTGTATTTCCTTGATATCATATTTAACTAGATGCTCATATTTATAATTTGCATGAAGCATGGTTGAGTGGAAGTATATCCACTGAGCTTTGTTAGATTAGCGTTCGAAATTATTATTTTCGTTTACAGGTTAGTACGTTGACGTGCAGTGTTGGAGCACCATAGGAGTAAGACTTCAGCATCGACTTGTTTTAATTAAAGTACTTAGATTATATTGGGTTATGTATTCGTATGACCCTATATTGTATTGTAACTCTATTTTGGATTTTAAATTGCGAGTCAAATGCTTTTACATCAAGTATTTTAAGTGGAGCTCCCATGTAACATTTTTAACTATTTAAATATGCCAAAATATTTGAACTTAATGACTTTTTATCAAAATGTATGTGGTTTGGGCTAAACTAGGTTGAAAATTTTATGGTAATGGGTTAGGCTTGAGGCCCAGATGTGACATCCGGGTTGAGGGTGTTACATTTAGTGGCATCAGAGCCTAGGTTTATCCGATTCTAGAAAAGCTTTGGGGGTTGTCTAGAGTGGTAAATAGGTCTATCGAATACGCTGTGCATAAGCCGAAGTTGTACTCTTTAAGCTGAATATTCGATGGTGTAACCTTATTTGTTTGCTTGTGTAGAAAGTAATCATGCCTAGAAGAGCACGAGATTATGAGGAGAGTTGGGTCTCCCGTAAAGCAAGTTACAATGAGGATTATGTTCCCGATACGAATGAGATATCGAAAGACGAGAGAGTCTGAGGGGCTAATTATTTCTCTCATCTGCATCAGGCCATTCACCTAATTGTGAGGGTCATACCTAGGCCTTCGGCTACCCTCTTAAGGTACTAGTGGAGAGGGTACATCATTATGGTGTAATGGATTTCCTTGGAACGAGATAAGATAATTCAGTTAAGATGGATCAGTGGTTGAGGGATACCCGCTAGATCATATGACAGATGCGTTTGGAACCCGAGAAAAAGCTAACATGTGTCATTTTCCTATTGAAGGAGAATGCTCGAGAGTGGTGGGAAACTATAGATTTAGGGTGATACCCTAACCGACCTTCATGGGATGATTTCGTAGATGAGTTCGAGAAAAAGTATGTAGGGAAAGCTCACATTGATAGTTTGAGAGATCGGTTCACTCATTTGGTCTAAGGGAATCGACCAGTCTTCGAATATGAACAAGAGTTCCTACAACTGAGTAGGTATGCCAAAGTTGGTCGCTACTGAGAAGATGAGGTGCAAGAGGTTTCAACAGGGTTTGAGGAATTAGATTCAGAGATATTTAAATGCTGACCCACCAAAAGTGTTCTCAGAATTGACCTCTAGTGCCAAATCGCTCGAGCAAGTTCAAGGCTTGACCTATGGCCAGGCTAGTGGCCAAGAAGGTTCGAGTGGGAAGACTTAGAGCTTCTCTAACAAATCATAATCATATCTGATAAGAGTAGAAACTGATGGAACCAAGGTAGAGGGGCCTCAAACTAGAATTCGAGATCAGACCGTATGTCAGAATCTGTTGGCCTTAGGAGGCCTTTATCATCTTCATCCATGATGATCCCGGAGGGCATACAAAGGAGTGCGGGCATACCAGTTTGTGATCAGCGTGGATGTAAGCATCAATGTGAGTGTTGAGGAACATCCAGAGTTTGCTATAGTTGTGGGTCACCAAATTATTATGTGAAGAATTATCTGGCAGCTATTGACACCATTCTAGTTCCAACTCCGATGACCTTTTACCCAACTCAGAGGGGTTGGGGCTTTACTAGAGGAGGATCGAGCAACATGTTTGGACATCAGAGTAAGGGCATGATCCAATCCACTGCGAAGGCACTAATGAGGTAATATGTAGTTAAGTCTCAAGAGGACTGTGAGGATATCGATGTCATCTCAGGTACATTTACCATGTTTTCCATCCCTATTGTTGCTCTTAGGGATTTAGGGTCTACCCATTCCTACATCCGTAATGGAATATCTCAGTAAAGGGGTATTCTTACTGAGGATCTTGAGATAGGAGTCCGTATGACTAGTCATTTGGGGTATGATGTTTTAGTAGACAAAGTATATCATAGGTGTCCTATTGAGGTCTAAGGTTTGATATTTCTAGCTGATCTAATAGTATTGCCATTTTAAGAGTTTGATGCCATCTTAGGGGTAGATTGGTTGTTTGAGCATGATGTACGATTGTGTGTAGAGCGAAGAGTCTTAAGCTTCATAGTTTGGATGGAGCCAAGTTGGTGGATAAAGGTGAGAAAAATCCTTGCCTTTCCAATGTAGTGTCGACCTTGGCGGCACAAAGGATAATCCAACAAGGTTGTGAGGCCTTATTGGCTCACGTAGTTGACACAAGAGTTGAGAGTCTGACTCTTGAGATCCTTTGAACTATTAGAAAGTTTGTCGATATGTTTTTGGAAGAGTTACTTAGACTACCTCTAGATCGTGAGCTATTTAGATAGATGTGATGCCATGCACCAAACCAGTGTCCATTACCTCGTATTGCATGGCACCAATGGAGTTGAGAAAGCTAAAGAATCAGATTTAAGAGTTGTTGCAAGGGATTCATTAGACCAAGCATCTCACCTTGGGGTGCACCAGTCTTGTTTGTCAAGAAGACAGATGGCTCAATGAGGGTATGCATTGACTATCGCCAGCTCAACAAGGTAACGGTAAAGAGCTGTTATCCCCTACCAAGGATAGATGACCTGTTTAACCAATTAAGAGGTGCTCGTGTGTTCTCAATGATCGATTTGAGGTCGGGTTGCTACCAGTTAAAGGTGGTAGAAGATGATGTTCAGAAAAGCACTTTCAGGATGTGGTATAGACATTATGAGTTTTTGGTAATGCCTTTTGGGCTTACCAATGCACCTGTAGATTTTATGGATTTGATAAATCAAATTTTCTAGCCTTACCTAGATCAGTTTGCGGTATTTTTTATTGATGATATCTTGGTTTATACAAGCTCGGAGGAGGAGCATGATTATCATCTTCGTGTTGTCCTTTAGACCTTGAAAGAAGTATAGCTTTCTGCGAAGTTCAGTAAGTGCAAATTTTGGCTCTCTGAAGTGGCGTTTTTGGGTCACATTGTTATCGTAGATGGGATCCATATCGATCTACAAAAGATTCAGACAGTGGTGGAATGGAAACCACCTAGGAATATCACAGAGGTCTATAGTTTCCTTGGACTTACCAGATATCACTGTTAATTTGTTAAGGGTTTTTCTATCATAGTGGCATCTATGACTAAGTTGTTGCAGAAAGGAGTTCTGTTTGAGTGAACAAGAAAAGGAAACAAAGCATCGAGAAGTTGAAGGTTTATCTTACGGAGGATCCAGTTTTGACACAACTTGAGCTGGTAAAGGATTATATTGTGTTTAGAGATGCTTCATTGAATGAGCTTGGTTGTGTTCTCATGCAGGAGGGTAAAGTGGTTGCTTATTCCTTGAGACAACCTAAGCCTTGTAAACGAAATTACCCCACCCATGATTTGGAGCTTGCCGTAGTTATCTTCACATTTATCATTTGGAGGCTTTATTTGTACAGAGAAAAGTGCTACATCTACACCGATCATAAGAGTTTAAAGTATCTGCTCACCCAAAAAGAGTTGAATTTGAGGCAAAGATGATGGATTAAGCAACTAAAGGATTATGATTGCATCATGGAGTATCATCCCAATAAAGCTAATGTAGTGGTTGATGCTTTAAGTCGAAAGTCCATGTTAGACTTGAGGGCGACGTTTGTCCATTTAAGAATAACCGAGGATAGTGGGTTGTTAGCCGAGCTTCGTGTGAAGCCTACCTTAGTGTAGGAGATCAAGAGAATGCAAGTGTTATATGAATAGTTGTTGGCAAAGATAAAGATGATTCAGAGGGGCGAGTCATCCAATTTTAAAGTAGGAGATAGTGGGATCTTGTACTTTAAAGGTCGATTATGTGTTCCAACTTTGGAGGATTTGCAGGACTGTATCCTACAAGAGGTGTACTATAGTACATTCGTTATGCATCCAGGTAGCAGTAAGATGTACCAAGACCTTCTTTCTTTTTATTGGTGGCCTTGTATGAAAAGAGGTGTATCCGAGTTTGTGACCAGATGCTTAGCTTGTCAACAAATTAAGGTTGGACACCAAGTTCCTTCGGGCTTACTTTAGCCCATCCAGATTCCATAATAGAAGTGGGATCGTGTGACCATAGATTTTGTGATGGGCTTGCCGATGACTTAAAAGAAGCATGATGTTATTTTGGTAACAGTAGACCAGTTGACCAAGATAGTTCATTTCCTGCATGTACGTATGGATTTCACCCTTGAGAGGTTGGCAATGCTTTACATTCAAGAGATTGTGAGATTTCATGAAGTGCCATCATCAATCATATTTAATAGGGATCTTAGGTTCAGAGTGAGGCTGTGGAAGAAAATTCATAAAGCTTTGGACACAAAGTTGTATTTTAGTGTTGTTTTTTATCCTCAGACTGATGGTCAGTCTGAGTGAGTTATTCAGATTTTGGAGGATATACTTCGGTGTTGTGTTATTGATTTTGAGGGGAGTTAGGAAGAACAGCTACCTCTTTTGGAGTTTGCCTATAACAATAGTTTCTAATTGAGCATCAAGATGGGTCCTTTTGAGGCCTTGTATGGACACAAGTGTAGAACACCGTTGTGTTGGACTAAACTCAACGAGAGGAAGATTGTGGGGTCAAATTTGATTAGACAAATTGATGAGAAGGTTCAGATCATCAAGAAAAGATTGCAAGCGGCCTTTGATCATTAAAAAACTCATGCAGATCAGAAGCGTAAGCACATCGAGTATGAGGTTGGTGACAAAGCGTTCCTTAAGGTGTCATCTTGGAAAAGAGTTGTCCACTTTTGGCGGAAGGGCAAGTTGAGCATTAGGTTTTTGGACCATATGAGATTCTAGAGAGAGTTAGACTCGTGGCTTATCGGTTAGTCTTGCCTCCAGATATGACGCACATCTATAATGTTTTCCATGTATCTATGTTGAGACGCTACCGTTCTGACCATTCACATGTCATCTTGCTTGAAGAGATTGAGATCAATACTAATTTGACCTATAAGGAAAAGCCGATAAGAGTTTTGGCTAAAGGATTCAAAGAGTTTAATAACAAGTGTATTCCTCTAGTTAAGATGCTTTGGAGGAACCACAAAGTCGAGGAAGCTACGTGGGAGACCGAGGAGGACATGAATTTGCTCTATCTGCATCTGTTTCCATCAAGTAAATTTTGAGGAAGAAATTTTCTTTAAGGAGGGGAAAGTTGTAACAACCTAAATTTCAAAATGAAGTATGAAGGGGGTACCAGTACGGTGTTCAACCAGTATTGAAATGCCTTGTAAAAGGGTATCAGTATAGGTCGACCCGTACCAGTACGCGTAGGCTGAATGGAATTCTAGTAAGCTTAATTCGTATTAGTACGTATGTGAGTACCGGTACCCACGGGGTACCATATTGGTACGCAAGAGCCAGTACTAGTACCCTTAGGTAATCTACCCAAAAAATACATTTTGAGCTTGAGGGGCTTATAATTCGAGGATTTTGGCCCAATGGGTTTCTAATGTGGTATAATAAATGGTAAAATTAAAAAAACGAGATTTAACCCTCATATATGAGTATAATGTGTAATAAAATGGCAAACCTTGGTTGACTTGTTTGTAAAAGTAACAATAGGGATCCTTGGTGGATCGAGTAATGTTGTGTGCCATAAAAGCACCTGTGTGGTAAAGTCACATTGGTTAATGGGATTTGGATACCCAAAGAGCGTGTTGCAACACCATGAGATGAGATTTCAGATGTATGCTCCCGAGACTGTGTGACATCGGGTCTTGATGCGAACCCGGTTACGAAGTTACCGAATTGCACGAGTTTACCTAATCGTTAATCGAAGTAAGCGAATAACTTGTGTTGCAGTTGTTGTCACTACTTGCTAACGGTTAATGGGTGAACGCTGTCGAACGGTGATGTGGCAAGTAATATGAAGGGTTAGTGGATGGTTGATGAAGGACTGAATGGTTGAGTGTATTCAAACAGTAATATGGAATTTGGTTAAGTAACAAGTAGCAAAAGAAAGAACCAATACTGAAGAGAGTATTAACCTGAATCCTATTAGACGTTTAGTTGATTGAGGAAATAACCCTAACTATAAAGAGTTAAGAACTGAATCCTATAATGATTCTAAAAAAGACTACGACCCTCTAATTAACAAATTAGGAACCAACAGTATATGGAAAAAGGAATGACCCCACAAGCACTAGGCTTGACAAGTCGATAAAGTTCTCGGTAAAACAAGAGAAGTGAAAAACTCAAAAAAGTTTTTATATCATTCAAAAGTTGTTTACAAATGAGAAATCAACCTCTATTTATAGGCTTTAAAAAATGAAGGGGGAGAGATATACAAAGAATTAAAATCCCTTGAAATGTGTGCCCTTGCAGGCCATGATGTGATTAAAACCAAACATGTCAATGATATGATAAAAACTTAACATTAGCCAAGTGGTAATATATTAATCAGATACTTGCGAGCGGTTACTTGCGGATGTAATTTATTTATGTGGATGTGAATAGGTATTAATGTAGTATGCAAACATCATGTGTGCAAACAGAAAAAAATGTGACCGCAATGCGAATGCTAGTGCAAAGTAATGCGAATGCAGGTAACTGCGGATGCAAATGTATGAAAATGCGAATGCATGTAAGTATAGATGCGAAAGGCTTGTGAACATGAGTGTGATGCGTATGTAGGCTAAAACTGCACATGCAACATATTGCATGCCCGTTCGTCGGCAAGTCTGGCATCCAGAGCGGCGTTCGCTTCCCAATCTTGAAAATAGCTGCGAACAACTTCTTCTTGAAGCTTTTTAGCCTTCGTACACATCATTGGTCCAGTTGAGAATCTTTTGTGTTCTCCTTGCTGGACCATGATCACATCATCCCCTCTCTATTGAAGACGATTTATCCTTAAATCGCTATCTATATCAAAAGGAGACAAGTCAGCTACATTAAAAGTTGTGCTAAAATTAAACTCACTAGGGATGTCCAACTTATAAGCATTATCATTGATCCTCTCAACCACTTGAAAAGGACAGTCTCTTGTTACCTCCCCAAAAGTATTGTTTTTAATGCCAATCTTACAATGCTTTTGCTTGTTTTTAGGTACATTTAGTTGCACTAGGATGATAAAATCATGCATTTGCATAAGGAGTTTAGAATTCTATCTATTCCAGTGTGAAGGGTTGTTTTGTTGGCAATTTTGCAAGTTTGGCATAATATTTGGCACAGAAAAGCAGCGCAGTAAGGAATGCCAGAGCGAATGCCGAGGGTTGTTGGCATAGATGGACCAGACAATGCCAAGCACCGGTTGGCAGAGAAGTGAACTTGATGCCATGCCAAGAAGCTGTTGAACTCTAAAAAATAGGACAAGATCAGGCTCTGAAAAGATAGCAATTGGATCAATCTCTGAAAAAATAGTGGATAAGATGGTGCCAAGATTGGTTGGCAGATTCATGCCAAGCTTGGATGTCAAGGCAGCGTCGGCAGTATGACATCAGCCCTAGCCTGATCAACTCTCATTCAAACTTGGATAAGATGATTATCTCTTATCCCTTCAGTATTTAAAACTCAAATGAGGAGCTCATCCTATCCCTTCTTTGCACGCCTATTTAAACACCAACCGAAGAGGCTTTTGGGAGTTTTTTTTTTCGGTAAGAGAGTGAAGAGTTGAAGTGCAAGACGCGTGACGATCGGCTGTAACTAGGAAGGGTGGTTTGACCAGCTTGGCTGAAAGCCTGGATCATGAGGGCTGCATCGAGAGACCCCTCTCGCCCATTCTCTTGTTTTAATTTGTTTTGAATTCTTTTTAATGATGGTGTATTTGGAAAACATTTATGGATTTTTGGTTAAATCCCTCACCATGAACTAATCTAATAGTTGGTGGGGGATGTTTTGCGTTGAACTTTGTTTATGTTTTAGTTTTTGATAATAAATCTGCCTTCAGCATTGTTTTATCTATTTAGCATACTTTAATATTTCCTAAATACTATGCCAAGCGAGAGCTGGCACTGTTGGCTTATTGCTCATCAATATCTTAATAAACTTGGGCTGACAACGACTAAGTTGTTGAATACTAAGAAGAAAAGCTTCGAGAGAAGTCATTCAAGTAGATGAACTTACTTCGAGAGTGAAATCTACCCCTTAGGAGTATAGATTGGATCTTAATCAAATTGGTTTATTTAAAAGCATGCACTATACCAATATATGGGTTTTTACATGATCAATTTAGGGTAATGGCCATCGAGAAAGGCTTTGCTAATTTTGAATCTGCTCGGCAAACAATGCCAAGACAGGTTGTCATTGAAGGCTGGCACGACATGAATAGCGTGAAAACTAGGCATTCCCTGCCAACACTCATCATTCATTAAAGCACCTTCCTTGCCAATTTCTTACTTTACTTTCATTTCTTTTATTTCATTTCAATTATTTCCAAAACTAACTTCAAAACAAACAACTTTTTCTCAAGGCAAGTAACAATCAAAGACAATTGAATTCCAAGTTAATCTCTGTGGGATCGATACTCAGCTTAACTGTTGTATTACTTGCAGACCGTGTATACTTGCACGCAAAAGACTCATCTTGGCACTATTTTATACGTTTCCAATACATAACTATGCCCCTTTTGCCAGCATTTCACCTAGAGAGTATACAAGTTTTTGGCGTCGTTGCCGTGGATTGCAACGGTGTTGATTATTTTTAAATTTTTACTTGTCTTTTTTTTTATCGGTGTACGACCAAAAGCCACCATGTGGTGGACGAGTGGCCATACGATCTAAAAATTGAGAGAACCTTGAAGAGGCTAAAAGAAGATTTCGAGAGATGAATTATCAAGGTAATAAAGGGAATGGTGTGGTGAACAATGAAGGAAATGCACTTAACAATGTGATGCTACCACCACTTGTTGTCCCAATTGTTGATGAAGAAAGACCTATTAGAGAACATTCGGCACCAACCATTGACAATCTGATGCCCGGACTTGTTGGCACAAAGGTAAACACTGTCAATTTTAAACTTAAGCCGGTAATGATCCAAACTCTTTTGATTGTAGGTTAGTTGACGGAGCACTTACTGGAGATCCGA
Source organism: Hibiscus mutabilis (assembly GCA_019671005.1). NCBI lineage: Eukaryota > Viridiplantae > Streptophyta > Magnoliopsida > Malvales > Malvaceae > Hibiscus > Hibiscus mutabilis. Next base: position 20,119,590 of record CM033729.1, on the reverse strand, counting down.
GGTAACATATGAAGCAGTTCATGGAGATTTGCCAGTTATTTCAACAAACTGGAGTTATTCACTTTTTCTTTGAGAGATAGAGCTAAGGCTTGGCTCAACTCCTTGCCACCTGGCTCAGTTACTTCATGGGCTGACCTATGCTTGAAGTTCTTGACAAGATTCCAGTCACCAACACTCACTGCCAAGCTACGGGTGACATTATTACATCCAGGCATGCCGAGGATGAGACCTTATATGATGCCTGGAAAGATCTAAAGATCTGTTGAGGAGGTTTCCTATGCATGGATTCCTGAATTGAACCCAGATACAAACCTTTTACAACTGATTGAATGCATAAACGATGACTGTTGTTGACCCTTCAACAGCTGGTTCATTGCTTGATAAGAAGTATACCGAGGTTGTTGACATTCTTGAGCAGATTGCAATCAATGATTTTAACTATCTTGTTACTAGACTTGGAAGAGGAACCAAAACTAGTGGGAAATTTCAGGTTGATGAACTAACATCTATCCATGCCGAGATTTTCAACATCACTAGCATGGTGAGAATGTTTCCCAAGAAGTTAAAGTATTAGATTCATTATGTACAATTTGTGGAGAGAACCACTATGTGGATGAATGCCCTGCCAACCCTGAATCAGTAAATTTTGTTGGCAATGTTAATCGTTACTATAATCCTAAATCCAATACTTATAATGCAGGTTGGAGACAACAACCCAACTTAGCATGGGGAAATCAAGGAGGTAACCAGTACAATGCCCAGCGCCAGAATACCTAGAGGCAGAATAACAATGCCATGCCACAAAAAGCTCAAAACAATTTCCAACAAGGGTAGGGATTCAACCAATGAGGCACTCTCACAGAGTACATGGAGAGGAATGATGCCACAGTCTAGAGTTTGGCAGCATCGATGGGAACTTGGAAGTTTAGCTTGGGCAGATTGCTAGTGCCCTCAGTAATCGACCCCAAAGAGCATTGCCAAGTGACACCGAAGATGCCCGGCACAAAGACAATGAGCAATGTAAAGCTATAACCCTTTGGAGTAGTAAGCAGTGTGAGATGGAGAAGGCTGCCAAGTCGCCAGTTAATTGCCAAATTGAGAAGCCAGTGCTAGAAGATAACCCAAGGAAGCAGAGAAAGAGGAAACAAAAGCAGATGATGTCAGTACCGCTGCCAAGAAGGATGCCAGTATCAATGCCAAAACGGATGTTAGAACCAATGCCAAACAGACTGATGCCAGCATTGCCTTGGCAAAGCCAGTAGCGCTGGCATATGCTTATCAGTCACCACCATTTCCAGCAAGACTTCAAAAGTATAAGCAAGACCAGCAATTTAAGCGCTTCTTAGAAGTTTTTAAGCAACTGCAAATCAACATTCCATTGGTAGAAGCTCTTGAGCAAATGCCAAACTATGTGAAATTTATGAAGGACATTCTGTCCAAAAAGAGGAAGTTGGAAGATTTTGAAACTGTTGCTCTCACCAAGGGATGCAGTGCCATGATCCTAAACCGATTGCCACCAAAGCTGAAAGATCCGGGAAGTTTTACCATTCCCTGTACCATTGGCAACAAGTTCATGGGCAAGGCATTGTGTGACCTAGGAGCTAGCAATTAACTTGATGCCAATGTCAGTTTTCTGGAAGCTTGGCATAGAAGCAAGACCTACCACGGTGACACTTCAGCTGACAGACCGATCGTATGTACATCCCAAGGGTCAGATTAATGATGTGTTGGTAAAGGTAGACAAATTTATTTTCCAGTTGATTTTATCATTTTAGATTATGAGGCTGACATTAATGTCCTGATTATTTTGGGTAGACCATTCCTTGCCACGGGTAGGGCTTTGATAAATATTCATAAAGGGGAATTAATAATGCGCATGAATGATCAGCATGTTACATTTAATGTGTTTCAAGCTTTAAAATGTGTAGATGAATCTGATGAATGCCAAGCCGAGGAGATGATGGAGTCCATTTACACTTTGGACATGGCAAAGTTATGCCACGATACAGAATTTGATGCCAGCAACTTATATGGTATAGCGGAATACCTGAAGAATCGGTCTTAGAGGCTGAGGAGGCAAAGTATTTTGAACCACTACAGTTGGCCGGTAAAGAAATTAAGGCACCTAAACCATCAATTGAGGAGCTGCCAAAGCTAGAGCTAAAACCTCAGCCAAATCACTTGAAGTATGCTTATTTAGGTAAACACTCAACTCTACCAGTGATTATTGCCACTAATCTCACTAATGATCAGGAGGAGAGATTGCTGGCAATATTAAGCAATTATTGTAACACCCTTACCAGTATTTATTACCCACTACTAATATAGAGTGTCACATGATGTTTAAACCACATTTTATGCTATCCGAACAAGTCAAAGATGACGATTTTAAATTTTTCCTTTTTTAATCACGTAAAATTTATTTCCAATTTTTAATCCATCAGATAGACCTCGATTTTCAGGCAGCAACTTGGCAATTTTTAACTATACTTTACGATTAACAAAATTGCCTAAAATAAAAATCATTTTGATTACTCTAAAATTTTATTATTATAATCTTACCCGATTTTCGTTACTAGCAATTTCTTTAAACTAGTATCCATTTAAATAAAGCTCAATATCATATACTAACAACTTATCTAGATATTAATATTACAATCCATATCTAGACTAGTTTGAAAAGAGCTACTATTTATTTATACATGCCAACTAGAAAATATCAAAATACATCAAGGATGTAATTACCGATACTGCATATATCCCCTTTGATAGTGATGCCTTACTCCTTACTCCGAACCGGGTTTTCCACCTACGCGTGAAAAACCATCACACGCTAAGTATATACTTAGTGAGGCATTATAATTATTTAATATAAATCAACATGCCTGAATTATATCAATAATATAATAAACATACAGTTTGATCACTATTCCTTTATTTCCCTTATGCTAATCAAATATTAACATAATATAACCCGGATTCATAAATCCTATTATTATCCTTGTCATTCTCTGAGAGTTTACCTACTCTCTGAATTATTTACCATTTATTATCTAAGAGTTCACTTACTCTCTAATTTATTCATCATTTATTGTCATTATCTGAGAGTTCCCTTACTCTCTAATTTATTCACCATTTATTATCAAATAAATTATTGCCCAACATAGTTTTGAGGACTTGAGTACATGAGTCAAAACCGCACCAAAGTGCTAATAAACCGCACCGAAGTGCTAAGAGACAGCACATAAGGGCTAAAGAACCACACCTAAGTGTTAATAAACTGCACCGACGTGCTAAACCGTTGGACTCTATCGCATGCCTACTATACTCTATACCTCAATTACTTATTTGGGCATACTTTCCAATTCCATATTCGATTCATCCATGGAAATATAATTAAATACCGGCCAGTTCATACCCTGAATATAACATAAACATATTACAATTAAATTACATGTGATCAATGCATGTAATTCTTCTACCTTTGACAATTCTCAACATGTCAAATATAAATTCATGATATAATTATCAAGCAGCTATTAATAAGTTAGACTTCTCACAAGTCTTCCAAATGATAATCATAGTATTATCCATGCATAAAAATGCACTCACCTTGACACTTTATACTTTATCAATATTCAACTAGCCTCACTAAGTTCAACTTTGGTCTTGTTCCTTTCCTCGATTGCTAATTCGATCTTGATTTTGTGCACAGTCTACAAATGTATTAAAAAAACCATAAGTACATTCCAAATTATATGTTAGTATCTTACTAACACATAAGCAATATAGGAATAATTTTCCTAAAAACACCCAAATATTTTCCAAATATTAGTTTCATGACATAAGTCATTTCATCCTCAATACTTTGATTTCTTCCAACCTTTACTCAAAGAATGATTTATAACTCATTCTAACCTTAATTCCAGCATAATACTTCCATGAAAACAATTTTTCACTTTAGTCCTTAACTTTCTCCAAAATGCCGAATTGGTCCCCAAACTTTCCAAGATTTTTGAATTGATCCTTATGTTTTTACAAACTTCTAAAATGGTCCAAATGACATTTTAAAGCATGTAAAATCATAATTTCGTCATATCCAATCTTATGGAAAATTTTCCATAATTTCTACTAATTTTTCTTCTTTGACCGAAATGGTCCCTTACTTTCTAATATTTCCATTTTGGTCCTAAATTATCAAATGAAGCTAATTTGATCAAAATCTCATCATTTCTAATACTAGAATAATTTTCACAATAATTTTCCCTTTATTTCCAATTCTAACCGAATTGGTCCATTATTCTTCCTAAGGGAATTTTTTTATTCTAACATCAAATTAAGGCTTCTAACATCACAAATCATTCATTTCCATCCTTTATTAAATTCCTTAACCAAATCCCCAAATTCTAGGGTTAGGGTTTATAACCTTGAACATAGAATTAAACTAAATTCAAGCTTGTTTCCATGTTTACAACACTTGAGTTACTTAAATCAAGCCTTAATTCCAACATAGTTCATGAAACTCCAATTTCTCTCTCTTCAAGAACATGAACTATTCTTCATAATACCATACAATATTACTATCAAAAGAAAGAGCATGAAGCATATATCAATTTATTTCAAAGCAACATACATTGATTCTAACTTTAAAAACTTCAAATTTGCCAAAGAAAAATTTCTTCTCTTTTCCCTCTTGTGTTTCAAAAATATCCCAAGAAAGATGAACTAATTTACCCTTTAAAATTCACATGTGATACTTAAATGAATTTTTAAATTCATTTAATTAGTGAAATTACTAATTTAACCTTCAAATCCAATGGCTATATTTAATCTTATCATAAACCAAGGGCCAATATTAAATCCATGTGTTTTTCATCTTCTAAAAATGCCCTCAACATTTCAAATTATTTCAAAACTGCCATCCATGGAAAATGTCCAATTTGCCCTCCAACTATACTTTATTTACTAACAAGGCTTGAAAATTGTCATTCCATCACCATCTAACTAAATCTAGTTAGAATCCAACCAAATGTAATAAAATATCCATAAAATAATATTTTATGAGTTTTCCATAATCCTTGGAACTGTCTTTAAAATTCAAATTCGATCTGATTACCCGATATTCACTTTCTACGATTTTTTCAGTTTCTAAACTATCGGGTAAAATATGAAATTCTCATAATTCTGATCTCCATATGTAAATATTTTTAACATACAAAATATTCCATGATTTTGTAGAAATCAAAATCTTGAAATTTTGACTCGGTCCAATATACTAATAATTTACCCGAAATCGTTATCGGATAAATTTCTCTTAATAATCCTTGATTAGATATCCATAAAAAATTTGAACTTGAACTAATTCCCCTTTTTATCAGTCTCAACTACTGACATGAGACCTTCCCATAAGGTCACCCATCCTAATGCTACTATGCTATGAGCACGCTTAACAATTTTTATTTCGATCCAAATATCTGGAAATTTTCTCGAACTTTAACTATTTATAGCTCTTAATACAAACTCCGTATCAAAAATCCGTGTATCACAAAAATGCCACTCTTGGGGGTGAACTATTCATTTACAGGACCAAATTCACAACTTTTTAAAATTACAATTTAGTCTATGAACTTTTTGAATTTTACACTTTGGCACCAAACTTTTCGAATTTTACATTTTGGTCACCAAAATTTCATTTTATTCATTTTGGTCACTAACCAAAATTTTGAGGTATTAAAATTATCCCCTTAAGAAAATTCGTCCTCGAATTTTCCTTATGTACGAAGTTCAAAAAGATACGGATGTTGTTTTTCATTGATTCCTCGAATTCCCAAGTAGCTTCCTCTATTTTGTGATTTCTCTATAAAACTTTGACTAGAGGAATCTTTTTATTTCTTAACTGTTTTTCATCCCTAGCTAAGATCCTCACAGGTTTTTCTTCGTATGTCAAATCCAGTTAAATTTCAATTTCTTCCGGTGTAATGACATGCAAAAGATGTGATCTATACCTCTCTAACATGGATACATGAAATACATCATGAATTTGATTCACCTCGGGGGGCAATGCTATCATGCCACTAATCCAACTATCTTTAGTATTTCATAAAGGCCAATGAACCTTAGACTGAGTTTACCTTTTCGTTCAAAACGAACGGGATATCCTTTCTTAACGGCTTGGTTATCAGAGGGGTAATCATTGAAAAATCTATCACGAACTGCCGATAATAACCAACTAATCCTAAGAAACTTCTTACTTCAAAGACATTCTTAGGAACTTTCCATTCAAGGATTGCTTGAACCTTCTTAGGTTCAACTCAATTTCTTTCGGCTGAAACTATATGCCCATGGAAAATTACTTCCACTAACCAAAATTCACATTTTGACAGCTTTGCATACAACTTCTTTTCTCGTAGGATCTGGAGAACTACTTGAAGATGAGTATCATGCTCCTCCTTGGTTTTCAAATAAACCAATATATATCATCAATAAATACTACCACAAATCGATTCCATATACAGCTAGAAGATTTGATTCATTAAATTCTTAAATGCTTCCGATGCATTTGTAAGTTTGAAGGGCATTACTACAACTCATAATGCCCATATTTGATTCTGAAAGCTATCTTTGGTATATCTACCACCTTGATCTTTAATTAATGATACCCGATCGAAGATCAATCGTAGAAAACACTATTGTTTCCCCTAAGTTGATCAAAGAGATCATTAATCCTCGGCAAAAGATACTTATTCCTTATCGTCAATTTATTAAGTTGACGATGATCTACACATTATCTCATTGATTCATCCTTCTTCTATATAAATATGAATGAGGCTCCCCAAGGTGATATACTAGGCCGTATAAAACCTCGGTCTAATAATTCTTGTAACTGAGCTTTCAACTCTCTAAGCTCTATAGGAGTTATCCTATAAGGTGCTATCGATATTGGTGTTATTCTAGGAAGCACATCAATACCGAATTCTTCCTCTCAATCGGGAGGTAATCTCGGTAATTCATCTGGAAAAAAACATCTGGCAATTCTCGTACCGTTGGTACATTTTCCATATTTATTTTTGTTTCTAAAGCACTAGTCACATTGTTCAGATTACCCAGTCTTTCACCTACAAATACCATCTTTGAGCCGTCTGGATTCTTCAAGATTAACCCTTTTATATTTTCCATAAGATCGGCAAGAAATTCTACTATTTGAATCTTTAGAGGACCTTTCTTGCATATTCGACTCACTTTGGCACTTTGGCCTATTAGATTGACGACAACTACTTCATTCAAAATTGGTTCTATTAGGATATTTCTTTCGAGTATTATTTTAGAACTAATGTAAGAATGAGTAGAGCCTGGATCAATCAATGTAAAGATAGGTATGTCAAAGAGTTCGATCATACCTGCTACGATCTCTGCATCATCTTGATCCTTAACAATTTTGATGTGGTATACCCGAGCTGTAGCCTTGCTCTCTCGATTAGGCGTAAATGCAGATGTTCCCGGGTTACTACCTTTATTTCTTTTACCCGCCTGATGTGCTACAATAGGCTGATTTGGGTGAAGTTCTGGACAACTCTTCTTGAAATGACCAGCTTTCCCACAATAGAAACATGCCCCAATCAACCAGCACTGACTAGGATGCCTTTTGTTACAATGCTCGCATTTTGTAATAGGACGAATTCCAAAATCTCAAGTACTCGTAATACTCGTCTGGGATTGCTTCGATTTTCTTCCTGCATACCCCTTCTTAATTGAAGAGGCCGATGCTGCAGGATATTGTTGTGGCATTCCTCTACTGCGTTTAAATGATGATGCAACAAATGAACCTCCAGACCTTTTTCCGGTCTGAATCTGCTTCTCACCTTTTTCCTCGAGGTTGACTTTCTCCATAGCTTGGCTCAATTTACCACTTCTTGAAAAGAAGTGAAGTTACGAGAAACCAAAATCTTTTTATATTGAGGATCCAACCCAGCTATAAATTTGTCTATTTTGGACTTCTCGGTTGGAAGAAATGATGTTGCAAATCGGCTTAATCTATTGAACTCGTATTCCTATTCATAACCAATCTGCCATATTGTTTCAACTGCAGAAATTGTTGTCTCATTTCCTCGACAAATACATCTCCAATATATTTTTCCTTGAATTCTTGTAGAAAGAATTCCCAAGTAATCCATTCTGGAGGTACTTGTGCAGTTATCACGTTCCACCATACGCTGGCTTGTTCCATCAATAGGGATACCACTCATTCCAATTTTCCTTGATTGTCACAAGGAATCCTATTTAACATGATCTTTATATCATTTAAACAATAATCGGCAACCATAGGATCTGCATCAGTATCACCTCAGAATTCTGGTGCCCCAATTTTCCTTAATTCCTTTGGGACTGATACTGGTGCCTGCCGATTTAGGATTGCCTCCAGAGACTGCAGAAATAAGCCTTGATCTTGTACCAACATATTTCTTTGTTCCCGAGCTTGTTGCTCTACATTTTACTGAACATGTGGTGGATTCTGATTCACCTCATTACTTTTGCTTTGAGCAGGCACATCCTGCTCAACAGCCTATCGGGATTCTCGATAACCCGACATCTGATCATGTCACGATTATCTAAAATAAGTAAGGAGTAATCTACCCAATATCAGGCATCATCATAATCCTACACAGTATCAGTAATTTTTAGATATCCTAGTGGCATGTATATAACTCTGACTTTCTACAAAGACTCATTTACTATCCAGAATCGGCTAAACCTGTAGCTCTGGTACCAATAAATGTAACACCCTTACCAGTATTTATTACCCACTACTAGTATAGAGTGTCACATGATGTTTAAACTACATTTTATGCTATTCGAACCAGTCAAAGATGACGATTTTAAATTTATCCTTTTTTAATCGCGTAAAATTTATTTCCAATTTTTAATCCATCTGATAGACCCCGATTTCAATAGCAACTTGGCAATTTCTAACTATACTTTACGATTAACAAAATTGCCTAAAAACTGCCTAAAATAAAAATAATTTTGATTACTCTAAAATCTTATTACTATAATCTTACCCAATTTTCGTTACTAGAAATTTCTTTAAACTAGTATCCATTTAAATAAAGCTCAATATCATATACTAACAACTTATCTAGATATTAATATTACAATCCATATCTAGACTAGTTTGAAAATAGCTACTATTTATTTATACATGCCAACTAGAAAATATCAAAATACATCGAGGATGAAATTACCGATACTGCATATATCCCCTTTGATAGTGATGCCGTACTCCTTACTCCGAATCGGGTTTTCTACCTACGCGTGAAAAACCATCACACGCTAAGTATATACTTAGTGAGGCATTATAATTATTTAATATAAATTAACGTGCTTGAATTATATAATAATATAATAAACATGCAGTTTGATCACTATTCCTTTATTTCCATTATGTTAATCAAATATTAACATAATATAGTCCGGATTCATAAATCCTATTATTATCCTTGTCATTATCCGAGAGTTTACCTACTCTTTGAATTATTTACCATTTATTATCCGAGAGTTCACTTACTCTCTAATTTCTTCATCATTTATTATCATTATCTGAGAGTTCCCTTATCTCTAATTTATTCACCATTTATTATCAAATAAATTATTGCCCAACATAGTTTTGAGGACTTGAGTACACGAGTCAAAACCGCACCAAAGTGCTAATAAACCGCATCGAAGTGCTAAGAGACCGCGCATAAGGGCTAAAGAACCACACCTAAGTGTTAATAAACCGCACCGAAGTGCTAAACCGCTGGACTCTGTGGCATGCCAACTATAAACTATACCTCAATTACTTATTTGGGCATACTTTCCAATTCCATATTCTATTCATCCATGGCAATATAATTAAATACCGGGCAGTTCATACCCCGAATATAACATAAACATATTACAATTAAATTACATGTGATCAATGCATGTAATTCTTCTACCTTTGACAATTCTCAACATGTCAAATATAAATTCATGATATAATTATCAAGCAGTTATTAATAAGGTAGACTTCTCACAAGTCTTCCAAATGATAATCATAGTATTATCCATGCATAAAAATGCACTCACCTTGACACTTTATACTTTATCAATATTCAACTAGCCTCACTAAGTTCAACTTTGGTCTCGTTCCTTTCCTCGATTGCTAATTCGATCTTGATTTTGTGCACAGTCTACAAGTGTATTAAAAATACCATAAGTACACTCCAAATTATATATTAGTATCTTACTAACACATAAGCAATATAGGAATAATTTTCCTAAAAACACCCTAATATTTTCCAAATATTAGTTTCATGACATAAGTCATTTCATCCTCAATACTTTGCATTTCTTCTAACCTTTACTCAAAGAATGATTTATAACTCATTCTAACCTTAATTCCAGCATAATACTTCCATGAAAACAATTTTTTCACTTTAGTCCTTAACTTTCTCGAAAATGCCGAATTGGTCCCTAAACTTTACAAGATTTCTGAATTGATCCTTATGTTTTTACAAACTTCTAAAATGGTCCAAATGACATTTTAAAGCTTGTAAAATCATAATTTCATCATATCCAATCTTATGGAAAATGTTCCATAATTTCTTCTAATTTTTCTTCTTTGACCGAAATGGTCCCTTACTTTCCAATATTTCCATTTTGGTCCTAAATTATTAAATCAAGCTAATTTGATCAAAATCTCATCATTTATAATGCTAGAATAATTTTCACAATAATTTCCCCTTTATTTCGAATTCTAACCGAATTGGTTCATTATTCTTCCTAAGGGAAAATTTTTAGTCTAACATCAAATTAAGGCTTCTAACATCACAAATCATTCATTTCCATCCTTTATTAAATTACCTAACCAACTCCCAAATTCTAGGGTTAGGGTTTATAGCCTTGAACATGGAATTAAACTAAATTCAAGCTTGTTTTCATGTTTACAACACTTGAGTTACTTAAATCAAGCCTTAATTCCAACATAGTTCATGAAACTCCAATTTCTCTCTCTTCAAGAACATGAACTATTCTTCATAATAGCATACAATATTACTATCAAAAGAAAGAGCATGAAGCATAGATCAATTTATTTCAAAGCAACATACCTTGATTCTAACTTTAAAACCTTCAAATTTGCCAAATAAAATTTTCTTCTCTTTTCCCTCTTGTGTTTCGAAAATATCCCAAGAAAGATGAACAAATTAGTTCATATTTTATCCTTTTAAATTCACATGTGATAATTAAATGAATTTTTCAATTCATTTAATTAGTGAAATGACTAATTTAACCTTCAAATCTAATGGCTATATTTAATCTTATCATAAACCAAGGGCCAAGATTAAATCCATGTGTTTTTCATCTTCTAAAAATGCCCTCAACATTTCAAAATATTTCAAAAATGCCATCCATGGAAAATGTCCAATTTGCCCTCCAACTATACTTTATTTACTAACAACGCTTGAAAATTGCCATTCCATCACCATCTAGCTAATTCTAGTTAGAATCCAACCAAATGTAATAAAATATTCATAAAATAATATTTTATGAGTTTTCCATAATCCTTGGAACTGTCTTTAAAATTCCAATTCAATCCGATTACCCGATATTCATTTTCTACGATTTTTCCAGTTTCCAAAGTATCGGGTAAAATCTGAAATTCTCATAATTATGATCTCCATATGTAAATATTTTTAACATACAAAATATTCCATAATTTTGTAGAAATCAAAATCTTGAAATTTTGACTCGGTCCAATATACTGATAATTTACCCGAAATCTTTATCGGATAAATTTCTCTTAATAATCTTTGATCAGATATCCATAAAAAATTTCAACTCGAGCTAATTCCCCTTTTTATCATTCTCAACTACTGATATGAGACCTTCCCATAAGGTCACCCATCCTAATGCTACTATGCTCTGAGCACGCTTAACAATTTTTATTTCGATCCAAATATCTAGAAATTTTCTCGAACTTTAACACTTTATAGCTCTTAATACAAACTTCGTATAAAAAATTCGTGTATCACGAAAATACCACTCTTGGGGGTGAACTATTTATTTAAGGGACCAAATACATAACTTTTTAAAATTACAATTTAGTCCCTAAAGTTTTTGAATTTTACACTTTAGCACCAAACTTTTAAATTTTACATTTTGGTCACCACACTTTCATTTTATTGATTTTGGTCACTAACCAAAATTTTGAATTATTACAATTATAAGCAAGCATTGGGTTGGACCTTGGTAGACATCCGAGGTATTAGCCCAACCATTTGCATGCACAAGATTATCTTGGAGGAGTACCATGGCAAGACCATTGAAGGCTAGAGAAGGCTAAACCCTAGCATGAAAGAGGTAGTGAAAAAAGAGATCATAAAATTGCTTGATGCCAGGATTATTTACCCCATTTCCGATAGCTCTTGGGTTAGCCCGGTGCAATGTGTGCCAAAGAAGGGTGGCATGATCGTGATACAAAATAGCAAAGCTAAATTGATTCCTTCCAGAACTATCACAAGATGGAGAGTATGCATTGGCTATAGGAGGTTGAACAATGCCACGAGGAATGACCACTTCCCATTTCCATTCATCGACCAGATGCTAGACAGGTTGGCAGATAAAGCTTTCTATTGGTTTTTGGATGGTTATTCAGGTTATAATCAGATTGCCATCGCCCCTGATGATCAAGAGAAGACAACATTCACGTGTCTATATGGGATGTTTGCGTTTAGAAGGATTCCATTCAGTCTATGCAATGCTCTGAAAACATTCCAACATTGCATGATGTCCATTTTCTTCGATATGATAGAGCACAACATGGAAGTATTCATGGATGATTTCTCAGTGTTTGGCAAAACATTTGAGGAATGTCTTCAAAGTTTGGAGCAAGTCTTGAAGAGGTGCATAGAGACGAACCTAGTGTTGAACTGGGAAAAATGCCACTTCGTGGTGAAGGAGGGCATTGTTCTTGGGCACAAGGTAACCGAGAGAGGATTAGAAGTTGATTAAGCAAAAGTTCAGTTAATTAAGCAATTGCCGCCCCCAACAAGTGTCAAAGGTATAAGGAGTTTTTTAGGACACGCCAGTTTTTATCGGCGTTTTATTAAAGATTTTTCAAAAATTGCTAAGCCTTTATGCTTGTTATTAGAACATAATGCCACTTTTGCATTTGACGATTCTTGTTTGATAGCATTTCAGGAACTTAAAGAGAAATTAATCAATGCCCGTATAGTTGTGGTACCAAATTGGAATGAGCCCTTCGAGCTCATGTGCAATGCCAGCGACTATGTCGTTGGAGCAGTCTTGGGACAAAGGCGTGGCAAGGTTTTCCATTCTGTCTACTATGCCAGCCGAACCTTGAATGAAGCACAACTGAATTACTCTACAACCGAGAAAGAATTTCTCACGGTTGTATTTGCTTTTGATATTATTTAATTGGTAACAAAGTTGTGGTTTATACAGATCATTCGGCGTTGAAGTATCTCTTGGCAAATAAGGATGCCAAGCCCAGACTAATCCGATGGATGCTCCTACTTCAAGAATTCAATCTTGAGATCCGAGACAAAAAGTGCAGTGAAAATTTAGTAGCTGACCACCTCTCACGTTTAGAGCATCATCTTGAAGATGATAAGACCAATTACAAAAGAGATGAATTTCCTGATGAGTATTTACTTGCAGTTAATGACGTGCCATGGTTTGTTGACATTGTCAACTACCTGGTAAGCAACATTCTACCACCAGACTTGGCATACAATGCCAAGAAAAGGTTCTTGCGAGAAGTTAGGCAGTACTATTGGGAGGAGCCAATATTGTTCAAACAGTGTGCCGACCAAGTGATCCGCCGGTGTGTGCCTAAGGATGAGCAGTAGAGTATATTGCATTTGTGCCATGCCGCACCATATGGAGGTCACTTTGCTGGGATGAAAACTGCCTCCAAGGTGCTGCAATCAGGATTCTTTTGGCCTACACTATATAAGGATGCCCACAAGTATGCCAAGGCATGTGACCGATGCCAACAAACATGAAATATCTCTGGCAGACACCAACTACCGCTCCAAAACATTATGCTTGTGGATTTATTTGATGTTGGGGATAGACTTTATGGGTCCTTTTCCCCCATCATTTGGTAATGTATATAATCTTGTGGCTGTTGACTATGTATCTAAATGGTTAGAGGCTGTTGCCCTGCCAACAAACGATGGCAAGGCCGTTGCCAAGTTCTTGAACAAACACATTTTTACTAGATTTGGTTCCCCTAGAGTGATTATTCATGATGAGGGCACCCATTTTAAATGTAATCTAATATCTAAAGCTTTGTGCAGGTATGGTATACAACATAGAATTGCCATGGCATATCATCCACAAACAAACGGGCAAGCCGAGATTTCAAACAAGGAGATTAAGAACATTCTATAGAAAACTATTAATCCATCAAGGAAAAAATGGTCCTTAAGACTAGATGAGTCATTGTAGGCTTACAAGACTGCCTTTAAAACTTCTTTGGTTACTTCACTGTTTAGACTGGTTTTTGAAAAACCATGCCATCTGCCAGTAGAGCTTGAACATAAAGCCTACTGGGTCATCAGAACACTTAACATGGCATGGAGAGTTGTTGGAGAGAAGAGGTTACTAGAACTAAATGAATTGGAGGAATTCAGGACAAAAGCCTATGAGAATGCCAGGATATACAAGGAGAAGGCAAAACGCTGGCATGACAGTAGGATAATGCCAAGACAGTTTGAAGTAGGCCAACATGTTCTCTTGTTTAACTTATGACTTAAATTGTTTCCAGGGAAACTCAGATCAAGATGGACGGGCCCTTTTGAAGTGGTAAAACCCTATGCCCATGGAGATGTGAACATTAAGAACTTGAAGTCGGGAGAAATTTTTAAGGTGAATGGCCAACGTTTAACGCACTACATGGAAGGTCAGCAGAACAATGCCAATGAGGTGATCTTGTTGGCAGAGGTAACATGAAAATACCATCAGGTTTGAATTTTTGTAAATATTAGTATAGTTGTTTTTCTTTGTTTTTAGGTCTCTAGGTTTTTAATAGTTTTTCTTTACGTTAATTTTCATTTTTATTCCTTTTCTATGTTGAAAGGTTTTCTATGAGTCAATGCAGAATCAGTATGCCATGAACAATGTCAGGAGCAATGCCAGGATTAATGCCAATGGGAGATTTGGCATGAGCCGGTGCCACAATAGGAGAATTCTGTGTGCCAAGCACATTGCAAAGCACATTGCAAAGCACAATGCCAGAGCAGCTTGGCATGCGACGAATTGAAACATGAAAAGAGGAAGTAAACCCTAACTTGATCGGCCCATTAGACAAGAGAGAGTATTTTCTTTAAATTTAAACCCTACCCGCCCAAAACTTGGGTTGAAATTTAAATTCAACCTATTCACCTTATCACTCCAATCTTTATCAAATCTTATCACTTACAACCTTATCCCCTTTTCAAATCAAATCTTTTTACCTTCCATCATTATCCTCAACCACTTGGTTACCATCATTAACCCCATTAAACCACCCAACCTTTTCACTTTCTTCCCCTAGCCGAGTTTAAAGAACCTAGCTCTCTCTTAATTTTCCATTTTTCTTTTCAAGCAAGAACTGAGATTCACGTCGTCTTTTCTTCTTCTTCCTTGGTTCAAAACCATTCCAAATTCTTACACGTTTACAATGGCTTCTTCTTCTACCCCTTTCAACCGATTTTTCAATGAGGAGATCCAGAAAAAGTTTGAAGCTAACTTTGCTTCAAGATCTTTTTGCTACGAAAAACACTTCGATTTCAAGACGTAGACAAGCATTGGCTTCCCTCCAAAATTCATGGCTATAGACGACATGCACAAGTGGAATCTGTTTTTCCAACAAGAATGGGAGATTTATGCCACCATTGTTCAAGAATTCTACGCTCATCTGTGACCAAGGATTCGCTCTTCTTGATGATTCGAGGTAAGTGTGTGCGTTTTGATTAAGGTTATATTAACACTATGTTTGAATTGGATGGTGTAGGGGATGAGTATTTTGATTATGCCGATTCGATTAATGCTACCAAGAGAAAGAAGCTGCTGGCATACTTGTGTGAGCCTGGCACGACATGGACAGTGTCATCAAAGGGACACCGCGGGTAAAGCGGCTAGTGTTGAAGCCTCAATGGAGAGGATGGAATCATTTTGTAAAGGAAAATCTGATGCCGACATCCCACAATGAGATTGTATCGGAAGAGGGGTTGATCTTATTACATTCTATCATTATGGGGTACAAGATTAATGTTGACAGACTCATTATTGATGAAACCTATGAATGTGTAGCAAAAGGTAATGGCAGTTTGTTATTTCCTTTCTTAATTTCTAACATTTGTATGCTTCGTGGTGTGCCAAAGCTTGATATAGATAAAGGTTAAAGGATCAAGGGAACAACAATCACAGCTGCTATTTAGAGAAACCTCACAGTTGTCGAGCCAAAGGAAAAAGGCAAGGGGAAGGCGAAAGTGCCCACACCAAAGCCAAAGGTGCCAAAGGTAGAGCCATACACCATGTCAGGCAGTTCACTAGCAGTGTTGTCCCAAATTCACCATCATCAGGAGATTATTCTCTGAAAGCTAAAAAAAGTCGAGGAGCTCAATGTTAAGTGCGACATTACATACAAGCCAGGGATGTTGTAATCATGGAGGCTCTTAAAAAATTATCCACTAATTTTGTGCCAGAATTTCCAGACTTCCATGCCGAGCCCTCTGCCAGCAATAATGCCATGCCAGCCAGTCCAGTTCATACCTCATCTGATGCCAGAGTCCTATTGTCTCCAGCTTAAGTCGATTCTGCCAATTCTGATTCCTTATCTGAATTAAAGGACACCAAATCCAAGTCTACTACAGCCATGTCACCAATGACATCTGCTATATAGACGTCATCTAATGCCACCAATGCATCTACCACGTTAGAACCTGCCAAGAAAAATGAGAAAGTTGGAGCCTCCACTGCTGCTTCACAACTATTCATGAAAGGAAGGAAACAAATGGCCCCTGCTCATGGCCGATTTCTGAAAAGAAAGACCCGCGTCACATGAGAAGAAGTCTCCGAAGGTGAGTCATCTTTTTTCTAATCTCCTTTACATTTCATTGCATTGTATTCACATGTCATGCATTTTAATTTTCTGTTTTAATTGAATAAATGTGTTGTTTTCATGCATTGAGGACAATGCACATCTTGGGTTTGGGGGTGTGCATTTTCTCACATTTGTGCCATGTCATGCATTTCATATTTAATTTCTATTACCATGTCATTTGCCATGCCATCTTGGTCATTTAGAATAGATGCATACCGAACCACTAAAAAGAGAAAAAGAAAATTTTGCCTCGTTAAATTTTGAAGAATGTTAACACTTGTTGGGCAAGTTTAATTTGATCTAGGTGTCTGTCCAATGAGGAAATTCTAATCTTTAGTTGTCATGCCATACCAGCAGAGTAGCATGCCAAGTTAGCTTGGTAATTGATCTCTAGTTTAGGGAGCTAAAATTTCACTTAACACGTAGTATGCATCTAGTTTCTTAGCAAACTTAGACTCTTTGAAACTATGCTCAAATTTAAGAAAAAAGAACAAATGATGCAACAGTGAAAGAAACTAAATAGGCATCAATGTTTTGCCAGGGCAATGAAAAAAAATGAACTCTCCTCTACCTAGGGATAATAAGCTACTTGGGGCTTCGTGGTTTGCTCCCTCTTAGTTCTCAAGTCCAAAACTTCAGGGTATGAGTTGAAGAGAAAGCCTAGTGATGTCTAGACTAAGGTAGGGATTCGTGGTATGCTTCTTCTTGTCTCTCACGCTAAATAGTGCCACGAAGCAAGCTTAAATTAATGCCAACAAAAACCCTTGGCAAAAAAAAAAATGATAAAAATAAGAATATGAGTTTAGGTAGTAGAATTAACTAAGGGAGTGAAAGGATACTTGATGCACATTGCCTACACATCATGCACTCTTCAAGGACTTAGATTAGATTTATATTGCTGCACTTGAATTACTACCTACTTGGCATTATTGCACTGAGATACTGAGGAAAAAAATAGAGCCCAATTCTTCTTGCCAGCACTTGTTGGCATTCCAACCAAAATTTTGTCGAGGTAAGGTTTTCACTATTTTTGTTTTTATTTTTGCATTACTTGAGGACAAGCAATAAGTTAGGTTTGGGGGTGTGTTACCTCTCCAAAACAACTATTTTTAATGTCAATCCTACAATACTTTCGCTTGTTTTTAGGTACATTTAGTTGCACTAGGATGATAAAATCATGCATTTGCATAAAGAGTTTAGAATTATGTCTATGCCAGTGTGAAGAGTTGTTTTGTTGGCAATTTTGCAGGTTTGGCATAATATTTGGCATAAAAAAGTAGCGCAGTAAGGAATGCCAGAGTGAATGTCGAGTGTTGTTGGCACAAATGGACTAGACAATGCCAAGCACCGGTTGGCAGAGAAGTGAACTTGATGCCATGCCAAGAAGCTGTTAAACTCCATAAAAATAGGACAAGAACAAGCTCTGAAAAGATAGCAATTGGATCAATCTCCAAAAAAATAGCGGATAAGATGGTGCCAAGATTGGTTGGCAGATTCATGCCAAGCTTGGATGCCAAGGTAGCGTCGGCAGTATGACATCAGCCCTAGCCTAATTAGCTCTCATTCAAACTTGGATAAGATGATTATCTCTTATCCCTTCAGCATTTAAAATTCAAATGAGGAGCTCATCCTATCCCTTCCTTGCACGCCTATTTAAACACCAACCGAAGAGGCTTTTGGGAGTTTTTTTTTGTGATAGAGTAAGGAGTTGGAGTGCAAGATGCGTGATGATTGGCTGCACCTAGGAAGTGTGGTTCGACCAGCTTGGCCGAGAGCTTGGATCTTGAGGGCTGCATCGAGAGACCTCTCTCACCCATTCTCTTATTTTAAGTTGTTTTGAATTCTTTTTAATGATGGTGTATTTGGAAAACGTTTATGGTTTTTTGGTTAAAACATTCACCATGAACTAATCTAATAGTTGGTGGGGGGATGTTTTGCGTTGAACGTTGTTTATGTTTTAGTTTTTTGATAATAAATCTGTCTTCGATATTGTTTTATCTATTCAGCATACTTTAATGTTTTCTAAATACTATGCCAAGTGAGAGCTGGCACTATTGGCTTATTGCTCCTCAATATCTTAACAGACTTAGGGTGGCAACGACTAAGTTGTTGAATACTAAGGAGAGAAACTTCGAGAGAAGTCGTTCAAGTATATGAACTTACTTCGGGAGTGAAATCTACCCCTTAGGAGTATAGATTGGATCTTAATCAAATTGTTTTATTTAAAAGCACGCACTATAGAGATATAGGGGTTTTTACATGATCAATTTAGGGCAATGACCATCGAGAGAGGCTTTACTAATTTTGAATCTGCTCGGCAAACAATGCCAAGATAGGTTATTATTGAAGGTTGGCATGGCATGAATAGAGTGAAAACCAGACATTCCCTGCCAACCCTCATCATTCATTAATGCACCTTCCTTGCCAACGTCTTACTTTACTTTCATTTCTTTTATTTCTTTTCAATTATTTCCAAAACCAACTTCAAAACAAACAACTTTTTCTCAAGGCAAGTAACAATCAAAGACAATTAAATTCTAAGTCAATCTCTGTGGGATCGATACTCAGCTTAACTGCTGTATTATTTGCAGACTGTGCATACTTGCACGCAAAAGACTCATCTTGGCACTGTTTTATACTTTTCCAACTTCTGCCCCTTATGCCAGCATTTCACCTAGAGAGTCTACATCTCTACATGGAAATAACTTTGATTTTCGTTGGACTGGAAACCTCTCTTTGTGCATATGTAACCAAACCCAACCAAAAAGGTTTAAAAATTAATTTCTTTCATCTTTTATTGCTCTATTCCTCATATTGCTTTGTTTTCTTTTCAATGTTATTCTGGACTTGCTGGTGAAGTCTCCGCACGAATTCAGCCTTTTTCTTACCATCCTTGTGCAAAACTTGGTCCGGTGGTAAAGGTAAGAGATCCAACAGTGTCAATGGATTAAATCCATACACGACTTCATAAGGAAATTCTTGGTCTCGGAGTGCGTAGATCGGTTGTACGCGAACTCACTATGGGGTAGACACTCTTCCCATGCTTTTAGATTTTTACGAATGATGGCCCTTAATAAGGATGAAAGAACCCTATTAACAACTTCAGTTTGACCATTAATTTGGGGGTAACACTTTGTTCAAAATAGCAACTTCAGTTAGATCTTTCCCCAAAGTTTCCTTCAAAAATGACTAAAAAATTTACATCCCTATTTGAGACAATGGTCCTGGGAATGCCATGCAATCGAACAATGTTCCTAAAAAAGATATTAGCAATATTAGAAGCATCATCAGTCTTTTTACATGGGATAAATTGTTCCGTCTTAGAGAATCTATCAACAACAACAAAAATAGAATCTTTTTTTGTCTTGGTTCGCAAAAGGCCTAATACAAAGTCCATGGAAATGTCCATCCAGTGAGCTGTTGGAACGGGTAATGGCGAATACAACCCATGGGGTTTAACCTTGGATTTGGCCCTTTTACACGTGATACACCGTTCACAAATTCTTTCAACGTCTCTTCATATTTTCGGCCAGTAGAGATGCTCTAGTAAAGTACTCAAGGTCTTGGTCGTACCAAAATGACCCATAAGTACTCTGTTGTGTGTTTCCTTCACAAGGGCTTTGCGAACCTTGCGAAATACACAATTTCCCTTCATGGAAAAGGAATTCATCATGCTTGTAGAACCTTTCAAAGACTCATTTCTCAAAAGATTTGTAAATATCCCCAAAATCTTGATCATCGGCATATAATTCTTTAATGAAGGCAAACCCTAACAACGTAGAATCTAAGATAGCTAGAAGTGTATACCTTCGCGACAGTGTATCTACAACAATATTTTCCTTACCTGCCTTATACTTGATGACATATGGAAATGAATCTATAAATCGACCCACTAGGTGTGCCGTTTGTTCAACTTATGCTAGTTTCTAAGGTGTTTCAAAGCCCCATGATCCGTATGAATCACGAACTCTTTTGGCCGTAGGTAGTGCTGTCAAGTTTCTAAGGAGCGAACAAGGGCGTATAACTTATTTTCATATGTGGAATAATTAAGAGTAGCCTCATTGATTTTTTCCCTAAAGTATAACACAGGGCGTCCTTGTTGTATTAACATTGCTTCAATCCCTAAACCTAAAGCATCACCCTCAATCTTAAAAAATTATCAAAATTTGGTAGGGCAAGTAAAGGGGCTTCAGTAAAACAATTCTTAAGGTAATTAAAAGACTTCTCTTGTTCCTTTCCCCAACAAAAATTAGAGTTCTTTTTAATCACCCTGGTTAATAGGGTTGCAATCGTACTAAAGTTAAGAATAAACCTTCTTTAGAAACTCGCAAGCCCGTGGAAGCTCCTTACATGGGTTATGCTCGCGAGTGTTAGCCATTCGCGAATTGTCCTTATCTTTTCTTGGTCCACTCCCAATCCTTCAGAGCTGACCATAAATCCTAGAAAAACAACCTGATCAGTACAAAATTACTTGCTCTAAATTGGCATATAGTCTCTACTTTCTTAGCACAATTAAAACTAACCTGAGATGTTGTACATGGTCGTCCAAAGTTTTTCTATATATAAGAATATGATCAAAATAAACTATGCAAAACTTACCAATGAATGATCGAAGAATGTGATTTATTAGCCGCATAAAGGTGCAGGGTGCATTAGTGAAACCGAAAGGCATAACCAAGCATTCGTACAAACCTTGTTTGGTTTTGAATGTGGTTTTCCCTTCATCTCCTTCTCGCATTCTTATTTGGTGATATCCACTTTTGAGATCAATTTTAGTAAAAATCCTAAACCCACTAAGTTCATGCAACATGTCATCTAATCGTAGAATAGGGTGTCTATACTTTACCGTAATTTTATTTACCGCTCGGCAATCAATACACATGTGCCACGTTCTATCCTTCATGGGCACAAGGATAACATGTACAACACATGAACTAAGGCTCTCACGAACATAGCCCTTTTTCTATCAAGTCAGACACTTTTCGCTATAGCTCTTTAGTTTCCTCGGGGTTGCTACGGTACGCGGGCCAGTTAGGAATGCTTGCGCTAGGAATAAAATTGATTTGGTGTTCAATTCCGTGAATGGGAGGCAATCTCTTGGGAATCTCTTCTAGAAATAAATCACCAAACTTTTGTAACAAATCAACAATAGAAGAAGGCAATTCGAATTTAAGAGTGTTAGCGTTAAAAAATGATTCCTTGTACAGAAACACAAGAAATGATTTTTTATAACATTCTCTTATGTTTTTTCCCCTCACAAAAACACTCATCAGTTTATCCTTATGCTTTCTTTTTCTTTGTCTTTTCTTTTCAGTTTATCCTCACTCTTCTCTTTCTCGCTCATTTTCTCTTCAGATTTTTCTTTTTTATTTTCATTTCTTTCTAAATCTTTGGCTTTTTCTAAACTCTCTTTCATACGTATTTGATCATTATACACTTGTCGTGGTGAGAGCGGTACCAAAGTGATCTTTTTGCCCTCGTGTATAAAGGTATACCGATTGGTATATCCATCATGGATCACACGCTTGTTGAATTGCCACGGCCTTCCTAGCAAAAGGTGCCCTGCATGCATGGGTACTACGTCGCCAGTACCTTATTTGCGTATTTGCCAATGGCGAACGGCATGAGCACCTGCTTGGTGACTCTGAGTTCTCCTCTTTCATTAAGCCATTGTAACTTGTACAAATACGGATGCTTTGTTGTGGCTAACCTAAGTCTGTCAACCATCATAGAGCTAGCAACGTTAGTACAACTACCTCTATCAATGATAATAAAACATACATTCCTATTCATATGACAGCGGGTATGGAAGATGTTTTCGCATTGAAGCTCGTTCTCCATGACGCTCGCACTTAAGCTTCTCTTCACTACTAGAACTTCTCCATCTACTGCGAACTCAGTAGCTTCATCATACGAATCCTCACTTTCCTCATCCTCTTCATGCTCAGATTCAATCTCCCCATTGCCTAGGAGCAATATTATATTTCCATTCGGACATTGGTTAGCAATGTGTCTGCGACCCAAACTCTTAAAGCACTGCACATCTCGCTAACAGACATGAGCATTCATACCTTTACCCTTACTAGCGTTTTTAATGGGTTGATTAGCTCTGGATGATTTGTCTTCCTCAAAGAAAGAAACTA
Source organism: Hibiscus mutabilis (assembly GCA_019671005.1). Taxonomy (NCBI): domain Eukaryota; kingdom Viridiplantae; phylum Streptophyta; class Magnoliopsida; order Malvales; family Malvaceae; genus Hibiscus; species Hibiscus mutabilis. The sequence continues at coordinate 20,096,316 of CM033729.1, read as the reverse complement.
GCGAACCCTTCCTATGAACGGTGAACTACCCTCATCTAGGTGTGGCGTTCATATAAGGATGAGTTGGTCCTTTTCTCTTGAGTTGCTTCTCTATCATCATTTCCATATGCACTATATCATCAATCTCGATGTAATGTTGTAGCTCCACTACCTTGACAATTTCAAAATTGACTAAGGCCAAAAATCTTGCTATCGTGTCCTCTCAGTCTTTATCTACGTTTGCACGAATCGTTTCCACCTCTATTTCTTTATAGTAGTCTTCAACACTGAGATTTCCTTGCTTAAGGGTTTGAAGCTTGTTGAATAACTCACGATAGTAATGGTTTGGGATAAACCTCTTGCGCATGATTGCTTTCATTTCATTCCACGTAAAAATGGGTCTTTCACCATTTCTTCTCATGTTCGAAATCATTTTATCCCACCAAATTAGTGCATAATCTACAAACTCAATGGTGGCAAGTTTTACCTTCTTGAGTTTAGAAAAATTATGACACTTAAAGATGTGCTCGACTTTCTTTTCTCGCGCAAGATAAGCCTCGGGGTCAGTTTTCCCTTAGAACAGTGGATTGCAAACCTTGATGCTGCTAAGGTTGCCATCCACTTTTGTACGTCCCCTTTGTAATTGATGCTCTGACCCATGGTGGGAATCCTGTTCATGAACTCGTGCATCATCTTCTTCCCTAGGATACTCCTCCTGATCTTGGTTAGCTTCCTAGAATTCAAGCTGATCTATTTGCTCCAATAGCGGCTCCAACTGATCTTAAATCATCTTTGCCATTGCTTGAAGCAAAGCCTGATTTTGTAAATTTGGCACTCCTCCACTATTACTGAATTTCTAAGATATGGTTAGTTTTAAAATAATAAAATAAACCTCACTTTCACAAAATCCTCACTACCACTCCAAAGAAAAATCACTCTCGCTTGTGTTTCTCTCGGGATATAGGTTTTTGTTCCCTTAATGCATGCTCTTGCCTTTTACCACTCGTTTTCACCTATGAAGTTTTAATCGAACTACCTAAGACTTAAACAATTTTTGTTCTTGTAGAATTGGTTTAGAAAGAAGTTTTTTTTGTAAGGGTGAGATAAGTGTAAAGATCAAAAGGTAGGCTAGGAACACAAATAGGCCTCGGTTAACAATGTTGATGCAGTGACAAGAACTTCTCTACTTTTTCATAATTTGTTTCTTCTTTTTTTTCTTAAAAATTAAACACTTACTTGATTAAACTCACTCTAATACCATATGATGCGAACCCAATTGCAGAATTACCAAATTGCACAAATTTTCCCATCGTTAATCGAAGTAAGCAAAATAACTTGTGTTGCGGTTGTTGTCACTGCTTGCTAATGGTCAATGGGTGAATGCTGCCGAACGGTGATGTGGCGAGTAATATAAAAGGTTCGTGGATGGTTGATGAAGGTTTGAATGGTTAAGTGTAGTTGAACGATAATATAGAATTTAGTTAAGTAACAAGTAGCAAAGGAAAGAACATATACTATAGAGATCGACCTGAATCCTATTGGATGTTTCGTTGATTGAGGAAAGAACCCTAACTATAAAGAGTTAAGACTTGAATCCCATAATGATCCTAAACAAAGACTATGACCCTCTAAATAACAAATTAGGAACCAACAATATACAGAAGAAAAAAAAAGAATAACCCTACAAGAACTAGGCTTGACAAGTCGATAGAGTTATTGTTAAAACAAGAGAACTAAAAAACTCACAAAGTTTTTATATCATTCAAAAGTTGTTTACAAATGAGAAATTAGCCTCTAATTGTAGGCTTTACAAATTGAAGGGGGAGAGATAAAAATAATTAAAATCCCTTGAAATGTGTGCCCTTGCCGCTCATGATGTGATTAAAACCAAACGTGTCAATGATATGATAAAAACCTAACATTAAGCACGTGGTAATATATTAATCAGATATTTGCGAGCGGTTACTTGCGAATGTAATTCATTCATGTGGTGCGATTGTAACACCCCCTTACCCCTATCCGTACACTGGATACGAGTCGAAAATGCTATGACTTCTTTATTCAAAGATCAGGTAATTTAAAATTTTTAAAAGAAATTATCAGTGGTCACCCATCCTGAAATTTCTCTAGCCCAAGCATGCTTAACTTTATTAAAAATTGACTTCAATTATTTACTCGAGTTTCTAATCCTAAATCAATTATCTTACTCATCACCTAAGGTCATTCTTAACCTTGAATCTTTCTAGAAATGCCAATCACACTCGATAAGCTTTGTAAGTATACATGCCACTATAATAATCAAAGTGTAATTAGGATGTCATTACTGTGATTACCTGTTGAGCTTTCCAATATTGATGCAATGTTTTTCTCCCTTTCACCTTGATTTACCTACATGTGTACAATTAAGCACACGCTAAGTATAAACTTAGTGAGGCAATAAAGGAAATTAATAACAATAATTTAAACTTTATTCAAGATCACGACTACATTTATATAGCATGATATATGTCAATGCATTAGCTCTCACATTGCATTAGTAATTATTTACTACATGCCAATGTCATCAGATTTTCATGTTTGCCCGATCATCATAATATGCCTCATATGTATAAATGCATCATGATCACTAGATAAGTATACCATCATACTAATCATGTATCAACAAATATAACCCGGATATAAATTTCTTACCAATATACTTGCCAATGGTCCCAAGTGTTCATATAAATATGTCCCGAGAGTTCATATACTCTCTAACCTGTTTACCATTTATTATCCCTTTATTTATAGCCTGATTATCAATGATTTCCCGGTTTCCCAATTTCATAGCCCAAATATAACCTTGAGGACCCTGGGTACGAGAGTTAAATATGCACCGAAGTGATAACCCGCACGTTTATAAGGTCGTACTAACCATTATCATGCACGTTTATAAGGCTGTGCTAACCATTATCCCGCACGTTTATAAGGTCGTGCTTACCATACACTAAGTGTACTTTTAACACTATAGTGCTATCCCGAATTCCCATTTTGCAGCATGCTGCTGGACTCTATGGCATGCCAACTATACCCTGTCCCTCAATGACTTATTTGGGCAAAATTCCCAAATTTATTCCATCCATGGCAATGTATATCAATATAATTTAATATTGGGCAGTTCATACCCGAAATAACATTCATAGCATACCATCATCAATAACTAGTGATCAATGCATTTATTTTCAACCCTTGACATATTTAAAATATGTCAAATATATGATCAATGACATAAATATCATGGCAACATACAAATCAGGTAGACTTATCGCAAGTCTTACCAATGATGTATAAAACAACCATGTATATGTTATGTATGCATTGCACTCACCTGGGCCATTTATTAGCATGCCTCACTAAATTCTACTCGATCCTTTCATTTATAGACCTCGAACCTTCTTTGATTCGAACTTGACTTCATTAATCACATGAATAAGATAAAATATTTGTTAGATTCAAATCTAACAATACCTTAACCATGCCGTCTAATATAATCATTCGAATATAAAATCTCCAAATATTTTTCCTTTTTTCCTTGTATTGTTCAAAAACTTATTATGGTCCCTAGTGACCAATTTGAACTTCCAATAATTCTCCCAAGCTTGCTAACTAACATTTAAACACAAAATGTTTCAAATTCCATTTTCAGACTGCTTGCTCTACCTTCAAAGATTTACTTATACCGGGCAGAATACATATCGGATCTTAATTTCTTTTATACTGGAAAAACTAGATTCGATACGGTTCTAACAGTATAAGCCAAATAAATTAATAAAATCTAAAAAAATTATGAAAATTCCTCAAACTCCCGTCACAGACAGAAACTGCTCTGTAAATTTTCTGACCTTTATTCGATTAAAAATTCATATCTTTTGACTCGGAACTCGAAATCAGTTTCCCTTTGTTGGATATGAAACTAGACGAATACATATTTACAGCGATATAAAATTCATCATCTAACCATTTTTGTAGAATTTATGGTGAATTTTTAAAGTCACTACCAAAATTCAATGTTCATCATAGACTTCCATAATCAACTTCTAATTTATACTAACTTCTTCTTATTTGTCTACTTATCAATTTAGTCCTATCACTTGTTTCAAACCATCAATTTATCATCTTCTTCATCAAATAATTATTCAAATAATTCCCTCTAATTTTCTTTCTTCGCCCAAAACAATCACTAAAATGCAAAGGTAAATATTTAAACTTTTTAACTTTGCTATTTAGTCCTCAAATCAAAACTACTACCTTAATTCTACTATTTTAACCAAAAATCGGATTTAATCCCCATCTAAGAATTCATTGCCTATTTGGTCACTTGATTTTGACAATTTTTCAAAATGGTCCCTAATTCAATTCAACATCGGTTTAGCATTCTAACATCAATTTCACATTTCCAACATCGTTAATTACATAAATACACTCCAAATTCATAAAATTCAGATTCGGTCCCTTAACTTTGAAGCTTGCCGAATTGGTCCCTATAAGTTTTAACTTAGGGTTTTGCTTCCAAACAACAAATCAAGCTTACTAGACCATTAATCCAACACACAAACCTTAAGTTAGATTTAAATCCATAAACCCTAATCTTCTCCATACAAACCAAAATATATAGGGTTTAAATCCTAACTCAATAACATGATTTTAACATTATATAAGCTTGATTCCAACTTAAATTCAACCATGGAATCATAAAATCTCAAATGCCCCAATTTGTTCATAAACCCTAATTTCCTGCTGATGTAAAATTCTCATCAATCAATCATGTATTCCATGAATTAAATACATCAAAAGATAGAGCTTGAAGAGTAGAACAACTTTGTAGTTCAGAAGATTACCTTAAAACCGAGTTTCGAGCTTGAATCGAGCTTGGAAAAATTTTCTTATTCTTTCCCCTCTTTCTCCACGTTTCAAGGCTGGAAAAATGAGATTTGTTCATCTTTTAACTATTTGCAACTATTAAATGAATTTTAAATTCATTTAAATAGTGAAATTACCAATTTAGCCTTTAAATCCAATGGCTAATTTAATCTCATCTAAAATCAAGGGCCAAGATTAAATCCATGTATATTTCATCTTCCAAAAATGTCCTCAACATTTCAAAAATATTTCAAAATTGCCATCCTTTTCAAATGACCAATTTGCCCTCCAACTATTCTTTATTTACTAGCTTGTTTCAAAATTACCATTCCATTAGTATCTAACTAAATTAGTTCCTTCTCAACCGACCAATATTCCATAAATATCATTTTATGATTTTCCATGGCTTATGGAACAGCCTCTGAAATTTCAATTCAATCTGATTTCCCTATATTCACAAAATACTTCTATTATGATTTTACCTTTTTCGAGCTATCGGATCTATTCTGAAAAATCCATATTTCCATAATGCTCCTCATATCATCATCTTCCATCCAATTACATAGATTTAATCTTGAATTAGTAGTTTACCAACTTTGCCCTTGTGATTTTCCAAAATTACGATCTTGCCCTTTTTCATCTAACGGCTCATATTTAGCATGGAAAATCAACTTAAATCCAAGGGTTCAAATTCTTCCAACACAAAGAAAATATCTTAAACATGTAAAATGACATAATAAACCTTGGCTTATCATCCTTCAAAATATCCTGGATATTCGATTCGATCCGAATATTCTTCCAAACTTTATCGCTTTATAGCCAAAAAATACAAGCTCCGTACGAAAAATTCGAGTAACACAGAAAGGTCACTCTTGGTGTGAACTATTCATTTACGGGGTTAAAATACATAACTTTTGAAAATTATACTTTGGTCCCTAAACTTTTCCAAAGTTTACACTTTAACCATAAAACTTTCAAAATTTTCATTTTGGTCACTAAATTTTAAACTTCAATTCCCGTTCCAATTTTCCTCGAATTTCGACCAAACTTTGCAAGTACCCTAACTAACTTGTCCTCTATCATCTAATGCTTTTAAATCTCAGAGATTCCTTTTTCATAACCCATAATCGAAGAAATCCTAATTTTTGCATTTTTGTCATTTTAGTCACTAAGATAACTTTTAAGCTATTATCCTAGTACTAAATGATCCTTAATAAACTTAGTAAAATTTGGGGTATTACAGCGATCAAGCAGTAATGAGTATGGGAATATGATGTGTGCGAACAACAAAAAATTTGGTCTCGATGCGAATGCTAGTGCGAAGTAATGCGGATGCGAATGTAGGTAACTGTGGATACAAATGCATGCAAATGCGGATGCATGTAAGTATAGACGCAAAAGGCTTGCGAACATGAGTGTGATGCGTATGCAGGTTAAAACTGCTCATGCAACATATTTCATGCCCGTTCGTCCTCAAGTCTGGCGTCCAGAGCGGCGTTCGCTTCCCAAGCTTGAAAATAGCTGCAAACAACTTCTTCTTGCAGCTCTTTAGCCTTCGCACGCATCATTGGTTCGGATGAGAATCTTTCGCGTTTGCCTTGCAATGTTGAAGCACCATCGGAGTAGGACTTCAGCATGGACTTGTTCTGAGTATAGTACTTAGATCATATTGGGCTATGTATTCATAGGACCTTATGTTGTATTGTAACTCTATTTTGGATTTTAAATTGTGAGTCGAATGCTTTTAAATCATGTATTTTAAGTGAAGCTCCCATGTAACGTTTTTAACTATTTAACTATGTTAAAATATTTGAATTTAATGGCTTTTATGAAAATGGATGTGGTTTGGGCTAAACTAAGTTGAAAATTTTATGGTAATGAGTTGGGTTTGAGACCCAAATGTCACATCCGGGTTGAGGGTGTTACAAAAACCTCAACCTCAGTCTCGATGGCCGACCCATGGGGAAGACACAACCGATGTCAGGGGGACAAAAACCCTCAACGAGCAAATCGGGGGCACAAAAGATCGGGACATATCAAAATCGAAGGAACAAATCTAGAGGAGGAGAGTTAAGGGGAACATGAGAAAGAAACGAAGAAAAAAAGAGAGGATGGCTACCGCTCACGATAAGCCGAGCGGCGCCACCCTACCATGAAAATGAGGATGGAATCCTAGTGGAATTGAGGAGAGAGGGAAGAGAAAATAGGGGGTATGTTTAGCTTTTTTTTTAATTTACAAATACTTTTTAAGTCTTAAACTTCAAACTTTAATTTTAAATTTTAAACTTAATTTTTTTAATAATAAATATAAGTAGGGACACCGAAAAGGAGTGGAAAATTTCTACCCGAATTCCTTTTAAGATTTTGTTCCATCTAATCTAAATTCTAAAGTTCTCACTTTACAACTCTACTCGTAAACCAATAGCAAATAATTTGTGCTTCTGGTTTTTCATTTTGTTGCAGTTTCCGACATCGCATGTTCTCGGCTTTATTACTCAGATAATATTTTTTTAAATTATTTCATAAAATAACATTAAAATTTATAATTTATGAAAATGTTATCCTTTTCTTATTAGATGTGGCAATTAGAAAAAAATGTGTCCAATCAAACATAGTTTTTAATCGGTTGTTAACTGGATGTGTCTTTTTCTTGAATATCACACGTAGTTGAAAAAATGAAGTGTTTATTTCGAATAAAGGGAAGTTGATCTTAATTGGGTGTGCCTTTCAAGAAATTATTATTATTTTTTGTTTTAGCATATTTTTAAAAAAATTACATTTTAATGATATTCTTTATTGAAACAAAAATGTTATAAATATTGAAATTTCTTATAAAAATGAGAAAAAAGTGTATCACTAGTAATATCTATGTGAATCAATATCATAATGCCGTGGGTATCACTTAAGCGTTAAATTTCTTCGTATTAGACGATCTTCAATAAGATCGTCATCCTCACCGTCTTCTTTATTTTGGCCAGCATTTTGTCTTCGTTATAGTGCAGTGGGCATCAATCACGCCTTACATTTTGGTGAATTATAATCGTATCATTTAAATCGGTAATAGTCTAAGCAGATAACTGGTTTATTCGGTACAATTTTTTTAATAGTCTAAAAGTGATTACAAGGTAGTATTTGTTTATAGATATTCTCATCTCTTTGACAAAGCACACACACCTTGCGGACATTGCAATTGAACTCGAATTTTCTAATATGAACATCATCCTTTTTTCACTAAAACTACTTATTGAGTTCGTTTATTCGGTACAATTACTCGGTTAACCATGAGTTATTTTACATGTAGTATTATAAATAATATACTTATTTATTAGTACAAATTTTAATAGCTTAAAAATATCAAAAAAATCAAATAAAATCTTTAATATTTATTATAGAAATGCCAACAATACAATAATGAAGGATTGGGCTATTGAACTCTATAGCAGAAGGCTGCCTAACAATCTCTTCCTCTCGGTACTCAATAAGTAGAAATTAAGAAATGAAATCATTTAAATGTTACAGCAATACAACATCATTATATGGGACAATTCTTACTAATGGAGCGGCCGAGGGAGAGACTGAGTGAGTTAGCTAAACCCTAAAATTATTAATGGAGTTCCCTTTTCGTTTTCCTTTTGAGTTAATTGGATGAGTCAATTTTTACTTCTTAATATAGGCTGTTTGGCTCATAATATTAAACACACCATAAACATGAGTAGTAATAAAAGAAGTCCATAACTGTAACTGTATTTTACCAAAAAAATTGAATGATTTAGCACGAACATCTCGTTCTTTCTCTTATAGTTCTTTTTCCCCTCTTATCTAGGTAGGATTAAGATTAAGATTAGAATTAAAATTTATAAAAAAAAAAAGTCAATAACTCACGGCACTTTATAGCTTAATAAATAGTAACTAAAATTAATTTTTAAATTTCTTTTTCAGTTTTTTCGGTTAATCATTTTACCAAAAACCATAACTGTAATTGTATCCTTTAACGTTAACTTAACCCTACAGTTATTGTACCGTTTTGGTCGAATTTTTCTGAATCACTCACCTATCGTTTATGCTATTTTTTGGGTTTTCTGTATGATATATCAATTTAAATTTTTATGAACAACCCTAATAAATATGATACCTTTAATATTTTTATATATAAAATTTTAATTTTTTAATAAATTTTATTATATGAATAATAAAATATAAATAAAACGGATTACAATTAAATTAAATCCAATCAAACCTATCTTGTTTAATGTAGTTTCAGAACAATTAGTTGGTACTTGGTATGGAACTTGGAACCTTTTCCCTCTCTTTGTAATTAGAATTAAAAGTTCAACATCAAATTAGGTTTGATAATTAGTGAATGTTTAAAAAATAATAACCGCCTAATGCACCAATTTTCGAGCTACTTTAATCTCTTCTCACGTATGGCGTACTCATTATCTTTTCCCCTAAGATATCTACTTGAGCAGTTCATTAACCAATTTTCCGTGTTTTGTTGATTTACGTAAGGATTAATTATTAGCCACAAATTTTAAAACTGTTTCATAACTCAACTATCGGTTAAAATAGGAGATTAAAAAAATTAAAACTTTAATGCATATTTCATTTATTTTTATATTTAGTTTTTTTTTATTTTTCTTATATCTACTATGTGCATTCTTCTCGTTTATGTTTTTGATTTTAGAATCTCTAATTTATCAAACATTCATTGTTATTGTTTTTAGTAGAAATAGTTATCACTTGCTATTTTCATATTTATTGAAAATTTATATCTGGAAACATAATTAACAAGATAGAAAATAAAATGGCTTAAGGGTTCAATAAGCCCCTAAACTTTTGTAAAAAAATTAATTAAGTCCCTAAATTTTTTTTGCACTCAATTAAGTCCTCAAACTCAAGAAAAAAAATCAATTTACCCTTTGACCAACGTTGACCGTTAACTTTAATGGTTTTTTGAAAAATTTCTGGCACGTGTTGCAACAGGATAATGTCACTTGTCATTTTTATAAATTTTTTAATTTTAATTTTTAAAACATATATTAAATTTTAAAAAATGAAAATTCTAAAAATCATTCTAAAAATATAAAAAATATTTTTAATTTCAAAATTTCTTTAAAAATAATAAATAATAAATTTTCAAAAAATTAAAATATTAAAAATATTAAATATTATTATACAATTATAAAAAATAAATGAAAAAATATAAAACAATAAAATTTATTTTTGGTTTTTAAAATATTTATTTTTATACTTTTTAAAATAAATTTTATTATTTTATATTTTTTCAATTTACTTTTATAATTTTATAATAATATTTAATATTTTAATTTTTTTAAAATATTTTAATCATTTCAAAATTATTATTTATTATTTTTAATACATTTTGAAATTAAAAAAATATTTTTATATATTTTTAAAATAATTTTTAGAATTTTCCAGATTTTTTTAAGTTTTTTTAGAATTTTTCTGATTTTATATATTTTTTAAAAAATAAAATTTAAAAATTCCTAAAAATGACAAGCGACATTATCCTATTGCGACACATGTCAAAAAAATTCAAGAAAAAATCGTTAAAGTTAACGGTCAACGTTGGTCAAAAGGCCAAATTGATTTTTTTCTCTTGAGTTTAAGAGCTTAATTAGGTGTAAAAAAAGTTCAGGGGCTTAATTGATTTTTTACAAAAATTTAAGGGCTTATTAAACCCTTAAGCCAAAAAAAATTAAAAGTTAATTTACTTATACTATGAAAAAAATGTATTTAATGTGGTTTAACCTCGTGCCATATTTTCATGATCTCAAAATAATAAAAAATACCATTCCACTTTTGCATGAATAAAACTACCAACCATGTAACATCCTAAAATCTGGGTTAGAAATTTAGGGTAGATTGAAGGAGAATCGGGTTAAGCTTGGTTCATATTTAACCAATTAGTATTTAATTTTAAGATTTTTCAAAGATAGTAAATATTTTTGGAAATCAAAATTGCTGAGATATTTATTTTGATATAACAAATTAAAAGAATTTTTTTGGACTTAATCGAATATACTAAATTTTCAAAAATAACTCAAAATTCAAAAAACTTGAAAATTTTATTTCAAATATTTTCCAACATAGCCGAACTTTTTCAAAATTAATATGATCCATTTTTGCACTTCTAGAAACTGGTTTCCAATTTTCAAGGCAAAAAGGATCGATCCCCTAGATCAAGTGATCAATCCCTTTGTGGGCAGAATCGTTTTTATTGTGTCTCCCAGCCTCCAAGTGCAAAAGGATCGATCTCTTGGCTGTAACGGTCATATTTTTATGCAAAGGATCGATCCCTCAATAAAAAAGGATCGATCCCTTTAGTTATAAATGCTGAAATTTTGTGTAGGTAACGACTATTTTGCATCCCCAACGGCTATAACTCATCTCCAACGGCCATAAACGGCTAGAAACTCATTTCACACTTTATAAACACCTCAAGGACACTCGAAGAATGAAGAGATGGACCTCCAAGCCTAAAGTTCAAGAGAGAAGAGTCTTAATGTGTTTGTTTTTTTAATCTCTTGTAAATCTTTAGAGTCCAATCTTAGTGAGCTTAATTGTATAAACTCCCACCTAGAGAGGTATTAAGTTTACAAATGTCAGGACCTCGTAATAGAGGGAGATGTTCTAGTTTAGCGTTAGAAAAACTAGAGAGGTTCTATCTTAGCCTTTGAAAAGATAGGGTTGTAAGGTTATCTCTTTGTCCTCAAATGAAACAATTCATTAGTGAATTGAGAAATCCTTAGTGTGCTAAGGTAGTGGATGTAGACCTTGGTTGAGAGGGTCGAACCACTCTAAATCGATCATGCACAAATTGTCATATTTTAATTCGATTTTGCTTCCAAATTTCATCAAGAGATCTTTACACCGTTCATTGGCGATTCGGTTGAAGTATATCGAGCCTATAAAAAATATTACTAAAAGTTACCTATAGCTTTATTTATTTTTAAAATGGTCTAAAGGTGATTACAATATAGTATCTGTTCATACATATACTTAATCCTTTTGACAGTGCACACACTTTGCAAACAAAATGATTGATATTTAAATTCAGAATTGGTTACTTGTGGGACAATATTCAATTGTGACATTCTGAATTCGATCATATCTGTAACACCCCGATCAGTATCCGAATTTTGATCCGAAGTGCTACATTCGGGCCACCCAAAGTCTAACCTACAATTTTCCATTTGAAAACCGTAAGTTTAGCCATCGTTAAAACATTAAACCATCCATAATTCTAAGTAATTAAATATCAAGTTGTGGAGCGATTTTAAGAGGTGGTGGTGGCTTGTTCGACATTACTTTTTCAAGTACAGCGGAGGCTCAGTTTGATTTCAAATTTTTGAAGGGTTGGGGTGAGTGGCCCTTTTCTCTCGGATTACTACTGATAGCTCCTTTATTTGCGTCCATTTTGTTTCGTTATTTTTTCTTTGCTAGGTATTTGTTCTTTTGGCTTGCTCTGGCACCTTGGCTCTCTTTATATATTGTCATGGATACTCTTTTCCTCCATTTATGATTAGGGAGGTTTTTAATGAGGTTCATTGATTATATTTTGTATGATTTTCCATAAATAAGATCATATTTTATTGATAAAAAACAGTTTACAAAATAGGAGCTCCGAGTTCATACACTGCATATCAAAATAGTATTTCAAAATAGAGTTATGGGCTCAACAATTGTAAGGTCCTATGAACAAATAAACCTAAAACAAAATAATAAGTATTGTACTCTAAAGCGATGCGGTGTTGGGAAATCCCTTGATGATGTGTTCCTTGGTCACGAACAATCTACTAACTTGCAAACAGAAATAAAAATTCCGAGCACTGAGCTTACAAAGCTCAGTGATATATTTATACTCTACCACACTTCTTGATTATCATAAAATAGTATTTCAAAATATACTTCCATGCTGAATTTCCACTTCTGGGCTCGTCAGTATTGGTACGCGGGTGTGCGAATCGGTACGCTTCCTTATATAGAAAGAGTCGTTATACTCGCTTCAGCCTTCGCATATCGATACACCTTGGGTGTATTGGTTTGGTGGATCGGTACGCCTGGGTCTATTTCGGTACTTGGGATCAATACTACGTATTAGTATACCTACATTGAAATAGCTGTTGGGGGTTGAAAACATAGCGGATCGATACGCGTAAGGGTGTATCAGTACGACCCCTTCTATATCGGTACTGGTATAGATTTTCAGTTCTGGAAAAATGTTGTAGCTGAAACCCTAAGGGGTATCGGTACGCCTCTAGGGGTATCGATACGGGTCTTATGAAAACATAGGTTTAGCTATTTGAAAACGTGTTAAGACCTTCCAAAACCATTTGAAAACATTATAAACATATTTTCAAGTTGTTTGGACTTAAAATCATTTTTGAAATCTTTTCAATTTAGTCCAAAACTATTTTTCAATCATTATATCAAAACAAATATCCTAACAAAATATCATTAAACCACTACATTGGAGTTTAAATACTAGCTCATTCAGGCCTTTGTCACATTTAGTCTCTTTCTACCCAATTGTTGTAGTGGGTATCGGCAGGCCTTTATGGGTACCAGTATTGTATCTTGGGTATCAGTACTCACCTAGAGTACTGGTACCAACTTAGGATTATGATTTTCGAATAGGATCATTTAGTATCGGTACCAAACCTAGGTACTGGTACTCGACACATGGTATCGGTACTGATGATTGTCGAATAGTGATGCACTTTAGGGCAAGTATACTCCTCGAACTAAGTAATAAAATGATAGAGTAGAGTGTCGAACCCACGAGGATTGGATCAATAACTCCGAAGTTATCGAACTTAAGAATATTTGAACAAGTATTGATTGGTGTCAGTTTATTAAAACTAATTACAAATAAAATAAATGTAGCTATGATTAAGACAAACAGATGTTGCGACAAATAACAGATAATTATGGAAGTTAGGTTTATTGCTAAGGATATATGCTTGATTACTTATTTCAATGCTACATCAACTGCAATACATGTATGCGCAAACCATTAAGATCTTTATATACTCGACATGGTTTTCTAATGAACTTCTAACTCTTTCAATGCCTAAAAGTTAATAATATTGAAGCTAAGGTGATATACTTCTATGTGAACCCTAACAACTCTATTATTTGTTTAAGAACTCTCTTTTAGTCCTTGAAACCCTAAACTTATATCTAAGCCAGATTAAGACTAAGTTAACAACTTAGCCTCACTGTTCATGTTTGTATAACCTAACTCTCTTGATATTAAGCCACTAATCAATAGTTAAAAGGCCTATCTCGTTAGCTCTTACAATAACTACGCATGAAGAACAATAAATAGAATAGATAAAGAGAAACAAACTATAGCATTAAAATAAAGCATTCAAAACATAAAATCCTAAAAAGCAGTAAAACCAACTAAAGTATTTAGCACATGGCTGAGCCTAAAACATTCATAATAAAATAATAAAAGTACGACAGCTTTTCAAGCAAGGGACAGAAAAAGGGCCGAGCATCCTCGACGATCTTCCTCCGTGCTGTCCAACTGTTGATGCAGGTCTCACACTCTCTTAGCCCCTCTTGATTGCTTCCAAAGTGTGGAGACTCCTTTAGAACTTCGACTCTGGTGGTTCTCCAATAGTTGAAGACTAGGAATGTCGTTTGTCATCGCGATCCCCTTTTAATTGTTGTCCAAGTCTTCCTTATATAGGTAGTGAAACTAGGGTTTTATAACCCTAAAATGCATGCGTCCTCATTAAAGAGGGCCATTGATTTCCTGTTATCTTTTAATGTTTCTTATCTAGGAGAAAGTCTACGTGCGTCAAAGTAGATTTGTCTTCAACTTTTATTGCCTTGTCAGCTCTAGTCGAGAGATCTGCTACTCATACGCTCCAGCATTCCTCTAGCATTCTGCGCATGCACCAAAAAACATTACCTCTCCCATTAAAACTACCAAAATATATAACATTTAAGCACATGCAGTGTATCTCCCTATCTACATGCAAACTATATGCAATCTAACCTAAATGCAACTAAATGGGCTTGAAAACATGCAAAAATTTAAGTAAAAAGGGTATGCAAAAAGGATATCTATACAGTCATCAGGTACTACTAAAGACAATACCGATACTTGGACATAAAATCATTGTGTTCAACCTCAAGTCATTGGGTATCGGTTTTGGTTCATCCCGTATCGGTGCGTAAACCTAGAACTACCCTTTTAAATCTCAAATTTCTACTATAATTCGTCTCCAAACATCCATATTCGGTACCCAAAGCTACCTAAGGTCCACTAGAGTATTTCTAGACATATTATGAACATTTATTCTCCCTATTAACATTCAATATCAACTTTGATCACTCAAGACACGCTTTACACACATAAACACCCAACAAGCACTAAGAACCATGCAAGACATCTTTTTATCATCTTAAAAACGCATAGGAGTTAGAGATGTACTAACCTTTAGCAAAAATCCCGAAATGAGCTCACACACTTACTTTCCTCAGGTTTTCTCCTTGTTTTAAGTTTGGAAAGGCTCTTCAACCACTCTCATTTGCCAAGAAGACATTGAAATCATATCAACACTTGAACCAATGATTTAGGAAGACTACGAGTTTACAACCTTTAAAATCAAGGGAGAAATCTCTTCAGGTTCCTAAAGCCTTAAACCACCTAAAAACCCATAACTCACCATTTTACTACAAGGATATAATTCTCTTGAAGCTTGAGAGATTATGATTAAAAATTCATAAATCTTAAATTTCATATGAGAAATTTGGAGTATAAAGCAGGGATTTTGAGTATAGAAAACCCAACTTTGAAGGAGAAATGAGATGATGAAGGAAAAAGAAGAAAAAGATGAAGGTGGGAGAGTGAGGTAAGCTTGTCTCCTCCTCTCCCACTGAAGACAAGGAGAAATAAAGGGGTGATCAGCCTTTATTTTGAAAAAAGGGTATAATCGCAACATAAAATCCTATATTTTCATCCTTGTCACAAAATGACCACTTCCAAAGCCCATAACCCAATTCTCATCCAATAAGGCCCAAAATTAGCCCAAGAGATCCAATTACTCAATCTAACACGAAGGTCCATAACCCAGGTCAACGTCTATCCATTGACTCAGAAATTTGGGTCGTTACAATATCTTTTAGGTTGGGTAAATAGGGTTACACTATTGCTTCATTAAACAAGTCAGCTAAGTCAATTGAAATGATGGAAGATGATGGAACTCAAAAGAGGCAAATAAAGTTTTTTCCAAGAAAAAGGCATCAATCTTGATCGGTACAATTACAATCTCTTACTCGTGCTGTTGCGTACTCACTAGAATTCTTTTCTAAACAGTTACCCGAGACCAAATTCCAAATAAATGACAAATATCATATCAAATATTGAGCCAGATAATGCAAACTTAAACACTAATGACATGTCCATTACCCTTAGAAGAGGATAAAATGACTTGTACAAAACATTCACCGTACCTTTTCTTGTCTTATTAGAATTTGTACCAAAACCATAAAACATTCCTAACCAATCTTCCAATACTCATACTAAAAAACCTGACTAAGGCATTAGAAAATAAACGGTAAGAGGATGCCATGATAACAAAAATGGAAGTCCTTGAAAAAGAAAAACATGGGAGTTGGTTGAATTGTTGAGAGATAAGAAACCAATTGAATTTAGATGCGTGTAAACTAGTAGAAATGTCAGTTGACTTCAATCATTGACTATGTGATACTCTTGAAGAACCCATAATAGACAAAAGATCTTATTAAATATTGGTTGGAAGATTGATATATTTAACACACACGAGACTAAATATAACATTTTCCTTAAGTGTGGGCATCCATTTTATGAACAATCCCAAAGAACCACGTCTTAAAGTTGTGAATATGACACTGAAATACTTGAAGGGTTGTTTGGGAAAAAAATTTTTGTTTAAGCATCAACCAAATTCAAGCATTTCACTAGAAGCATACACAAATGCAGGTTATGCGAGTTTTTTTGTTGACAATAAGTCTACATCTGGGTATTGTACGATTCTAAGAGAAAATCTTATACCATGGAGAATTAAGAAGTAGAATGTGAGTTATCTAGGAAAGATAATCCTAGATGATCTAGGAATAAAGAGAGAAGGGCCCATGAAACTCTACTTTGAAAATAAATCAACTATCAATATTGCTCATAATCATGTTCAACATGATCAAACAAAGCATATTGAAGTTGATAAACATTTTATAAAAAGAAAAATTGGATCGTGGACTAATTTTGCACTCCATTCATCTCAACGAAGGACCAATTAACAGATATACTCGCTATCCTTTAGTCAAGCAAAGCACTTCAAGATATTCTTAGCAAGCTGAGAATGGATGTTATTCATTCACTAACTTGAGGGGGATGTTGGATTAAAAAGTTCTATTTCTAACCTTTTGTTTTGTTAAAAGTCTATTGTTTTAGGAGTATTATAATTGTTACAAGTCATTGTGATCTTTATCTTTAGATAAGACTTATCTTTTAGCATTATCTCTTAGTAAGTATTTTATTAGAAGTTAAAAATCGGGTCTATTTAAAAGGGAACTTGTACACTGTTTTTCTACATATCAGTTTTTCTTGAGTAAAATTCCAGTTTTCTTCAATTTATTCTAATTTATTTTTTTTATAGGAAGTGTTAGAGGCTCATTGCTAGTGAGCAGAATCCTTCATTATTCCTAGATCATCATAACCATGCATATATTTATTACTGTTTTGTTGTATGACTTGAATGAAGCGTCTGTAGCAGAATATATGCAAGCCCTTATTTTCAACCCTCTTGACCTAGTTTAAGATCATGACACCTTTGACATAGGAATTGATGTCATCTTTCGGATGCCATTAACTTGGTATAAGTTTGACGTCTATTATTCATATGCCTTATTTTAAAAAGTTTTTTGGTAAGTGGTGACGGGGCGACCTGGGGAGGTCGAACCGGTCGATCGCTCAGGGCTCTATTTTTTTTAATTTTTATTATTTAAATAATTATAATAGAAAAGATCCTAAAATTTGGTTGTAATATTAGATACAGACCTTCACTTTGGGCCACAAATAACAAATAAAAGAAATAATAATTTGGTTAAAATATTATATAAAGGTTTTTTTTTTCCAATTTTTACTACTTAAATAGTTATAATTTATTTTTTCTAATAGTTATTATTAGGGGTTCAATTTTTTTCAATACTTATTATTTAGGGTCCAATTTTTTCAATACATGCTATTTGATGCTCAATTTTTTCTGGTATTTGTTCTTAGAGACCTACTCTTAAAATTTAGTTTTTTTTTCAATACTTGTTATTTGGGCTCCAATTTTTTTAATACTAGTTATTTAGGGTCTAATTTTTTCAATGCTTGTTATTAGATGCTCATTTTTTTCCAACATTTGTTATTAAGGGCATACTCTTAAAACTAAAAATTTTCAATATTTATTTAGGGCCTACTCTTAAAATTCAAAATTTCAAGACTTATTGTTAATGGTCTAATTTTCCAGTTTGCCCCAATCCTCCAAAATCTTAGGACCCACCCTGGTTGGCAGGGACGAAGCTATTAAGGGGTGGTGAGGGGCAATTGCCCCTCACCCCCGAAAAATTTTATTTTTTTACTTTGGTCATTCTATATAATTTGTTTTAAAAAATGGTTTATTTCTGAATTTGTCCCTTCACTTTCAAACATTTATGTTTTGCCCCCTAACCCAAATCCTGACTCCATCCCTGCTGGTTGGTGATTACATAAGAGAAAGATACCAGAAGTTTCTATGCACAAAATTCATTTTAACATAATTGAAAGGTGCATATGGTAAAGTCGAAAATATTGGCCCTAATTTAAATTCAGAACTTTAGCCCTTAAACTTTACGAATGACAAAAAAGTTATATATTTTATATACAGAAGGTGTATAACTAGATTATTTTTGATAAATTGTTTTGTTATTATACAAAGAAGTAGTGAAGACCGCTACAAATCAACATATCTAGACCAATAAGTAGGTCAAGTTGTACAAGGCTGATATA
Source organism: Hibiscus mutabilis (assembly GCA_019671005.1). NCBI lineage: Eukaryota > Viridiplantae > Streptophyta > Magnoliopsida > Malvales > Malvaceae > Hibiscus > Hibiscus mutabilis. The sequence goes on along the minus strand of CM033729.1, from coordinate 20,077,385 downwards.
ACTGTATATTGGCATATATTATATTGGGATGGTTTATAATAAACGTTGAGTACCGCTTTATACCAATAATTATGTATGTCATTGTATTAAATATAAATTTATTATTATATCACTTTTAATATGAAAATATATGTAAGTTAATTTTTTTATCATTATTCCAAGTTACGTAATATATATTTATTTTCTTTTAATGTATTTAGGTTAACTTTTTTATTTTATATATGATGTCTTATTGTTTTAGGTAAATATTATAAATGGTATTTTGTTTTAAAGAATTAAAAAATCATAAATGTTTTAATTCAAATTCAGATATGGAGCGAACTCGGATCGGATTTGGATCGGACATGAATTTGGAACGGATTCAGATCGGATCCTGACAGTATCCATATATGATCCGCCTCCTATTGGAATCGAACTCTTTTTTTCAGATTCAGATTTTTTCCAATCAAATTGGGTCAAAAAAATTTCTCGATCAAATTCGGATTAAATTGCCACCCTAATGTAACACCCTTAACGTATACTCGTAGTACGAATACACATTAAGGATGACACAATATTATTTAACATAGTTCTAGACTTGTAATTTTAAAAAAAAAACATCTGACATAAAACTAGTTTATAAAATAACCCTTTCTCGACTTTCGAAGTATTCATAACCTATTTGCATATTGCTAGTTTTGACCCTGAATTGGTTTATAAATCATATTAGTCAGTTATTAAAATAAGTATATAACGGAGGGTGAAAACTAGATACACTGCCTATGCTCTTTCTTGAATTTAAAATCGTTACACTATAAACGATAAATAAAATTTTAACCGATTAAATATCTTTACCGATACTTTTTTAACCATACGAATAATTCATATTTCCATGGTTAATCCTCTATACTATCTTAAACTAATTTATCACATTACTAGTACCTTATCATGTTCTTATTTATTTACGGTTTATTTTTGAAACTGACTATTTATCTAACTCTTAATCAAACTCATGCTTTAAAACAACTAACGAATAAATAGATACATGCCCACTAGAGAATATATAAATTAGAATGTCTTAATGATGTTTGGCAAATTGCAGCTTGATTAACATGCTTGACTCCTCTTCCGGTAAGTTTCCAATAACCTACGTGTGAAACAACATAGGCTAAGTATTCACTTAGTGAGGCAAAGCATATAAGGTTACCAAATAACTGACATGAACATAATTCAAGGCTTATTTTTATTTTTAGCTTATCTAAGTATAACTGATAAATTACTTATATTAAGTTCATCATGTTTACTTGACATACTTCAACATGCTTCTCCTAGCATAATATAACCAGTTTCTATGGTATTTCATGGAAAACTTTATCATAATTCTAATTCTTTGCCTAACATATCAAACAAAGAAATACATATATTACTGAGTTTAACATAATCAGAAAATATTGATCTTACAAAAAATACAGAGATATACAAAGAGTGCTGAGAACCTGTTATTTCTCTTACTTAGTACTAAAACTTTGCAGAAAACTTAGTACATAACGGAATTTGCCAAGCTCACTAGCTCGATTACCAGCACTTTTAGTAATCTTTTAAATTTGCCCAAAGTATACTTTATGAGACCTTAGGTACGCGAGTCATCTGAAATATGACACCGTAGTGCCAAATAGAACAGACAGATGAGTACGTACTTGAGGACACTCTTTGCTCCTCATAAAAGCACCTCGTTGGTGCCATTAGCACTATGGGCGTGGATCCCCAGGGTGCACACCAAGGGCTTAGGTCCCCAAGGTGTATGTGACACCATCGTAGTCACAAAAACATTTAATCATATCATAACTTGAGTGATGCAACTGCTAAGGACTCTATGGCATGTCAACTATACCAAGGACTCCCACTTTGTAATACTTGGGCATACAGATATATGTATATCATGATTCTAACATCATACAAGCATGATTCTAACTTAAAATCAACCATGGATTAATAAAATCATAAAAGACCCAATTTGTTCATAAACCCTATTTTCTTCCTCATATCAAATCTCATCAACCAAGCAATTATTCTATGAATTATTTACATCAAAAGATAGAGCTCGAAGAGTAGAACAACTTTGTATTTCGAAAGATTACCTAAAAACTGAGATTCGGGGCTTAAATCGAGCTTGAAAAACTTTTTTCTTCTTTCCTCTTCTTCTTCTTCTTTTCACCAGGGTTTTGGAGAGTATATTTCTGATAATTCCTTCATTTTTCATGTATTTAAGACACTTATATTATGAAAAATGAATTTTTAATTCAATAAATTCCACTTTCTAAAAATACCCTCCAACTAGATCTATATTTCTAATTTGCCATTTTGTAACATTCCAACTAGACTTAGTTAGATTCTAATAAGCCAATATTCATCAATAAAAGAAATCTCATAATTCCTTCCATGTCCCTTTTGGGGGAAAATGACCAAAATGCCCTTTACCGATCAACTTATTCACAAAATTGCCATTCTATGTCATTTTAATCAATTTAAAATTTTCCCGACCATTTTAACATCCAAATATCCATAAAATGATATTTTATGACTCTTCTAAGGTTCATGGAACTATCTCTGAAATTTTAGCTCGATCCAATTTGTCGATAATTACTTAGGACTTTTACTACATTTCTCGATAATTGAATTATCGAATTGAATCAGTGACTTCATCTTTATAAATTTTAGGATCCGATATTAATATATTATTCCATCATCTAATAAAATTTCATGTATTTCCACTCACCCATACAGATATGGGACCTTCTAGATGGTAATCCATCCTAAGGCCGAAGCACACTTAACTACGAAGTTCGATCAAAATTCAGTATCTTGAACTGCATTTTTCTTCCTGAAACTGTTATCAACTTTCGTATCATATCCTGTCTTATCCATATACAAAATAAAAATAATGACCGAATAATTTTCTTTATTCGAGTCATATATCCGGGCATCACCAAATTATTCGACTGAGAATAACTTTTTACATAATTCTCGTACCGGAATCCGGGTGATGCCAAAACACGCAGTCTAACCCGGTCTATCCATCCATGGAATAAAAATTCTTAACGGTAAAATTCTTCATTAAGGGCCCATACTTTTCCCATCTTTATACTCTAGATACCAACTTTTGAAAAGCTATCATTTTGGTCACTAAATTTTAAACTTCAATTCTCATTCCAATTTTCCTCGTATTTCAACCAAACTTTGCAAGTACCCTAATTAGCTTGCCCTCTATCATCTGATGCTTTTAAATCCCAGAAATTCGTTTTTCATAACCCAATAAATCCTAAGTTTTGCAATTTTTTTATCATTTTCGTCACTAAGTTAGCTTTTAAGCTACTAACTTAGTAAAAAATGACCTTAATATTATTTAACGAAATTTCAAGGTGTTACACCTAAACCCCACCCCTTCCTCACCTTCACTTCACCGCCCGACAACCTCACCCCACTCTCACAGAATAGGTCGAGAGATTCAAGTTGGTGAGGGGAAGATTCTTCTTGTGTAATGGTGTTGACATGTTCGTCTCTCTATTGCCGCTTTGATACGTTCAAGGTATTAATAGATTCACAAGGTACCCTACACCATTTTTACTCTGCTTGGGACATGAATTTTAGAAAACAAAAACTTCAATTGGAACAGATAGAGAGACAATGTTTGAAAATGTTGCAGAGATGATGAAAGGGGATTGGGGACTATGGCCAGGTGAACGAGATCCGCTCACTATTTTTACTTCTATTTATGATTTTTATGAGGCGATGAATCGGAGCCAGGTGGAGTTATAAAAACTATGGTTGTCGGTCGGTGAAGGTGAAGGTGAAGGTGAAGGTGAATGATGGGTGCGTGGGTGTGGTTTTTCGGTCGATGAGAATATGGTGTGGTGGGATTGTAATTTAGGGTTTGCATAAAAAATTAATAATTTTTATTTTAAATATAATAATAATAAAATATAATTTCATTTTTATTTTAATAATAATAAAAAGAATTCTATGTCATACCAAAATAATAATAAAATAATTTAAAGTGGCTAAAATATGAGCAATATGAAAGTTTAGTGATTAAATTAAAAAAAATTAAAGTTTAGTGAGCAAAATAGGAGTAACAAGATAAATGAGTGATGATATGTGTAATTTACCCAACTCCATTTTATATGTATTAAGCTTAATGCGAATCAAGCTTTCTAATTGAACTTAAAGTTTTACCTAATTATGAAAACGAGTTTGTGAGAAAATTGTTGATAGCTCAAAAGTTTTAAGGTGTACTTATTTCTTTTGCATTTTGATTATTAATATAAAACTTTTGTAATCACATTGATAGTGAATTACAACCGAAGAACTCATATAGTTATTCTGGTTAGTAATTAGGATAGCGAGTGAAGAAACTAACTGTTGTTCATCCAAAGATTCTTTCATTCAGCTTATGTTATTTACTTGTTAAAGGAATTTGTTTTTCTCTTAAAGCATACTAAGGGACGCATGGTTCACCGAATATTACTATTCTTTAGCACTACGAGATATGTTAAATTACCATGTAAGGTTTTATTTGTTGGTTGATACACTGTAAAATTACTTGATTTGAAATTCTTTTAACAAGTTCTGTCCATAATAATTTGGTTTAGTGTTTAGGGTTTTGGTTTTAGGGTTTAAGGTTTAAGTGTTTAGGTTTTAGGATTTAAGGTTTAGTGTTTAGCATTTAGGGTTTTGGTTTTAAGGTTTATGGTTAAGTTATTTTTAATTAAAGTAGTCCCAAATTGAAATAATATGTAAATAATGAGGGTTAAATTTATTATTTTTTTCGAATTAGGACAAAATTGTTTTAATGCACAAACGTGGAAGACTAAATGTGTTATTATACAAATATTTTAATTATCACGTCACCTTTTTAATGGATGTTAACGAGTAAGTGACCAGTTTAGAGCAAAATTAAAAGTTTAATGGTAACATTGGAGCACTTGAAAGTTTGGTTACCAAATTGAATAATTTACCGAAATTTAGTTACCATTTTTGTATTTTACCCAAAAAGAAAAATATCTGAAAAAGTTATATAAAAATGATTTTTTAGATTTTATTCTAAAAATGGATAATAACGCTTTCGGTCCAATGATTTTAAAAGTAATTAAAATAGTTAATGGTACATAGTGGTATACATGATTAGTGGTACATAGTGATACATGATGTTTATTGTAGAATCATCCTATTATATTAATGGAAAACCTTTTTCAAATTTCAATCAAAGCAACATTTACATGTAAACCCACGATTTAAATTGTTTTTGTGACTTAGTTGTTTGATTGTACATTTTATTCGGATATATGATCTGTATGGAATTAGCCAACAATTCTCATGTTTCTATTTTCCATTGTATAAAACACTTGGGCTGCCCCAATCGCAGGATTGAAGTATAATGTGACATAGGATGGAAAAAATGTAGTTTGCTATCTATAGAAAAATGTTTCCCAAATTTAATCGGCCATTTGATATATTTTGCAGTAAATAAAGTTAGTTGATTAAATTTAATGTAGTTCGATCTCCATTTTCAACCTAATTCGGCTATTTGATATATTTTGCAGTAAATAAAGTTAGTTGATTAAATTTAATTGGTTACGGTGGCTAGATTGCGAGAAATTATATTATGGGTCATTTTTATTCACGGTATCTACGAGATCAACAAATAAAATGCATATATTTTATTAATTTTTCCATATCATTTTTTACCAAGTAAATTTTTACTTGGTAAAAATTGTTTTTAAATTTGATTTACAGTAGATATGAGTGAAGATTCACTTGATAAAAAGATGAGATACAAAATATTAATAAAATGAATGTACTTTATTGGTTAGTTCTATAGATGACGTGATGAGAAGGACTCATGCTATAATTTAGAACTTAGAACTTAGAACTTATTTACACTATGATTAAAGTGATATTGATTCTTCGGGCCTAACCAAGGGATCCTTTATATTCTATAGTGTGGATATTGTTCTATCGTTGGTAAGGGATTTCCCAATGAAGAAATGGAGAAGGATTTCATTACACAGTTTAAGCTCCTAGAATATTGGCCTTTGGGATTTTCTCTCTGATATTAGCAAGAGGCCCACTGAATGTGAAATTTTCTGTTGGGCCAGGTCATTCCAAGAAAGGTAACCATATCATTTATGACTAAAGGATTAACATCAATAGTGCAGTTAGTGGTGAGTATTCGATTGATCTCGAGTAATTTTTTTTGAATTAATCGAGTTGATGCATCATATTTCATAATTTAGATTTTATTTAAATTTTTTCGAGTCGAATTTATGAAATTCTAGTCGAGTTCCTATTCAAATTCAATGGTAAACATTTATAACGTTATGATATTAATTAGTTCTAATTTGAACGGCTTCCTATATATATATAACAGGTAGAATTAAAAGACTCGACTCAAACTTGAAAATCTATCCATTAATTACTAAAAATTATAAGTTATTCGAATTTTCATTTATAACTCAAACTTTATTTGAAAATTTTCCGAGTCAAGATTAAGAAATTACGAGTCGAATTAAGACTAGTCGAGTTTATTCGCATCAAATTATATCGAAAAATTTGAATTTCTCAAATCTAGTCGAATTTTGCTACCCTTATATAAAGTTAATGAATGCATTAGTTGCTCACTGTTGAAATGATCAATCACTTAAATGAAATAAGACGAGGAGGAGGTTTGAAAATCTTTGGGTGGAATTTGAATAATTAATTTGAGTAAATAAAACCGCCTTTCGAAATTCTTTATAAATCTTGAAATTTACTCCAACAAATAAATTCATTTTTGGAATATTAGGAACTATGATAAAAACGATTTTTTTTTTTGCGTTCTCGGTGTTTTATTAATTTTTGTTGAGTCTAATTTTCCGAGAAAAAAGAGAGGCATAACTACTTTCAATCAGGTTCATCCTGAGCACATATGTGTGATGATGTTTCTCGGAGATGCAAATTCCCTTTTGCATCACAACTTTTCAATACTTATCACCTTTTTCGTCAGATAACCATAATTTTTCATGGCTATCGTTCAGTCAAAAGTTTCTGATTATGCAGTTTCCTTTAAATAACTGGTGGAATATTGTTGATCATCGAATCGTAATCCCATTTTATCCAAAATTCCCTAACCTTTTTCGTTGTAAATTTACTTACAACCGCAAGAGAATGATTTGATATACATCTTGGTCGGATCTAGTCGATCACTGCCACTATGATTTGCTCTGATAAACAAAAACCTCTTTTCGTTTCTTTGATACTAATAATTCCATGCAAACAAAAGTAAGCCACTTTAACATCTGGAAAGTGAGGAAATGAAAACAAAAATGCATCAATCATGCTTCTTTAATGTCCTACTCACTTCTATTTTTACAACTTTTGACTAACCCATTGTTGCAAAGGTCCCCAAGCTGTTGAACTCGTGCTTTTCTATGATGAATGAGTCGACTTTGTCCTCATTCCAACTTTTCCATTTATGTGGATGTTAAACTGTATCTTGGTCTACTGGTAGGGCCGACTCCCATGCACCAAAAAGAAAAGAAAAGAAAACGAAAAGGATTGTACAATAAATGGAAGAGTTCCACTCACCCAAAGCTGTCGTGGATGATTCAAGGACTGGTATTGTCATTTTATACGACTTAATGTAAAATGATATGATATTCATATCTATGGTTCTAGATGTTGGAATTCCATCCAGATTTACTCAATACATGTTATACCTCTGCTTAGAACCGCCACATCTCTGCCTACAGTTACCATGTCCCCGCCTATCAACACCTTCGAAATAACTATCCACTAGCTCTCCGAAACCCATGTTCAGGGGACATGATAGCCATCAAATCCATCCGACTCACCAGCTAAGCTATTGTCTGTCAACCATGTCTAATCCTCCAACCTACATAACTAGATTGAAAAGTCTATCGGCTGAACCCATCAATAACCGTCACTAGACCTGGCCAATCCCATCAACAATACCACTCGCGTATAAATACCCCCTGATCAGAAGGAGATGACAAGGCAGAACTCTTTGACCAAGGCCTCTGTCATTTATCCTTATTCCTCTCCACCATCATCAGTGGCTCTCCGCCCACCTCAGAATGGGTGAACCACCATCAGCCATCGCCTTCTTATCAATCTCAAACTCATTGTTCGGTGTTTGAAATTTTGGACATAAAAAATTGGTGCGGTGAGTATGGAGATCTTCCCAATCAAAACAATCAGTCGCGATCTCCCTCCCGTTAAAAGTCATCTAAACCATAATGAAGAAAGAAGTAGAAAAGATGGGACGACAACTCATCGCCACGCACATCTGAGGGTTACGCCGATGTGTCAATGAGATAACAACTTCTCGCCAGATCTACCGGTGAAAGTTTGGCATCCCCTCATCGTGAGGCATCGATATGGTTGTCGTAATGCGCACACCTCGCATACCCCAAGTGCCGATATATTCACGATGCAGGCGCGAGGTATATTCTTCAAGAGCAAAAACGAATATTTGGTTTTTCCCCATCTTATAGCCCACTAAAAGGATGCTTCAAAAGACCACATTCCGCGTTCTCTACTCCGAACCACTAAGGAAACTCCACGAGTACAAGTTTCCAACACCACCTACATTCATGATAATGATGGCCTATATTCTCGAAAATGACCATGCCAAAAGCGCACAAGCAATGCATCAGTTACGAGGACACTTCTTCATGACAATAAAAACACGACCTTTCATCTTCAACCTCAGCTCGTGTCACTTTATAGTATTTCTTCGACTAAAGGGGCAAGTGTTATACCTCCGCTTAGAACCGCCACATCTTTGCCTACAATCATCATGTCTCCGCCTATCAACACCTCTAGACTGACTATCCACCAACCCTATGAATCCCATGTTCAGGGGACATGATAGCCATCAGATCCATTCGACTCGCCAGTTAAGCCTACTGTCTGCTAACCAGGTTCAATCTGCCAACCTACGTAACCAGACTGAAAAGCCTATCAGCTGAACCCATCAATAGCCGTCACTAGACCTAGCCCAGTCCCATCAAATAGTACCCCTCACCTATAAATATCCCCTGATCAGAAGGGGACGACAAGGCAAAACTCTTCGACCGAGGCCTCCGCCATTTCTCCCTATTCCTCTCCACCATCATCAGTGGCTCTCCGCGCACCTCAGAATGGGTGAACCACCACCAATCGCCATCAACCGTCACACTCTTACCGATCTCCACCTCCCTATTTGGTATCTAACATTATGTACATCAACAATACTATTTCTATTTTTAAAGATGATTGTATGAATTAGGATTAGACTTCGATTTAATCTTCTCATGCCTTTGTTTCCGGTTATTGTATTGTTTAAAGGAAGTTGCTTAAAATGAACCTACTTGACTGATTCCACTTCCCCACTTTTGAATATTTTATTATTATTTTTATTGCATGAATAGGAAGTTCCAAGTTGAAAAGGTTCTATTAAAATGGGAAAACTGTGTCCTTTCTTCACAAAGATTCTATGAAACTTGACTATATATTTGAATTGGGGCTCAAAGCTTCATCACAGGCGGCATGACGTATCATAAGCCAGACAATCGTGATCTATATCATCTTCATATTTCAACGGATGAATGTTAAAGTAATTTTCAATGGTATATAATTCATGTATAATATCTTAAAAACAAGTATGATACATGAAAAATAATATGTTGTGCTCGGTATCTTCTAACATTTCATTCTACAAGAAACCAACAAACAAATTGTTTTTTAATTGCCTCGTGTTTCTACTTGCTGGGAAAAAAAAATCTTTCTCTGCTTTAAATCGTTTTGCATATTTCTATAAGCAATTCCAAAAGTCACTGGGGTCCTCTCCAATCCCACCATTATGTTTTATTTATTAACTGCTACATTGTGTGTGGGGTTTCAATTCTGCATCCAATTATTTTATATTTAGTACAAATTTTATAAGTATAAAATTCTTTAAATATTATTAATGTCATATACCTTTTGCACTATGATTTCTATGACTAGTTTATCATCAAGGTCATTTGTATGCCCTATTTGTTTAAGATCTCTTTTCATCTTTTTAAAGATTCATTTTATTTCATTACTAAAGAAATGAAACCATGCAACGTTTTTAAAATTTCCATGAACAAAATAATATTATTTAACAACCAAGATCAATCATTTAGTTTCCGAGGTGTTAGCTTATTCATCCCTTTAATCATGCACTCCAAACTTTGTAGTCCAAGCTACTTTTTTATATAAGTTTTTCCTTTTGATATGGAAAAAAGATCACATTTTCCATAGTTTAGATCCAAAATAGTATAGAATGAGAAATTCATCATATTTTTGAAACTAAGGAATAATATCATTTTTGTTATATGTTAATGCAATTGTAGAGGGATTATTGATGATCTTTGATTTGTTGGTACAGTGTTCCTTCCACTAAGAAATTGTGTAAGAATTGATGAGGGCTTGTTTACTCGCAACCTCGGAAGCATTACGTGACATATTTCGATACCTTTTGAGAGTGCTTTTTCTTATTGAATGATCTGCATTTCCAAACAAATCTTATTGGGGTGGATATTCATGTTTATCTCTTGTTTCTTTGGAACAACAAATTGCATAAACAATTACAGCGTTGCTGGTATCAAAAGATACTTTAGGATCCTGGAATCTGAAATCCACTAAAAGGATTTATAGGAGTTAGGCTTTGAATGTGATGTCAGGTTTCTGAAAGTAGACAATGTTGTAAGAAGTAAGAACTGATGAGATGAAAACATTATTGAAAGAAAGCAAGAAAATCCCATGCAAAAAGAAAAAGAAAGAAAACAGATGGTCTCTTATACGACACGTTGGAAAGACAGAGAGAATAGCATATTTTTTTTGCTCGGAAATATAAAATTTTATTTAATAAAAAGCTATACATGACCACCATATGCCTCATTAAAAAACCCCACCGCATTGAAAGGGGAAAAAAGGGCATGATAATGATCGAGATATAATAAGTAGCAAATCGCCTAGTAAAATCGAATTTCTCACACCTAATACAACACCACACCATATATAAACCATATAAGAAACTTTCAACCATAAATACAATAAAACAACTGCATCAGGACACTGCACTATAAGCTAGCTTTTCAATATCGAGACTTGCCCCATTACCAAGATCCTCAATTGTGCCCCGTAAAATCGAAGCAAGGCCAACAATGAACATCCAACATGAAGCCAACAAAAGAAAATAGCAACCAGCCCATGAAGTCATACTAAAGCAAAAGGAAAGTAGTTATGTGGTCCTTATTTTTTCGTGGAATTATTATCCCATACACGGTGGTGGAAATTTTAGTTTCCACAAGCGGATTAGTTTAGGGGTTTAGAATTTTAGTTTAGGATTTAGAGATTAAAGATTTAGATTGTAGGTATAAAAATTAAGATTTATGGTTGGAATTTAAGGTTTAATATTTAGGGTTTATGGTTTATTTTTTCATGGGGTTCAGCATTTATAAAGCAAAAGGAAAGTAGTTTTGTGTAGAGGTGGCAAATGGGTGGGGTCATTCGGTTCAGGTTCGGTTAGAGTCATTTCAGTTCGGGTTATTTAAGGTCTGACTACATTAAGTTTAAGTTCGGTTTAGGTCGGTTCGGGTCTGGTTTGATTTTAGTTCGGGTCTATGGTGATTTCGGTTGGGGTATCGGGTTGGGATTTCCGGCAGGTTGATTTTCAGTTCGGTTGACATTCGGTTCGGTTGATTTCGGGTCGGGTCAATACCGGGTTAATGGGAGATCGATCGGTTTTAGTCGGGTTTTCAAGCCAAGTTAGGTTTTTCCACCCTATATATGACTTTATATAGCCTATATATTTGGCTTTTTGGTGAGTTATGCGACATTTCACATCTTATATATATATATTAATATATTTTCTTTATTTCGAATTGCATTCGGTTCGAGTCCATTCGGTTTGGTTGAAAATCTGTTCAGGGCAATTCGTTTCGGTTGAAAATCGGTTCAGGTCCATTTTCGGTTCAACTCAAATTCAATTTTGGTTCGGTTTATTTTGGGTTTCGGATCAAATTTGGGTCATCGTGTTCGGGTCGATTCCGGGTCTCGATTCAGTTCTCGGGTCTCGGGTCAAGTTTGTCAGGTCTAGTTTTGTGGTCTTTATTTTTTTCATGGGATTATTATCCCATGCACCGGCGACGAAAACTTTAGTTTCCACAATCGGATTAGCTTAGGGGTTTATGGTTTAAAGGTTAGGGGTTTAGATTGTAGGTATAGAAATTAAGGTTTATGGTTGGAATTTAGGGTTTAATGTTTAGGGTTTATGGTATTGTATTTAGGGGCTTGGTGTTAGGAATTTTATTTTTATATTTTAACCTTGGATTAGGCATGCTTGTGTAAAAAAACTTTACACTGCATGTGTACAGAATAATTTTATTTTTGCATGTATGCAATGTTTGGGTCCCAAAACTCAATTAGTTGTTATCTGTAAAATTTTGATCTGCATTGGACAATAATTTGCTGCTTTATTCTTAAACCAGTTTGCTTCAAGTAAAGTATGTTTGTGCCGTGACTACATGAAATTGCATCAATGAAGTGTTTTTATCAAAAACGATTGAACACGACTTGCTTTTTAATTGCTTCATGAAATGAAATTTATGTAGTTAGAGATTGATATGAACCTTTTGGGTTTGGGGGATTTGAATTGTCATTTCATATCATCAATAATCTGCACAAGAAAACCAAAAGATGGATTTATAGCTTTATACTTTCAAGCTTAAAAAGAGTTTTAACACCGGTTTATAGATATGACAGACATCTTCACAAAACAAGCTTTGTACTTAGGATTAGTATTAGGGTGAGCGTTCGATAGAGTCGAATTAAAAAATTTTGAGCTATTCGAGTTGACCCATCATATTTTACAACTCAAATTTTATTTGATTTTTTTATTCGAAACGAGTTTTCGAGTTCCTATGCAAATTTAATTGTAATTATTTACCATGTTATAGTACGATTTGATTCTAATTTAAACGACTTTCTCTAATCATATAAGATATGCATATAATATATATGTATATATATATTTCTTCTTATGTGACATATTTCTTCATATTTATTATTTCAGTATATATTTATCAAGAAAAATTGAGGGATTCTATTCGAACTTAAAATTCAATCTACTAATTATTTAAAATTTCAAGTTATTCGAATTTTCATTTCACAATTCAAACTTCATTTGAAAGTTTTTCGAGTTGGGTCGTGTATGAAATTTCGAGTCGAATAAAGATAAATCGAGTTTTTTCGCCTCGAGTCAAGTCAAAAAATTCGATCTTTTAAAATCGAGTCTAGTTTTCTTCGCCCTGCTCAGTATATTAAGCAAAAGAAACAAAGGGTTGTCGAAAATTTTCTCTAAATCATCCCTTTTCAATCTATTTTAGTCTTCGCTAAAAGATGGTGCGATAAATCAGCTTATAAACGTCCATTTGATTGGTTTGCCATTGTCCTCTCATTCAGTGGCGGAACGTTGTTGAGACATGTGGGAGCACGATCCCCAAAATTTTTGGAAATTTAAAAATTAATCCTTTAAATTTTGAAAAAATTTAATTTGGTTCTCTACAAATTTTTAAAAAATTCATATTAAGCTTTAAAAATTTTAAAATATTTTAATTAAATCACTCATATAATTTTTAAAAGTTCTCATTAAGTCTCTCAATTTTTTAAAATTTTTAATTAGATTCCCGAATTTTTGAAAAAATATGCAAATTAATCCGTTTAAACCTTTAATTTTTAAAAAGAATTAAGTTGGTCCCCCAAACTCTATTACCAAGTTCCGCCACTGATCCCATTTGTACTTGAACAAAATTTTATCCTTTGGTTTTTGTTTGAAATTCTGAGCTGAATATTTGTGAACCTGTAAGAATTGACAAGTTAATGGTTGAAATCATGCAAGTATTAAATCATTTTTGTTAGTGATGAGGCCAATGAAGCAGTCCAAAATGTTCATTATTGAGATATTTGATATGATTCAGTGGCTGAGGCAATGAGATTTTGCTCTCATGTCCATATCATGCATGCTGAATGAGAAGCAACATTTAAGAGAACTATTAAGAGCTAACAATAGTTTTTTTTTTCATCTTTTCTTTACAATTAACCATCTAAAAAATTAGAAATAGTATGAAATAAATCCCTCATTTTCAAAAATAAAAAATAAAAAACAGGGACGTGACAGATCTAGATGTCTGAGTTTATCTTTCCCATAAATAATTTAATTTCTAAGTGCCATATCTTTCTTGTTTTGGTAAAAAAAATGTTGACACGTTTTCAGAACAGTATTGTCTTATTATATATCCACAGAAAATGCAGCAACCTTGTTTTTTTTGGTGGAAAAAGATAATTAAAAAGAAGCTTTTGAAATGATAATGATTTGAGAAATTTGAATGAGCCAAGGCATGTTCATGGACCTGGCTTTATGTGAAAATTGTCTAATAGGGATTAGAACCACCATAAATTCCACTTAAAAATAACAAGCATTGAAACACTTCGCTACTATATATGGCCTGATCTCATCATGCATTTTTATCAAATATATTCACCATGCATTTTTTTAATAACCTTCATAAGGAAGCAAGTGAAAGAGAAGATTACGTGTATGTTACTGTTTCTGATGTTTAACTGTTTGTCTTATCACATCACAGAGCCCGGAGCTCCTCCTCTGGACCTGTCAGCCTTCGGAGACTCTTGCACTTGGCCACTGTGACGTGGTAAGACAAACATCAAGTTTCACTGAGCTCGCAGCCTGATAGCCGAACTATTGTCTGCCAGCCCATCAATAGCCATCACTAGGCCTAGGACTGTCTTATCAACCATCACTCCATCTACAATACTAAGGGGATATAAATACCCCCAAGATCGAAGACAAAAAGGGACGACAATTCTACAACTATCTTCTACATTGACCCTCTCTCCCTCTCTATATGGCTCCGGCCACCGGCTCTACACTGTTTGCGGCTCTCGGCCCCAAGTCAACCAGGGGTGAACCGCCCGACTCAATGACCAACCATGGGCCATTGTGGTTGTTGGCCCGTCCCACGACGGGTGAACCATTAACATTCGTCCTCAAACCTTCCTTCGGCCACCATCTCCACCTCCTTTTTAGTGTCACCCAAAACCAGCATAAAAAATTGGTGCAGAGTGCATGAAGCACTTTCCAGCTGAGAGAATCAGTCGTGAAATCTTTCCCGGTTTTGACCCGTTTCGACTGCGAAAGAGAAGGAAGTAAATAGAATAGGTCAACAATATCTCACCACTAACAGCTGGAGGCAATGCCAGAGAACAGACAGGATAACACTGTCGCGTCTGAACGATGATGACCAGTGGCTGCTCCGTAAAAAGCATGAGGCCATAAAGTGGTAGCCACGCCCAGTTCGCAGAAACTGTGAGCCCCTTCGCCATTGTGGGATGCTATTAAGGTGGTCGTGATGGGAGGCCCCCACGTAGAAAGCTCCGGGGAACTTCCCACAAAAGCACAAGGGCAGAACCCTCAAGGCATCAAAAGAGGATGCAAGAAGACGCATTCCCAGGTCAGTCATGGAGCGCACCCGAACGAAGAAGCAACAGTGAAGATAGCACGCACAAGAAGCACTTCCGTCGAAAAGTCCTTTGTAACTAATGCTCACTATTAGGGTGATTCCCCCTGTACACCTCCGAAGTAAATTTCCTTCAGGGACAAATGTAAAAATATACGAATTATAGGGTGCTCACTATTAGCTACCCTAGTGTGCAGGATTAAAGAAAGCGCAGATGACCCTCACCCAACAAATGAAATAAAAATGGAATTTGCACGACAACAAATTTTCTACAAATGATCTCCACTACAAACGCATACTTTTCCAAACCTTTAGGTACTGGGAAACCCACTTTATTCGAACATCCCGAGGACTTGGTACAATCCTAGGGAAAATTTTGAAATTGTTATAAAATGACTATGTGATTCTCTTTAAGTATCTACATTATTCTTTTATTTCTACAAAGAGTACAAATATGACTCATCCCTAGCATACGAGTGACTCTACGAAAGCACAAAGGAAATCCAAACAGACTGCTTCGATCCCTGTATGCTACAAATATGGATTCAGCTTGTCAGTGTATGTCTCTCCAAGGGTCATATTTGGACCCCAAATCTCAATTTATTCTACAAAGAAAAAGAGGATACCTCTATCCCATCAATGCCATAGAGCATTACGATTCTACAAGGACAGAGAGAACTACACACTCCGTGCCAGCCAAGGCACGTGAACTCTGCGGATAAACAAGTGCCTCTGAAAGAAGATGCCTTCGTCCCATCGATTCCTGAAGCATCGTGATTCTACAAGGATGGAGAAGCCTATATCCCATGCTAACAGAAGCATGTAGACCCCATAACTCAGCTTATATATTGTCTCTATAGATACACGGGTACCCATAAAAGAATACCTCTACATTTCTCTAAAGAAACCCTCCGAGAGCATAAAAAAAGATACATCCACCCATAGCTCTTGATGTTACAAGAGTGTCGAGAAAAACTCTACTCTATAGTGCTCGAATTTACAAAGGTGCAAGATGCCTTAATCCCCACATACGACTGTCTCTATAAGGGGTATAAGATGCCTTCATATGAAGATGACTATGCTTTCTCCAAGGGTGTTGAGATAAGCTCTGCCCATATCACACACGCTCTTAGAAGGTGTTGAAATAAGCTCCACTCCTTTCTACATATGCATTCTCAAAAGGCGTCGAGATAAGATCCGCCCATAATATCATTGTTTCTCCAAGAGTGTCGAGTTCCCTCCGCTTATATTATATTCATGAGTTCAACACTAATTTCTACAATTTTGATGAAAGCACTTCCGCTTGCCAACGATTACTTTTTGCAAAAATATAAGATACCCGTGTTCCCTACCAACGAAGGCACACGATTTTAAAAAACTTGGATACCCCTAAGGGAATATGCTGTCATGTTTAACAACGATGAACTATAAACGTGGCTTCCACGGTTCGCACCATAAAAAAGGTATATGATAACTACAAACGCGCGACACTCCTAGTGGAGTACCTTCATACTTCTTAGGGGAAACCCTCTAAAAGAGCAAAAGAAGATGACCCCTGTAACACCCCAAAATAAGGTTAGAAGGATAAGGGGTTCGATTAGGTTTGGTTCAAACCAGTCGAACCAGATTCATGTGTTAAATAGGTTTTTGAAAAAATAAATATTTTAAAATTAGAATTTTGCTAATTAAAATATGGTTTGGGCTTCTAAAATTTTTAAATTTTATTAAATGTTTTAGTAATTGAATTGAAGGTTAATTAAATTGGTTTAAGTGACATTTTTATTTTAGTGACTAAAATGTAAGATTTGCAAAACTATTTTTAAAGTGACTAGATTGAAAAAGGGCCAATACTAAGGATCCTTAGAGAGCAATATTTTCCAAAAGTTTTAATTAAGTTTACCACCTTAATTTACAAATGTTTTTGACGATTAATTGGTTTCTTAAAGTCATTTTCTCTTTTTGCCATTTTTCTCAATATTTTGTCTCTACATTTTTCTCATTTTCTTGTCACTTTCGTTTACGTAAAATCCTAATTTATTGTTTGTTTTCATGAATATGATTTCATTTTATTCAGATTTTGTTTCTTAACAAAACCTCATAAAAGATTTCACAAAATCTCTTCCATTTGTCTTTTTTAGAGAAAAGTTACGTCAATTTTGGCGGAAACCACTTTGAAAGGTAGTTTCTTATTCTCTCTTAAAACTAAGGTTCTTTCTTGACATTCCTTAGTAATTGGATCTTGTGTGTTGATTTATAACTTGATTTTGCAATTTAGTTCAAGAAATTGATGTTAAATGATGATTTTGGTGTTTTGCCTAAATTCTTGATTAAGATAATGAATGCTGGTTATTTTTGTTGGGTTAATTCATCTTTTAGTTGTATAAACATAATTTGAAATGAGATTTTTGATATTAATCCCGAAACTGTTTAATTGATTGATTTTTAGGTGGGTGTTTAGTTAGTTTTGGGGCTATTTTGAGTGTTCTGTTATTGTGGGAGGTATAAGGATGGTTTGAATGTGTTTTGGGATGTTAATTGATGAGTTTTAGGTGTTAGAATCATAGGTTTGAGTTTGGTTGTTGTTTGGACGAAATAATGTTTACGGTTAGATGTTGGAAGTGTTTTGTTGAGGTTCAGGGGAATGTTTATGGCTTGTGAGAATACATTTTGATGATTTAATCCTCTAGTTTTATGTTGTAGAAACATAGAAAGAATCAAGGAGAGCTTGCTTTGTAGTTTTCAGATCGTTTTAGAAGCCGAGATACGTTGACAAAGGAAGTGTTCGTGTATCGGTGAATGAAAATAGATTTAAGAGGGTAACAAATCTTATTAGCTCTGTTTTGGGGACCAAGGGAAAGTTTGAAAAGCTATCCTAATTTCAAGAGTAAATTGAAAAGGTTTTACTTGAATATTTTGCAACTTCGGCATTGAGATGTATATAAGTGATTTGAAATTGATTTGATAAAATGCAAGAGGATGAAACTTACTGTTGCAATGCATAAAGATTATAATTGCCATGTTTTATAGAGATGATGATGTTTTAAATAAGTGTACAAGATGCACAACCAATGTTTAGAATGCTAAGAGCATGATTTGAGCATAAATGACAAAAGGTATAAATGTTGCGTTGAAAAATAGTGAGTTCCCATGCATGTATGATCTATATTGGCTATGTAACACTCTAAAATGTATCAAATATAGTTGGCATGCCATAGGATTAAAATAAACATAAAAGAGCCTAGAGCCTAATCGATCGATCGTATTCTCTCTTTGAGGTAATTGAAAGTCATTATCCGAGCTAGAGGTATTGTAATTGAAAGACTATTACCACCATTAAAAGGTGATTGAAAGACTATTGACATGTTAAAAGGTGATTGAAAGACTATCACCACCGTAATCCTAGTATTTGATGTGATTTATGACAAAACAATGATTACTATATGGTCACTATAATTGGAAATGTATGAGTATATGATGGAAAGCAAGGATAAAAGCATGATGTATTTGTTTTGCACAAACATGATTTGAAATATGCCTTGAGGAAGAAAAGATTTAAAAGAAAGCATGATTTGCAAATTATTTTATATTGCATTGATGAATATTTGTTGAGAATTATTACTAAGCATGCATTGCTTACACTCTTGTTGCATCTTTATAGAGAACTAAGGTTTGGAGGCTACATTTGAGAAGAAAGTAATTCTAAGATCATCGTTAAACTTGAGTGCTTAAAGCATGTTGGTGATGTGAATTGGTTGAACCATGCTTGAGTGCTTAAGCTTAAATTACCGTAATATGCAAACTTAGGTTGGATGCCTATGTTAGTGATTTGATTGCTTGAGCAAGTTCTAGATGACATATAATGATGTTGGTTTGCATAGTTAGTTCATTTTAAGTCTTGTTTTGCAACTCAAGTGTATTGGTTTTATGCAATTAGGAAGCATGCCTCTAGATTTCCATATGGTGGTTAAAAATGCATGATGTTTGGTGTGCAATTGCTTTGATGCATGCTTTACATGTGGTTTATGTTTACGAAGCATGTTAGTTTGATTAAAGTAGGATTAGAAGGGGTTAGAGTCCAAAACATAGACCAAATAGGCATTACATGTCTTCTCGTATAGGTATGTACCCCTCCGTAATGGTACACGGGGCCAACACCACACTTGAAAAATGGATTTTTGGTCTGGGCACCGGTACAGTGCGAGCCATACCGGTACGCCCTTTTGCTACTAGAATTCTAAAGATTGGTACACGGGCTTTTGTGCCAGTACGGGGACCCCATGTACCGATATGCAAGGTAGTTATGGCAGTTGGTTTAATAAAGTGTTTTAGATTCTTTACATAATGATCCATGTTTGTTTGTATGTCAATTGAATATGTTCGGATGGTCTGTTTGAGCTAAAAATTTACATGTTAGCATTAAACCTAATTAATTAATGATTCGTAATGTGGAATTTTGTAAAGTCCCTATAATTTTATAATTTTATGATTTGGTCCATAGAATGCTCGTTTGCTCAATTGATTGTCAATTTGATATCTGATTTGCTAATTAAAATGTGGTTTGGGCTTCTAAAACGTTTAATAAAAATTAAACCTTTTAATAATTGAATTGAAGTTAATTAAATTGGTTTAAGTGACATTTCGATTTTAGTGTCTAAAATGTAAGATTTGCATAACTGTTTTTAAGGTGACTAAATTGAAAAATGGCCAATAATAAGAATCCTCCTAGAGCTATGTTTTCCAAAAGTTTTAATTAAGTTTACCACCGAAATTGAAAAATATTTTTGAAGGTTAACTGGTTTCTTAAAATCATTTTCTCTTTTTGCCAATTTTCTCAATATTTTCTCTCATTTTCTTACCTCTTTCTTTTACGTAAAATCTTGATTTCTTGTTCGTTTTCCGTTGAAATGATTTCATTTTATTCACATTTCATTGCTTAACAAAACCTCATAAAATATTTCACAAAATCTCTTTCCTTTGTCAACTTCTTTTCAAAGAGAAAAGTTACGTCAATTTTGGTAGAAAACTCTTTGAAAGGTAATTTCTTCTTCTCTCTTAAAACTAAGGTTCTTTATTGATATTCCCTAGTAATTGGCTCTTGTGTATTGATTTATAAATTGATTTTGCAATTTAATTCAAGAAATTGATGTTAAATGATGATTTTGGCGTTTTGCCTAAATTCTTATTAAGATAACGAATGTTGGTTATTTTTGTTAGGTTAATTCACGTTTTATTTGTATAAATATAATTTGAAATTAGATTTTTAATATTAATCATGAAACTATTTAATTGCTTGATTTTTAGGTAGGTGTTTAGTTAGTTTTTGGGCTGTTTTGAGTATTCTGTTATTGCTGGAGGTATAAGGACGGTTTGAATGAGTTTTGGGATGTTAATTGATGAATTTTAGGTGTTAGATCATAGGATTGAGGCTGTTTGTTTTTTTGGACGAAATTAAAGGATGTTTTCAGTTAGATTTCAGAATTGTTTTGTTGAGGTTGAAGGAGAATGTTTATAGCTTTTGTTAGAATGTGATGCATTATTCCTCTGGTTTTATGTTGTACAAGTAGGGGAAGATCAATGAGAGCGTGCTTTGTAGTTTTAGGATCATTTCAGAAGCCGAGCTGTGCCAGCAAATAAAGTGTTCGCGTATCTATGAGTGAAATGGATTTAAGAGGGTAACAAAGCTTAATGGTTATATTTTGAGGACTTAGGAAAGTGTGAAAAGCTTTCCTAAGTCCAAGAGTAAGTTGAAATGGTTTACTTGAACATCTTGCAACTTTGGCATTGAGATGTATATAAATGATTTGAAATTGATTTGATAAAATGCAAGAGGATGAAACTTAATGTTACAATGCATAATGATTATGATTTGCTATGTTTTATAGACATGATGATGTTTTAAATAAGTGTACAAGATGCACAACCAATGTTTAAGATGCTAAGAGCATGATTTGAGCATACATGACGAAACATATAAATGTTGCATTGAAAAATAATGTGTTCCCATGCATGTATGATCTATATTGGCTATGTAACACTCTAAAAATGTATCAGATATAGTTGGCATACCATAGGATTAAAAGTGCACTATAAACTTAAAAGGGCTAAAGCCTAGTTGATCGATCATATTCTTGCTTTAAGGTAATTGAAAGATATTATCCAGGCTAGAGGTATTAAAAGGTAATTGAAAAACTATTACCACCGTTAATATGAAATTGAAAGACTATTGTCACCATTAAAATGTGATTGAAATTCTATTGCCACCGTAATCCGAGTATTCAATGTGATTTATGACAAAACGATGATTTCTATTTGGTCACTATAATTGCCAATAGATGAGTATATGATGGAAAACAAGTATGAAAGCATGATGCATTTGTTTTCCACAAACAATATTTGAAATATGCCTTAAGGAATAAAAGATTTAAAGGAAAGCATGATTTGCAAATGATTTTATATTGCATTGATGAATATTTGTTGAGCATCCTCACTAAGCATGCATTGGTTACGCTCCCATTTCATCTTTACAGAGAACTAAGGATTGGAGGGTACATTTGAGGCAAAAGGAATTTCAAGATTAATGTTAAACTCGAGTACGAAAAACTATTTTGGTATTCGATGAATAAGGCAATGTGTCACCATTATCATTTACTGATTTGTAATACATATTTGGTTTGTTTTAGGCTTTATGTATTGCTGGTTTGATGAGCTTAAAGAATGTTGATGATTTGAATTGGTTGAAACATGTTTTAGTGCTTATGTTTTAATTTTCGTAATAAGAAAACTTAGGTTGGATGCATATGTTAGTGATTTGATTGCTTGAGCAAGTTCTACATGACATGTAATGATGTTGGTTTGTATAGTTAGTTCATTTCAAGTCTTGTTTTGCAACTCAAGTGTATTGATTTTATGCAATTAGGAAGCACGCCTCTAGATTTCCATATGGTGGTTGAAAATGCATGATGTTTGGTGTGCGATTGCTTTGATGCATGCTTTACATGTGGTTTATGTTTAGAAAGCATGTTAGTTTGATTAAAGTAGGATTAGAAGGTGTTAGAGTACAAAAAATAGAACAAATAGGCATTACAGGTCTGCCCGTACCGGTATATATCCCTCCGTATCGGTACACAAGGCCAACACCACACCTGAGAAGTGGATTTTTGGTCTGGGCAGCAGTACAGTGCGATCTGTACTGGTACGCCCTTTTGCTACTATAACTCACAAGATCGGTATACGGTCTTGTGTATCGATAAAAATCATTCCATATTAGTACGGGATCCCGTGTACTGGTACACAAGGTATTTATAATAGTTGGTTTAACGAAGTGTATTAGATTCTTTAAAAAATGGTCCTTGTTTGTTCGTATGCCAATTGAATGTGTTCTAATGGTCTGTTTGAGCTGAAAATTCACATGTTAGCATGAAACCTGATTAATTGATGATTTGTAACGTGTAATTTGGTAAAGTCCCTATAATTTTCTAGATTTATGATTTGGTCTCTAGAATGCTTGCTTGCGCAATTTGATGTCCGCTTTGATTGTAAATTTGACCCTACTTGTATGTGCGCCGTAGAACCTAAAATTACATCTAGATAAGAAAAATAGACCTAAGTTTGAGTTAGTTAGTTTGGGTTTACTTCGGCAAACCTAATGTTATCATATCTGTTCGGGTCTAACGACTAGGCCGGTTCGAGAGGGTTACAATCCCACTCACGATACTCTTATCTACAAGGGAACACACTCACTGGCACTTATTACCATATGAGGGCATCACACGGGCTTCTCTCACATATCTACCAAGGCACAAAAACTAAGAAAACAAAGGCACGAAATATCAAAAAGTGCAAACATTCTCATTGACATTTCAAGTTACTACAAAGGCCCTACACAACTACACAAAACGGATTTAACAATCAAAGTGTCATTCGTGTACAAAAACTGGGGAGCCCCCTAATGCATTTTTAAAATGATGGTGATTTGAGAACCGCACCCCATTACCTCTGTAAGGACAACAACAAAAGGGACAAGTTCCTCTGTTACCTCTCTCTATACAAAGGGAAGCAACACTGTGCAACGCCCTCCTAGGACTCCCCTAAGGGATTATATACATTGAATGGAACCCTTCTCTATCATATTCCAACAACAATAGAGGTCAAGCTTGCTTAAATCCAACGGCCCCATCGCCACTTGAATGGCACACAAACGGCTATGCTCGTACCTATATTCATACCAGGCATGCCCTCACAGCAGCACCTCCGCTCTACCCCTAAAGTTTCTCTTCTCCTCCAACTTTGTTTTAAGCTACTGAATCCTTCACCTTGAATCTCTACCCAACTTATCTTTTTCCTTTGAATATGGGCCAAAGATCTCTCATTCTCCTCAACCTCAGCAACAACATTTATGGCCACCTCCTTCTACTTGTGGGCCTTCGCAACTCGCTTCTCGACCTCACTTTTGACCATTTAGAGCCTCTGCTAATTGCTGGTTGAAAGCCACCATATCAGAACCCATCGAGGTGATTTTGTTGCTTGCCTCATCAAGCTCTCTCATCCAGGTAACCAACTCTTCTTATTGCCGAGCACACACTACATCCTCTTCGATGAGAGCCAAGTATATATCCCTATCAGCCTTGCGAAAAGAAAGTTGTAGATTACCCGTAAGCCAATAGGATTCCATATAATAAAACCATTAGAAGTTGATAAAGTTAAACACGGAACCCCTCTATCGAGCTTCGGAAGCCATACAACCAGAATCTCTAGACTGATACCACCCTTGGCTGACTGAGCTGTATGATCAGGAATTGCCTCTAAAGAGCCTACGATTGAATGCAATATGATCTTGAGATAGCTAAGATAAGAAGACCACAATTAGGCTCATAGAAATACCTATGAAAATGAACCTTTCCCTGCTGAAGGGGATAGGTTATTGTGCCCTTAAGCAACGCGAAACTCTTGAGATTAGACCTCCTCTCATCTGTAATAACCTCTAGAGAGATAGATGTTGGCACAACTGCCTCTCTCGGAGCTAACAACCCTACACTCACTTTACTTCTTTTTTCTCCAATGAAGACTTTCCCCTTCAAGATTCCCAGTATGGGCAGTTTCCTCTTCCTACCACCTAGAAAAGTGGCCTTCGCACTCAGTTGCCTTCGCACTCAGTTGCCTCTAAGGCCCAACCCCAGCAGAAACCTCAGGTTTTGAACTACAAAAAGAGACCAATCCTCCCCTCGACGACTGAGAAGCATCTGCAGGGTTCTCCCCTCTCTTCTATGAACAGTCCTGAGCTGACCAAAACCAGAGACACCACAAGTGCACTCGTCGTTGCAACACTTGAAGAAAGAAACTCACTATCTGTAAACACCAAACAAAAATTTAGCCATATAGCATAATAATAAACCTTTGTGAAAGCGGAACGCTCACCACCATCAAAAGAATAGTAGAAAAGGCTACCATTTATCAGATATTGTCGAAAGAAATTCGGACCAATAGGCAGCAAATCTAGCGGAGTTCTCTTGATATTAAATTCTATTGAGATATTTGATTTTGATATAACGTAGAGAAAAAGATTTGGACTTAAACTAATTTGCAAAAATATTTTAAAAGTTCCAAAACTTGAAAAATATGTTTGAAAGTTTTTCAAAGGGTTTTTGACATGCTTTAAATGACTTTAAATAGTCAAAGTGTCAAAAACAGGCCCCGAGTACTGGTACAGTTGGACCCATATCGATACCCAGAGTGCCCGTATCGATACAATTTTTTTAGTACCGATATGCCCTTTTGTCCCCAAGTTTTGGCAAATTCCAGTAGCCAAATTGAAGCTTCAATCATACCAATACCCTAGGGTGCGTACTGATACACCTGTATCGCGTTCCAATACCCAGTGTATTAAATTCCCAATGACTCTTTCTTCTTTAAGGAAGGTACCGATACCCAAGCTCGTGTACCCATATGCCCTGCTCTAGAAGTGCATTTATAGCTAGAATTAAAGACCCCAATGGCTCCAAATCAACCCTAACGGCTAGTAACAGCCACAAACTCCTTAGAGGGTTTAAAAGACTCAATCAAGCAACTATGCAAGAACAAGAAACCAACTACCAACATTCAACGATAGAGAAATTGTTCTAGAGCTTATTTTTGTCATATTTCTTTGTAGAATACACTTGTGATCTTAATTTTTATATTTGCTCAAGTGTTAGGATTTGGGTGAGTGCTTAACTTGCAAACACATTTGCCTTGTAAGGGTTTTTATTGTTTGCTTATTTGTTTTCTCTTTGTAAAAAAATGTTTCTATAATTTAGGGTATAAGTCTAGGTTTCTAAGGGTTATCTCCTTGATCCCGGAAAAAAGAAAGACAAATTAGTAAATTTGTAGAAAATCCTTATTGTGGATAGCTAAGATAGTGGAAGTAGACTCGGTTGGGTAGTCGAACCTGTAGCACCCCTTCCTGACTTGGTCGAGAGCAGGGTTGGAGTATGTTACCAGAGTTCAATACGATGATCGGTACAATGTTTTAATCATTATTCATTAATTTAATAAGACAAAAGCAATACGGTATTCATTTTGGTGCCTCTATACACTACTAAATCCATACAATGGAGTGGTGATTCGCTACAAGACTATAATTATCAACTTAGGAACAATTTTAAACTTTTGCAAGTTTTAGGGCCTAACCTATAATTTTAATAACTTAGAGGTCCTGTTCCAAAATTAAACTTACCGATGTCAAACAATAAAAAATGTACGTATATATTTTCATTCCAATCGGAGGTCATTAACCCCTTCAATTAATCCATATAATATTCAGTGACCATTCTACAATTTCTTAAAATTACTCCAATGGTTTTTATTAGAATTACCTGTATCGTTATCAGTACTCGAGAGGCCGTTCTGGTACGCCATGCATGATTCAAACATTATCAATTCTAGTGACCAATATGCGTACCGATACACTTGGACCAATATTGATACACCTTTATTATTATGAATATTATTTCTTTCAAACTCAATATTAGTATCAGTACAGGCTGAGCTGTACCGATACGCGTGCCCTAATTTTTAAATTAGATTAAATAAGGTGTCGTTACCTACATGACCATTGCGATACCCAGCTACAACAATTTTGTAGTGTTGGAAATTTGTACCGATATGCCCAAGGCAGTATCAATACGCCTTGTTGACCAGCATTGTCCTGGTCCAAAATGCATACTTATACACAACAGGGTCTATAATAACAGATTCGTCTAGTTTTTATCCATTTTGACCTATCATACAATGTCCAAATCCTATGAAATTTTGTAGGCAAGTTTAATTAACCATATTCTAATGTCATGCCAAATTTCATAGTCATATGAATGTATTTACAGGGTTTTTACCTTCTTAGGTTAAATATGCATATTTTACCACCTTTAGTCAATTAAGCTTATACATGCCATATGCAACTTATACACAACAAAAGGGATATAAGTGGTTAGTTTAACTACTTTTCCATCATTCTATGAGTTCGTAAGGATAATAAACATTACTCTATGCTTTTTGTGTCTTGCCAAAAACCTTCAACCTTCTCGATCTCGCAACGACGACTTCTTTAACCTGAAATGCATGAGGTGAAATGCATTAGGCATACTTGCCTAGTGAGGTATTCATAAACAATATCAATAACAATGAGATGCATTCCAAATCATGTTTGTCAATAACAATGCTATAAATGATGTTCAATGACAATAATATCATTTTCAATAATATTTCTTGGATTGATTCAAGATAGTGGATACGCGAATTCCTACGCCTCACCAAATCAATGAATGGTCTAATCTCTCTGCCTCGCCAAATGACCAATAATACAAACATCCCTCCGCCCCGACACAATAAAGGTCGTAGCCCAAGGACTGTAGTCCACTCGTATCAATGAGCTCATGAATTCTATGGCATGCCAATTGTATCCAATGTCCTTTCGAATCTAAGGTTCAATAATAATGTCGATGTCTATGTTTCAATAGCATTAGCGATGATCAATGTTTCGATAAAAATATCAATGATCAATGTTTCGATGACAATATCAATGATCAATGTTTCAATGACAATATCAATGATCAACGTTTCGATGACAATATCAATGCCTATTTCAATATCCAATGGCTATGACAATGATACTTTCAATACCTGATAGTCAATATCTCAATATTACAATGATGACAATAACAATAACAATGGTACTATGGTCGATGTTTGATACAATAGCTTACCGATGCTTACCAATGATGCCTGCAAAGAGGTTCGATGCAATATCCTTTTACAAAAAGGTTAGCTATGCAAAAATCAATATCAATGAAACCGAAAAAGGCATCTAGCCCATTCTTAAGACTCCGACTACACTCACCTTGCTTTTTGAAGCTCCTAAGGCTCTCAGATGACCACTCTCTTATTCCTTGCTTTTGACGGAGATGGTGACCCTTTTGTCTCCAACTCTTGAGCTAGGTAAAATAATAGCAAGTGTTAGGATTAACACAATGTTATTGATATCAATGTTAGGCTATTTGCTATTTCGTCTTCCATGGATTGAAGCTTGGAATTCATGGATGTTTATAAATGGAGGTGTTAGCTTAAAGGTGGGGGTGCTTGCTTAAAGAAAGAAGATGATAAAGACTGGTGATGATGGTGAGTTTGGTGGATAACTAAAGGATTGAAAAATATATTTTTAAAGATTTTAATCCTTTAAAACAAGGTATAGCCGGTTGGTTTTCCTCTCCCAAAGGGTAAGCTGTATTTTATTACTTATTTTTTCCCCTTTCTTTTTATCAATTCAAGTCAACCCATCAAATTGTCATTTTTCTTGACAAAAGAAAACCAACATCACATGGGGGTGGCAAAGGTGATTCATCCCAAATGGGATAATTATAATTGTAGACCCTTAACTTTTTAATTTTTACATTTTTGCCCCTAAACTTTCAATTTTTACAATTTAGTCACTAAACAGCTTTTCAATGTATTTAATAAGGTCCATAAACAATAAATTAACTCAATTAGAGTCTAATATCAATGTAATTGACCATATAGTCAAGGTCAATCAATATTTGAACTTTTTGGTATAGGGTTTTTGTTTATCGGAACCTAATTCTGACTAGATCAGTTTTCATGGTGTTACATCTCTCCCCCTTAAGAAAAATTCGTTCTCAAATTTTTACCTAAACCGAAAAGGTGAGGGTATTGTTTCTTTATTGTCTCCTCTGATTCCTAGTTTGCCTCCTCAATAGCGTGACTCCTCCAGAGTACTTTGACTAAAGGAATAGATTTGTTGCGAAGTCTCTTAACTTTCTTTGCTAGAATCTGAACCGGTTCTTCGTCATAAGACAAATTAGGTTGAATCTCTACAGATTCTGGCTCGAATATACGAAGGGTTAGAGCGATATTTACGAAACATTGATACATGGAATACATCGTGAATCTTGCTCAGCTCTAAGGGCAATGACAATCGATAAGCCACAAGGCCAACTTTCTAAAAAATCTCAAAGGGTCCAATTAATTAGGGATTTAGCTTCCCCTTTTTGCCAAACCTCAAAACTTTCTTCCACGGTGAAATCTTGAGGAAGGCTTTCTCACCAACCTCATATTGTATATCCCTTTGTTTAAGATCAGCATAGGCCTTTTGTCGGTCAAAGACAACATTCAGATGGTCATGATGATGGTAACATGTTCTTCAGTTTCCCGAAGTAGGTCAGGACCCAATATCTTACCTTCACCAAGTTCAGACCAACACAAAAAAGTTCTACAGCATCTGCCATACAACGCCTCATACGGTACCATTTTAATGGAAGCTTGATAACTATTATTGTAGGCAAACTCGAAAAGAGGTAGGGATTTCTCTCAAGATCCATTGAAATCAATAATGCATGCATGTAGCATGTCTTCCAGAATCTGTACGGAAGAGTTCAATAATGATACATGATTTCCAATGATTCAATGGGAGGAGTTTTTCATGATTAACTAAATTACCCTTTCTGACTGGCCGTTAGACTAGGGTGAAAAGCAGTATTGAGATTAACTCTGCTACCCAGAGCTCCTTGCAATGATTTCCAAAATCAAGAGGAAAAACGTGGATCTCAATCAGAGATGATAGATTTTGGTATTCAGTGGAGTCAGATAACTTCCTTAATGTACAAGTCAACTAATTCAGGAAGATTGTAGTCTATTCTAATTGGTAGAAAGTGAGCTGGCTTGGTAAAACGGTCTACAATGACCTAGATAGCATCGTGTTTAGCTGGAGTTAAACGCAAACCACTAACAAAGTTTATTGTGATCCTTTCCCATTTTTACTGCGGTAGATCGATAGATTTCAATAAGCCGATAAGAATATGGTGTTCAGATTTAACACGCTGGAACGTAATGCATTTGGACACGAAGTCAACTATAGCTTGCTTCATGCTTGGCCACCAATAAAGTTCCTGGAGATCTTTGTACATCTTTACAGAACCTGGGTGAATTGAATAAGAACTCGAATGAGCTTCTTCAAGGATATCGGTGATAAGAGATTCATCATTTGGTACATAGACTCAATCACAAAAATATAGTAGTCCTTCAGAAATAACTCTAAAGTTAGGATCATCACAATCTTGCAACTTAGAAGCTATATATTAAAGTTTAGGGTCTTGATTCTATAATGCTTTAATTTTCGTTATGATAGTAGACTGAACCTAAAGTGCAGCTACAAGGCAATAGTTCTTTCGAAGTCGAAAGTGAGCATTAATAGCTCAGAGAGGAGGCATAGGTTTGCATCTGAGTGTATCAGTAACAACGTTAGCCTTGCCCAGATGATAATCAATGACAAGATCATAGTCTTTGAGGAGTTTCATCCATCATCGATGCCAAATATTCAACTCCTTCTGTGACGACAGATATTTGATGCTTTTATGATCGGTGAAGAGATAATGTTTCTCTCCGTAGAGATAATGCCTCCAAATTTTCAAAGTGAAGACAAGTGCAATCAGCTCCAAGTCATGAGTGGGGTAATTCATCTCATGTGGCTTTAGTTGTCTCGAAGCATAAGCAATGACTTTGTCTTCTTGCATTAACATACATCCTAACCCAAGATGTGAAGCATCACTATAAACTGTATAGTCCTTTCCAGACTCAGGTTGGATTAGGACCGGTCCGTGAGTCAAGATTTGTTTCAATTGATCAAAGCTTCTTTGTTGTTCCTCGGTCCAAACAAATAGAGTTTCCTTCCTTAATAGCTTAGTCAAAGGGGCTACTATCATAGAAAATCCCTTGATGAATCTTCAATAATAACCAACAAAACCAAGGAAACTTCTTACTTCACCAATGTTCTTCGGTGGGTGCAAATCAAAGATGACCTAGATTTTGTTTGGGTCTACTTGAATGCTTGAATCCGATACAATGTGCCCAAGGAAGGCAACTTCAGTGAGCCAAAACTCGCACTTAGAGAATTTAGCAAACAATTGCCGAAGAGTTTGAAGCATAATGCGGAGGTGGAGCATTCTTAGAATAGATCAAGATGTCATTAATAAACACTACTCTATGCTTGTTGTGACTTGCCAAAAATCTTCAACCTTCTTGATCTCGCAACGATGACTTCTTTAACTTGAAATGCATGAGGTGAAATGCATTAGCGAGGTATTCATAAACAATATCAATAATAATGAGATGCATTCCAATCATGTTTGTCAATAACAATGCTGTAAATTATGTTCTATGACAATAATATCATTTTCAATAATATTCCGTTGATCGATTCAAGATAGTGGATATGCAAATTCCTATGCCTCGCCAAATCAATGAATGGTCTAATCCCTCTGCCATGCCAAATGACCAATAACACAAATATCCCCTGCCTCGCCACAATAAAGGTCGTAGCTTAAGGATCGTAGTCCACCCGTACCAATGAGCTCATGAATTCTATGGCATGCCAATTGTATCCAATGTCTTTTCGAATCCAAGGTTCAATAACAATGTTGATGTCTATGTTTTAATACCATTAGCGATGATCAATGTTTCACTGAAAATATCAATGATCAATGTTTCGATGACAATATCAATGATCAATGTTTCGATGAAAATATCAATGCCTATTTCAATATCCAATGGCTATGATAATGACACTTTCAATACTCGATAGTCAATATCCTATGCATCAATACTACAATGATGATAATAACAATAATAATGATACTATGGTCAATGTTCGATACAATAGCTTACTGATGCTTACCAATGAAGCCTCCAAAAAGGTTCAATGCAATATCCTTTTACAAAAAGGTTAGTTATACAAAAATCAAGATCAATGAAACCGAAAAAGGTACCTAGCCTATTCCCGAGACTCTGACTACACTCACCTTACTTTTCGAAGCTCCTAAGGCTCTCGGATGACCACTCCCTTATTCCTAGCTTTTGATGGAGATGGTGACCCTTTTTTCTCCAACTCTTGAGCTAGGTAAAATAATAGGAAGTGTTAGGATTAACACAATGTAATTGATATCAATGTTAGGACTTAAAATGGCTATTTGCTATTTCATCTTCCATGGGATTGAAGCTTGGAATTCTTGGGTGAAGCTTTAGAGTTTATGAGCTTCATCTTAAAATTAAACATCAATTATCCACAAAATTGAAGAATAAATTATAACTTTAGCTTACCCGACCAATGTCTATTCTATAGAATCTATGGATCAAACAAAGCTTGAATCTTTGTATGTTTATCAATGGAGGTGTTAGCTTAAAGGTGGGGAGGTACTTACTTGAAGGAAGAAGTTGATGAAGATTGGTGATGATGGTGAGTTCGGTGGATTACTAAAGGGATGAAAATATCCTTTTAAAGCTTTTATTCTTTTAAGACAAGGTATAGCCGGTTGGCTTTCCTCTCCCAAGGGTAAGCTATATTTTATTACTTATTTCTTTTCCTTTCTTTTTATCAGTTCAAGACAACCCATCAAATTGTCATCTTTTCTTGACAGAAGAAAACCAACATCACGTGGGGGTGGCAAGCTAGGAGGTGATTCATCCCAAAATGGGATAATTACAATGGTATTAGAGCTTCGTCTCTTTATCAGATTTACATTCTAGAGTCAATACTTGAAGTCCTCAACCATCCTACATCAACCGAAGATCATGGCGCAATCCATCGATAAACACCTTATTTCTATGGTGCCAACTACGCCTATTGGAATAATATGATGATGTTTTTTTATGAGAAACAAAGATTATCATCTTTGAGATATCATTATTTGTACCTTCATTCCAAAATGAAGCAAGGCGGAATGGAATGTGGAAGATCACAAGAAGATAGAGCTAAATGCAAAGGCCTTGCACATGCTCTTTTGTGCACTTGGTCCGGAAGAATACCCTAAAGTCTCTTCTTGTGAAAATACCAAGGAAGTATGAGATAAACTTGAAGTCACATATGAAGGTACAAATAATGTGAAGGAAACCAAGATTGGAATTTTCAACCTCAACTATGAGAACTTCAAGATGGACCCGAAAGAAAACATCAAAGCTATGTTTGATCGGTTCTCCACCATTATCAACGAGCTTAAAGGATTTGGAAAGATGATACCGAAAGACAAGCTTGTGAAGAAGTTGATTTACTTACTTCCCGATTCATGGGATTCTAAAAAGATGAAAATCATTGAAGCAAAGAACTTGAAAGAGCTCAAGCTTGATTAGCTTATGGGATCTTTGCTAACCCATGAGATGAAGATGTCAAAGGGGAAAAAGAAAGTAGAGCAAGGCATTGAAGATTCGAATGTTGCTCTTAAATCCTCCTCAAGAATTCATGAAGAATCAAGTGAAGAGGAGAGTTAAGATAAAGAAGAAGAGATGGTCAAGTTCTTTGAGAAGTTCACCTGATTCATGAAGAAAGAAAAATAAGAATCAAAACATGAATAGAGAATGAAGAGGAGTGATCCCATCATATGCTTCGAATGCAAGAAGTCAGGGCATACCAAGTACAATTGCCCTCATTTCAAGAAGAAGGGATCAAGCAATAAGAAGAAGGCATTTATGACTACATGGAGTGATGAAGAGGACTCCACCGATGATGAGGTAGCCAACCTTTGTCTCATGGTCATCGAAGAAGATTCAAAGGTAACTTCTAATTCATCTACTTCAATTTCATATTCATTTGATGAATTGCAAGATGCTTACGATGAGTTGGTTTTAGAATTTAAAAATCACATTTTGAAAAACAAGAAAATGGTTTCCAATTTGAAAATTCAAAATGATTTAATTTCTTAAACCAAAGATGAACTTAAAGCAAAACTCATTGAGTTTGAACAAACGAATGTCGACTTAAAATTTTGCTTTAAAAAGTTCATGAAGATCATCAAAGAGAGTTAGATGATCTTAGAAAAAAAGATTTGATTTACAAAAAATTTGAAAAGAAAATTGGAGATTGCTCCAAGTGTAACTTATAATTCATATACTTCAATTTCATATTCTTTTGCTGAATTACAAGATGCCTATGATGAGTTGGTTTTAGAATTTAAAAATCACATTTTGAAAAACAAGAAAATTGTTTCCAATGTGAAAATTCAAAATGATTTAATTTCTAAAACCAAAGATGAACTTGAAGCAAAACTCATTGAGTTTGAAAAAACGAATGTTGACTTACAAAATTTTCTTAAAAAAGTTCATGAAGATCATCAAAGAGAGTTATATGATCTTAGAAAAAGATATTTGATTTACAAAAATTTTGAAAAGAAAAATAGAGATTGCTCTAAAACTAATTTTGTAAAATCAAATTTTTATGTTAGACAATCTAGTTCCCCCTACATTTTTAAAGGCAAAATGTTTAAGAACATTTGGGTCCCCAAGGGACTAATTTGTTCAAACAAAAAGGAAGATGTTGAAAAATTTGGATCCAAAGCAATTTGGATGCCAAAAATTACTTGATTGTCTTTTGTAGGTGTGCTTGAGCCATTTCTGATCAAAGATGAAATCTTGGAAGCTCATGACACACAAAGGATGAAGGAATCTTAGAGAATAAAGGCTTAACATCCTACCTTGGTTCAAGTGGTACATTTAATTTTCATGCACCTGCTTGATCATATTCAATTTCTAATTTTCATATTGATCTAAGCATGTTTGTATGACTTCATGTTGTGCCTAATTGCATATAGTTAGGGGGAGTCTCAAATTGCATGAGTTACATATTTATGGCCTTGTATTCTTATATATATGTTTTTGGCCTTAAACTCGTAATGTTTGGTTGAATTTGGTGAAATTCATGCTTTGTATGTTTTAAATGTTATGTTTTGAGAAGCATGTGTAGCAAAATGTGCAAAATGTATATCTTTGACCTCTTAAAGCCTTTGTATGAACTTAAGATTAAGTTGTAAGGCTATTTGAGTTGATTTTGCTGCATTTTCACCAGTTTCATGCCTTCGGTACCGGTACAGCCCATATCGTACCGATACGACCTATACCATACCGGTACGCATAGTCAAAAAGGGACAATTTTGTCTCCTTTTTGTCATGATTTGTGTGCATATTGTATATCTTGTTAAATAGCATGTTTAATTTAATTTCTTGTTTCATTTGATTTATTTATTTGAAATTTAATTTATTTCTCTTGAATTGTTGGACTAACAATCTACTTGATGCTTGAGTAAGGGGAGCCATTTTTATGTAAAATATTTTGTCTCTTTTGTCCATTGTTTTTACACCAACAATTGGTATTTTATATCAATTGGTACTTAATTTCAACACTTGGTGTGTTTTTTGAACTTAATGTGATTTCAAACTTAGTTTTGAAATTATTTTTGATATAACAAAAAAGGGAGAGATAGGTTTGAAAAATTCAATTTCAAAAAGAAAAATAGGGAGATTTAAATGTTTTCAATAATATTCTTTTTTATAAAAATATTTTCCTAAGGGGGAGTTTTCACATAAACAATTTTCAAGTGGTTTCGTTAAATCAAAAAGGGGGAGATTGTTGAGATATTTGATTTTGATATAACTTAAAGAAAAATGTTTTTGGACTTAAACTAATTTGCAAAAATATTTCAAAAGTCCATAAACTTGAAAAATATGTTTGAAAGTTTTTTAAAGCGTTTTTGACATGTTTTAAATGATTTTAAATAGTCAAAGTGTCAAAAATAAGCCCTGAGTACCGGTATAATTGGACCCGTACCAATACCAGAGTGCCCATACCGGTACAAAATTTTGAGTATCGATACGCCCTTTGTCCCAAGTTTTGGCAAATTCCAGTAGCCAAATTGAGTATTAGTACAGCTTCAATCGTACCGATACCCTAGGGTGCGTACATATACATATGTATCGTGTACCGATACCCAATGTATTAAATGCCCAACATCTCTTTCTTCTTTCAGGCAGGTACTGATATCCAAGCTCGTGTACCCATTCGCCCTGCTCCAGAAGTGCATTTATGGCTGGAATTAAAGACTCCAACGGCTCCAAATCAACCATAACGGTTAGTAACGGCCACACACTCCTTAGAGTGTTTAAAATACTCAATCAAGCAGCCATGCAAGAACAAGAAACCAACTACCAACTTTCAATGATAGAGAAATTGTTCCAGAGCTTATTTTTGTCATATTTTTATGTAAAACACACTTGTCAGCTTAATTCTTATATTTGCTCAAGTGTTAGGATTTGGCTGAGTGCTTAAATTGCAAACACATTTACCTTGTAAGGGTTTTCATTGTTTGTTTATTTATTTTCTCTTTGTAAGAGAGTGCTTCTAGACTTTTGGGTATAAGTCTAGGCTTGTGAGGGTTATCTCCTTGATCCCAGAAAAAGGAAAGACAGATTAGTGCATTTGTAGAAAATCCTTAGTATGGATAGCTAAGGTGGTGGAAGTAGACTCGGTTGGGTAGTTGAAGCACTATAAATCGTTGTATCTATATTTTTATTTCTAAGCCATTCATCCACCAAAGCAAAAATCCAATTCACCCCCTCTTGACTATCTCGGTTGATCGTTAGAGCCTCCCAAAAAATACTCTATTGCACGCCAACACTTGCCCCATATACTCATTCGGCTCAGTCCCTCCCAGTAACATCACATTGAGGGGAATAACCTCTAAGCCCCTTCTCCTACCACTGGTAGCACCACCCAAGGACAATCCCAGTCGTTAGTCAAAGTTACTGACCTTAAAAGCCCTGCCCCCCGCTGGCGTAGTGGAGCTGACCCTAACAGACATGGACTCACCTAACTTTATCACACCATCATCTTCAATCTCTATCACCTTCTTTGACGCTTTCGAACCTTCCTTCGTCATGTACTCGTCAATATGGGCACTCCAATCTTTGTCCAAAGCAATCTCCAAAGAAAAATCACCACAGCGTCCTGCTCCACAAGATGCCAAAGCCGATGACCATGATCAACATGGACAACACCCATAGGTTGTTAGCCAATTCCCCTCCTCCACTTTACTCCCCACAAGAACTTGGGCCTGATCCTCTATTCCCCCGAACGACCAGGCTGCCTTACCCCCCACCACGCATGAGGCAGGTCTATAGCCTTATGCCAATTGATGGGTTTTATACCCATTGCGGCTCTGATCGTTGAGGCACACATCAAAAACCCTCAGGAAGGAGATGTCACTCCTCACATTCAACCAACCTCCAACTCTCAGGACAGCAAAATACTCTGTCTCTTGGCAGTCTAGCCCTAAGTTTTTGATCCTCGGGTCCCTCCCCGGTACCCTCCACCTAAGTGGGAAACCAAAACCCCCAAGTATCCTCTGCATCACCTTGATTCACTTAGTGCAATCCAACATCAACACCAGGAGGTTTTTCCTCTAAAAAAAGGATCCATCACGGAATAACACTTGGAATGCCTCCTCATGAAGCCAGTAGACTAGGAGAAACATACAGGCTAATAGGGGTAAGATCAAACATCCACCTCAACACTCTTACAATGGGAGTCCAACCTTTCTTTGCACATTTAACAAGGTAGGGGATGATGATCCGCCAAGACATTCCCGCCAGTTACCCTAGAGCAACACCATAATCCACCAGCAGCCATCACACAAAATGATGAAGTAGAAAATAGAACCCAGTCTCCAACAAAAAGAGGGAAAGGTAGAACCACTGTGGAGTACCGTCTACCCCTTATCCACAGTTGCTCAGGCAAAACCTCCCCCTCAAAATCTCAAACTCAAAGTTTGACCATTGTAGACCACGACACTTCAACAACTTTTTCGCTTCTTCAACACCAACCCGACACTCAATCTTATCGATTACTACATCGACGATTATATCTTCATCAACCCTCTTAGCCAACGCTCTTACCCTCACCATGATAAGTGGGGCACAAACAGAGCGTGAAAATTCAGACGAAAGTGCGTTCTGTAAATTGGCCCTACCTAAAAGTAAGTAGAGAATAGAACCAGAGTCTTGGCCCAACTCAACAATTTATAGCACACATGGCGAATTTTTCCCAAGAACGTTCTTCCCCACGTATGCAAATCAACCGTAAAAAGTCTCAATTGAGTGCCACTTTATGACACTCTTTCGACTAAGGGGGACTAGTGTTGTACCTCCACCAAACATCCCCGAAAAACCCTATCTCTAGAGAAAATGCATTCATCTCTACACTACGATCCGACATCACGGAGCTTGGAGCTCTTCCTACGGACCCATCAGCCTCTGGAGACTCCTGTACTCGGCCACTGGGTTATGATAAGACAACCATCAAGTTTGATTGAGCCCGCAGCCGAACTACGTCTACCAACCCATCAATAGCCATCACTAGGCCTGGCATGGTTTTATCAACCATCACTCCATCTACAACATCAAGAGGATATAAATATCCCCAAGATCGAAGACAAAAGGGACGACAATTCTACATCTCTGTTCTACATCAACCTTCTATCCCTCTGCATATGGCTCTAGCCATCGGCTTACACTGTTTGCGGCTCTCTGCCTCAAGTCAACCAGGGGTGAACTGCCCGACTCAACGATCAACCATGGTCATTGTGGCTCTCGGCCCGTCCCACGACGGGTGAACCACCAACTTTCGTACCCAAACCTTCCTTCAGCCACCGTCTTTACCTCTGTGTCTGTTGTCGCCCAAAATCGGCATCAACAACTACCATGAGAGGTAGAGCTTATGCTTAATATAATAAGCTCATTCATACGCAAAATTTTCCTTAATTATTTTAATTAGCATTTGAAACAATCACCAATTGACATTATTTACGTTTATGTAAACTCAATTATTTTTACATTTTTTTTATTGTTGGATGAAGGTAAATAAATGATTGAGATTATTTACTTATTTTTTTTCCTGTTATAATCTTCTCATTACTTACTTTTAATCTCAAACATCCATCTACCTTCATCTAACGGTCTTAAAAAATATGTATAACTAAAAACAGACTACCTGCAATAATTTCCAAAGTCTCTAACTTGATTCTAATTATTCCAGCTATTGGAATTTCAGTTAAATCTGACGATTTGACATGCATTTGTTCCAGAGTTTTATGAATTACCGTTGATTCAACCAACCAAATAAATTCAATTTAGTTAGCATTGATCATTTCCTTTTTTTAACAAATTCGAAAAAAAAACAAAAGGTTTAAACAAAAAACAGCACTCAAACAATGTCTTTTTCGGTTTTTGGCCTTTAAACTAT
Organism: Hibiscus mutabilis; assembly: GCA_019671005.1. NCBI lineage: Eukaryota > Viridiplantae > Streptophyta > Magnoliopsida > Malvales > Malvaceae > Hibiscus > Hibiscus mutabilis. The sequence goes on along the minus strand of CM033729.1, from coordinate 20,038,205 downwards.
GGTTTAGGCAAAATAGGCCCTTAAACTATCATTTTTGGTCACTTTAAGTCCCTAAACTATGATTTGGGCAAAATAAGCCCTTAAACTATCATTTTTGGTCACTTTAAGTCCATGGTTACAAAAATATCATTTTATAGGCTTTTCTAACATATATAAATTTTGATTTAAGGGTTTAATAAGCCCCTAAACTTTTGTAAAAAAATTAATTAAGCCCATAAACTTTTTTGCACTCAATTAAGCCTTCAAACTCAAGAAAAAATCAATTTGGCCCTTTGACCAACGTAGACCGTTAACTTTAACGGTTTTTTTTTTGAAAATATTTTTTGACACGTGTTGCAACAGGGTAATGTCACTTGTCGTTTCTACAAAATTTTAAAATTTAATTTTTAAAACATATATAAAATTAGAAAAAAAATTAAAAATTTAAAAAAATCTGAAAAATTCTAAAAATCATTTTAAAAATATAAAATATTTTTAATTTTTAATTTTTTAAAATTAATATATATTTTTTTCAAAAGATTAAAATATTTTAAAATTAAAAATATTAAATATTATTATACAATTATAAAAAATAAATTGAAAAATATAAAACAATAAAATTTATTTTGGGTTTTAAAATAACTTTATAATTTTATAATAATATTTAATATTTTATTTTTAAAAATATTTTAATCATTTGAAAAATTATTATTTATTACTTTTTAATACATTTTGAAATTAAAAAAATATTTATATATATTTTTAAAATAATTTTTAGAATTTTCCAGATTTTTAAATTTTTTAGAATTTTTCTGATTTTATATATTTTTAAAAAATACAATTTGAAAATTCCTAGAAATGACAAGTGGCATTATCCTATTACGACATGAGGCAAAAAAATTTCAAGAAAAACCGTTAAAGTTAACGGTCAACGTTGATCAAAGGGCCAAATTGATTTTTTTCTTGAGTTTGAAGTCTTAATTAGGTGCAAAAAAAGTTTAGGGGCTTATTTGATTTTTTTTGCAAAATTTTAAGGGCTTAGTGAGCCCTTAAGCCATAAATATTTATGTTCTTTTTAAAATTTAACATTTCATATATCAAAATAAGCCACTAAACTATCATTTCTGGTCATTTTAAGTTCGATAGTTATTTATGTCAAAAGAAAATTATTTCGACTAATAAGATGTTAACATATCACAAAGATTTTTTGACCAATTGATAGTTTTGGGGACTAAAAGAAGAAAAATGACATAGTTTAGGTACTTATTTTGACCAAAAAATAGTTTAGGGACTAAAAGTGACCAAAATGATAGTTTAACGGCATATTTTGTCCAAATCATAGTTTAAGGGCTAAAAGCGGAAAAAAATCATAGTTTGAGGACTATTTTTTTTGTTTAAGCCAAAAACAAACTTCAAATAAAATAATGGAATTCATTTGCCCCCAATTAACTTGAGCAATCACTTTTTTTTCTGATGAATCCATTTATGGTGGCATAGTTTCCATGTGAATTGTAATCCCCATAAGATGGGATATATAATGAAGAAAACCTTTTCCATTAGCATACCTAACCCCCAATCAATAAAGCCACTTTAAAGAAACATCCATTGAATTTAGGCTTTACTTGGCAGAGAGGAAAGAAAATTAGAATAATAAAAAATTGAAGTGATGAAAAAATGGAAAGATGAAAAATATATATTTTTTTCTTCTCACATGTGTGTTTGGTTGAAAGGATAAAAAACTAGAAGAATAATAAGTTTCTTTCCTTTTCTATTGCTTGGTATAATAGAAAATTGAGAGGAAAGAATTAAACTTTGAAAATTATAATTTGTTTTAAGTTTTTATAATTTAGTCCAATATTTTTAATATGATTATTTTTATTAAATTTAGTCTTTAAATTTTTTTATTTAATCTGAGATTAACTCCTATTTGTTTCTAATTTTTATAAATTAATCTAATATTTTACTATATTTTTGTTCAATTTAATCCCTGATGTTGTTCTTTAATTCAAAACTGACACATATGTATTTCTATTTTTTATAATTGAGTCCAATATTTTTAATATAACTTTATTTTTGTCTAGTTCAGTCCATAAATTTTTATTTAATCCGGAATTGACCTTTATTTATTTCTAAATTTTATAATTTATTCTAATATTTGTATAATTTAATCTCGAGAGTTTGACTATTAATGTAACACCTAATACCTAGTCTAGATGAATCTAGCCCGAATATCGAATGCTACAAATGGCTAATTTGTAGACTAAAATAGATTTAAAAAAGCATATTCGATTACTTGAAAGTAAACATCCAACATAAAAATAAAGCGGAAACAATTAACTAAAGTCACCAGAGAAAAACCTTTAAAACCTTTAGAAAAATAAACAATTTAACAAAAATGCATTTTGGTAATTTTACAAAATTTAAACTCAAAAAAATTCAAAACTTAAATACAAGTTTAATAACAGTTGAAACAATTTATATCTCTTTTTTGCTAAAAAAAGAAGTTCAAATTGAAGTAAATTTAACCGAATAGAGGTTTAGGGACTAAAATATAAATAATTCATACGTTGGATTTTAAATTTAAAACTTAATTTCATGTCCGTTTTAGACTCATTAACTCCAATTAGACTTGATGGTAAATTTGTGTTAAAATCGAATTTCAAATAGAGTGTTAATTGCAAAAATAAGTAGTTTATGGGCCATTTTGAAAACATCATAAAAGTAGGGACCCATTTTTCAAAAAGTGAAATTAAACCTTCTTTTATGAAATCAATATCATCATTGACAAGTTTCAAGTTAATCCGAGCTAAAACGAGTCCTTAATTGCAATTATAAAATCAGTGACTGAAACGTAAAGTTTGTAATTATAAGATATTAGACTAAATTATAAATAGAAATAAATATAGGTCAATTTCAAATTAATAAAATTTGAGGGATTAAATTGAAAAAAACCATAGTAAGAATATTAGATAAAATTATAAAAATTTGAAACAAATATGGGTCAATTCCAGATTAAATAAATATTTTAGAAACAAATAATTAAATTTAGGGACTAAAGTGAACAAAAATATTATTATATTAAAAATATTAAAATTAATAATAAAATTAGAAACAAATAAGGATAAATTTTAGATTAAATAAAATTTTTAGGGACTAAACTGAACAAAAATAAAATTATAATAAAAATATTGGATGGAATTATAAAAATTAATAATAAATATGGTGAAAAAATTAAAAATTTTGAAATATAATTTCATAATTTTATTATTAAAGTACATTAACTCTTGCTTTTCTTTCCTATTTTCCACCCAATTTTGGAGAGAAAACTATTTGTATAAGAACAAGAAAAACTATACTCCCTCGTATTTTCTTTCCTACTAATTTTTCACTCTACCAATCAACCATTTAATTTATTTTCTTTTCAATTTTCTCTTCCCTCCTTTCCTTCCACTTTTCCACCCAACCAAACAAAGTATTAGAGTTTGATAATTCAAAAATTATCCATCAACTTCTTTCTTTATTGTCTTATACAATACAAAATGGAGCTTAAGGGGTGAAAATTACATTTCTAGTAGTTCTCAGAGCACACTTTGTTTTGGAATTTTTATTTATTTTCTTTTATATGACTAAGTTAATTATAAAGGCAACATTATTTAAGCAAGTGAAACAAAAGGTTAGATGGCATAACTTAGTAAATTAAAAAAATTAGAGAGTAAGAATAATTCATTTTTAGGGGCCATGGCTTGTTAGGGTCGCGAGCAGTCGCTCATGGTACTCCTTTTAAAAGTGGGTCATGGTCCTTAGAAATTTAAATATTAGATAAATTAAACATCATCTTTTAAATTTTGAGTTTAAATACTTAATAAATTATTATTTTTTTAAAATTTAATATTTCAACCCTCCCAATATTCAATCATAGCTCGTCATGGTCCAAAACTGCCGCTACCTCATTTTCACCGTCAACAGATGGCTGTAAGTAAATCAAAATTAAAAATATTTACATCAAATTAAATTTTCTATTTCACATAAGATATATGTACATTTTTTTTACGTTACACCTATTATTACGAGCCCTTAATGTATAATTTATAATTTTTTAAAAAATAAGTTATTAGTTATGTTGTAATAATTATAAAAGATACGGTCTCATGTTTGACATGTCTTTTCGAATATTTCGTGGGATTCCAGCAACCAAGCTGATTTTTCGTGTTGGAATCCAAACACGAAAGCACCAACTTTGTATTGTCTCCCATTTTATTTTATTTGATTACTGATGATTAAAATAGATTATTATATGTAACAAAAATATTATATGTAACAATCAAATAACAGTGTGTTGAGCAAACAATGATTTTAGAAGAAAAATGGAGGCCACGCTCAATAGCACCCACTACCTCTAACAACAAAAGGCTAACATAAGTTTTGCATGCATCATCCGCACTTAACCTGAACATCATTTAGTGGTCAAATCACCCCACACGAAAGCAATTATCCCAATTTTTCTTTAAAATATTACTAAAATAAAAAGCAAAGCATCATATTCTCAGAAATCTCTCCATCTCCTTTTTTTGTGTGATTTCATATGATTCTATCAGCAAAATTAGATGATTCCAGTAGGGATGTGATTTTTTCATTAATAGATAAGGGAGTCTATTTCTTATTTTCTTTTTTAAGTTCTTGAGTTTTTTTTAATGTTTTGTTGATATTTATCACGATTGATTTGTAATATTATCTATTACATCCGCAAATTAAGTACGACAGCGAAGTAAGGATAAGATTTTTTTTGTGATTTTCTATGCTCAACACTAAAAGATTAAACTCTAAGTTCTAGCCTTAAATTTTAAGCCCTAAAATTTAAATCCTAAACCCTAAAAATACATCTCACCTTAAATTCCTAAACTTTAGTCTTAAATCCTAACCTTAAATCTTAATCCTAAATCTAAATTTTTAATGTAGAACATAAATAGGGACACCGAAAAGAGGCATAAAGTTTCTATTCGTGAAGTAAGGTAAGATTGTTTTTAGCCGGTTTGTCCCGACCTAATTTTTACTTATATATGTTAACGGTGTATACGGTTTGGTGAGGTAGAATTTTTTTAATAATCGTACTGTTTGGTTTGATAGAATTTTTTAATAACCCGTCTATTTTTGATTGACTTAATCATGATTCTTGTTTATTAACCTTAAATTTTTAAATTTTTAAATTTTATTTTTTTAAAGTAACTTTATTTAATAACTTTTAAACATTATTTGATAAAGTTTTAAAATATTTTTCATACATACTTCTTAAAAAAATGAATGTTTACGTCCGTATTCGCAAGTGATATGCACGCGATTGTACTGAAAATATATGGTTTCAAAGTGAGAGTTAGTGGCTTGAACATGTACAGTACAGCTCTTGTATTTATTGAAAAATAATCCACTTGGCTTCTGCAAATCCTCTATAAAAAGGGAAGTTGTGATTTAGAAGTTGGCAGGCTAAGAGGCGATATAGGCGAGAAAAAAAGGAAAGACAGAAACCATGGGGGAGCAGAGGGTTCGTTCAGCTTTGTCTAAAGTGATTAACAAAGTGAAACCATACATTGCAATAGTGTCCCTGCAGTTTGGATATGCAGGGATGTACATAGTCTCCTTGGTTTCTTTTAAGCATGGCATGAGTAATTTCATCCTTACTACCTACCGTCATCTTGTTGCCACCATTATCATTGCTCCCTTTGCCTTGTTTCTTGAAAGGTTCCCTCTCCTTCTCACACACCCCGCATTTTTTTAGGGATTCAAATAGCGGTCTGTTATTATAATAGCAGTAGGGACACCGGCCGAAACTGCTATTATGGATAATAGAGGTCCAGTCAGCAGCTGCAATTTAAATCCCTGATTTTTTCATGCACTTCCATCCTCACCTTCTTCGTTCTTTCCATTGTTTCATGCAGGAAAATCAGGCCACGGATGACCCTTCCGATCTTCCTCAGGATTGTGGTCCTCGGTTTACTCGAGTAATGCTCTTACCTTAACCCCCCCCCCTTTTTTCTGCATACATGCATGAGTTTACACATAGAGCCGCACTGTTTTTTAAACAACGAGGCGGTGCATTGATGCTTGTTCTTGAAATGGAAAACTGTTAATTCATGCAAGGGGTCTAAATGAACGTGGTTGATTTTTCAGGCCAGTGCTTGACCAGAACCTATACTATCTGGGGATGAAGTCTACGACCGCAACATATTCATCTGCTTTCGTCAATATGCTTCCTGCTGTTACCTTCATATTGGCAGTGATTTTCAGGTGAAAAAATCAAAACCAAAAATGATTCAAACCAATAAGTCGCATAATTTCTTAATATTTGTCTTCCCTTATACTGACAAAGATGTGTGGACATGATTCTAGTGAAAAAACTGGGACCCCTCACTGGAAACATGCCAATCCCCTCCACATCACTGATCACACCATGTCAAAAAGCTTACAAATTCCATCATCTTTATATATATGTTGAATCATTGTTTAACATGTGAATCAGGTTAGAGAAGATCGATTCGAAGAAGATACACAGTTTAGCAAAGATCATCGGAACAGCAATAACCGTGGCAGGGGCAATGGTGATGACTTTGTACAAAGGTCCCGTTGTTGATTTCATCAAATCAGGAGGCGTGGCACACCATGGAACCACCACTGAATCCGCCGATAAACACTGGGTTACCGGTACCATAATGGTTATAGGAAGTATCTTAGCATGGGCAAGTTACTTTATTTTGCAAGTGAGTGGAAACATATTTAAAACTTGGTTTAAAGTTTAAACAACATATTCTGGAGTTAATTGTACTGGATATGGTTTGTGGTTTCAGTCCTTCACTTTGAAAAAGTACCCCGCGGAGCTCAGTCTCACAGCTTGGATATGTTTCGTGGGAATGATAGAAGATGGTATACTGGCCCTTATCATGGTCCGGGACCTAAGTGCATGGAAAGTAGGGTGGGATTCAAGGCTCCTTGCTGCAGCTTACTCTGTAAGTCCTTTTTGCTAGCCATCGATGCACTTAGTTTGAAATACAATTGGTTTCACACTTTAATGTTACAATTTTTTTGATTGATTAGGGGATAGTGTGTTCCGGAATAGCTTATTACGTGCAAGGAGTCGTGATCCGAGAACGAGGGCCGGTATTCCTTACATCATTCAGCCCTCTATGTATGATCATCACTGCTGCTCTAGGAACCATTGTTTTAGCAGAAAAGGTCCACCTTGGAAGGTATACTGGCACCAGATGATAGCAAAGTTTATATGAAGATATGGTGCACTATATATATATATAAGACATCTTCATTTAATGGAGTCTGATTTCTTCTTTTGTTATGTTGATTTCAGCATTCTTGGAGCCATTATCATAGTCTCGGGGCTTTACACTGTGGTGTGGGGTAAAAGCAAAGATGTGAAAGACGCAGAAACCGATGAGAAAACCAAGGAATTGCCGATCACAAACAGAGCTACATCAATCAGTTTTGATGACAGCATTGACGGAGCTGCTAAAACTGTTACTGTTCCAGCTTCAAAGAGCCCCTTTAGCACTCGAGGGACATAAAAACAATTCCTTAATTTTCATTGTTGAGATGTTTCAAGCAGATTTGTTCTCCCACAAGTGGAAGGAAAAAAGTAGTATATAACCCCCCCGTCTCGACTTCTTTGCATCAAAGTAATCTGTGGCTTATATATCATCTTTTGATTGTATTGTGAGGCTTTAATTTGGTGAATTAAAAACCCTGAATCCACGGGTTTTCCCTATCTTATTGTCCATATATTCTATTTCTAGCCCTTTTGTTTTGCTTAAGTTCCTCAAATGCTACAAAACGATTCAATTCAATAAATTAATTTAACTAGTGACTGCATTTTTAAAGTTCGCAAATGGATACTCAATTATCTTAAAATGTTTATTTTGGTCACCATATTTTCAAAAGTTACCTAATGAACAATAAATTTTTGTTACAAAATAGTCAGCTGTTGTTAAAGGAGATGACGTGATAGTTAAGAAAATTTGTATGATAGCAGATTTAATTTTTTATATTCGCATTCAATCAATTTAGTCTTAATTTTAAAAAATTAATAAATTTAATCTTTATTATTTACACATTCTTTCAATTTCATCCTAATTCTAATTAGAAATAATTTAATATTTTTTATACTTATCAATTACTAAATCGTGAACATTTGCACTAAAAATAGTTTCACATATGCCTCCACCTAGTGCCTCTCAATTTCCACTCCCATTTAAAACGCACCCAGAACTCTCTTTGTAAATTTACAGAATCATCAGTATAAGCTAAATGAAAGGTGGTTCGTTTTGTTAGTCGTTTCCCTCTCGATTTCTAGACTCTTTCTTTCTTTTTTGAAATTCTAAGTACATAAAGTGACAGTATTTAAGTTGGATTCTGTTTTTTACAACATTGAAAACCATTTAGATAAGACGTGTATGTTGTTCTTCCAACGACTTCAACTACAAAAACAAACAACTTTAGCTTTTGTTTTATTTTTTTAATCTATTTTTTATCATTTAACGAGGCAAAATGATAAAGATTGATTTTTTCAGAAATACATTTAAAATTTAGTTTAAAGTAAGAATTTTACTTTTTACTAAATCTTGTTTACTTTAGATTGATTAATTTAAGTTTGAGTAGAATTTGATTCTATGCAAGTTTCCTTTGTAAACAAGCAACATGTATTAAATATTAGAGTTTTAGACACAACACAAGATACAATAAGTAGATCAAAGACTCTACATAGTGCTAAGCCCCAAACAACTTGTAATCTTTAAGTGAAAGTTCTCATTATTTGCCTGTGGTTTTTTATTTCGTTTTGAGTTTTCTGCGTAAATTTTGATGTTCTTTATTTTCTTATTTTGTTTGCGATCAACATGTCCGTTTGTTTCGCCGTAATCGTTCGTCGCTGGTATATCCCGGTATTACAATACCATTGTTTTGTTAAGAGAATTTGGATTCGATCATAGGGGTTCCTAAAATAGGTTAGAAGAAATAGGGTCATCGGGTCAAGGTTTTGAGAACATTGTGGTTCTGCTGTCGCTCGACTCCATTGATGTCAACAATTTGGTAAATTAAAATCTAACAATGATTCTGGAGCCTATTGTTACTGTTATACTACCGAGACAATAATGACAAGACAAGTAAATAATCACAAACGTAGAAAAGAAAAATTAACACCAAGAATTTACGTGGAAAACCCAAAAGGGAAAAACCACAGACAGAGGATGAGAACTTTCACTATGATGGAGAAAGAGATTACAACTGATTTATGATATTCTGACTAAACCCCTAATCCCTAGTATCTATTTATAGGGATAGATTCCTTGTTTACAGAGGAAACTTGCATAGAAACATATTCTACTCAAACTAAGTTTCATACCTTTAATTAATATAATGTAAACAAGATCTACTAAAAGTATGATTCTAACTTTAAACCAAATCCCAAAAGAATTTGGATCACAATTCTAACAATCTCCACCCTGAGACAATTTCCTGTCGAACAATATCTTCACCTCTTCCACGAAACCCCTTCAAGGGGTAGTCTTCAACAATGAACACCGACCGAATCCAAGCTTGCCCAAGCTTGGATGTACAAGGTAATTTAGTCTTCACGTCGGTAAGCTCAACATTACTGCCAACTTTGCTCACAACTATATCACCACGAGCAATAACACGACCCCGATCATCAATGGCACTACTACATTTCTCATTATTTATCTTTGAAGCAAATCAAACTCTCTTAAGCTTCTCAAATCCGTTATACCCATGAAATTCAACTCTATTTTTCTTTTCAAATTCGTTATGCCCACGAAATCGAACTCTTTTCTGCCTATCAGAACCGTTATGCCCACGGTTGTTATGTTCAACACAAAATCCTCTTTTACTTGATTCAGTCAAGACGCCTTCACTAGTAACATCATTATTTGACATGCAGGAGGAAACAACAAATGCATCACCTAAAATAGTTGAACCTTGCAGAACATAAAAATAGGCAGCTCTTTTATACCCTTTCATTACAACGATAGCGCCTTGCAAATTTTCATAGCTCCAGCTTTATTGGAGTATCTGTACCCTTTTGAATCCAGAGTACCTAATGAAATCAGATTTCTTCTTAAATCTGGAACATGCCTCACATTACCAAGTGTTCGAACAATCATATCAAACATCTTAATCTTGATTGTGCCAATACCTACAACTTTACAAGAGACATTATTTCCCAACAAGACAGCACCTGTAGACACGGGTTTATACGTCGCAAACCAATCCTAATTTTGACTCATATGAAAACTACTAACAGAGTCAAGAATCCACTCCTCTCTCGCTATAGAGTCTTCGTTGGAAGCAACAAAAGTTCACCATCATTATAATCCTCTACAATATCAGCTTCATCTTTACTAGAATTCTGATTCTCTCTTTATCTTATTCTGTAATCTGTAACACTCAAATTTAATATGACATTTTTTTGCAGAAATAACATGTTTTACCTCGATTTGACGACTTAGACCTGCCTCTATTTTGACTGTCAAAACTATGATCACCTTTTCTTCTACGGTTTAAACTAGTCGATCCATGCACCATGAGACCCTTTGCTTGGAACTCCGAGCCGGTAAGATGTTTCATCTTGTCATGTGAATTCAAATTATCATATACCTCTTCAAGAGTAAGGGTATCACAGCCGTATAGGAGGGTGCTTCTAACAGACGAATATGAAGTGGGCAATGAGCAAAGTAAAATCAAACATAAGACTTCCTCATTGTACTTTACCTCTATCGTTTCCAAATCTGAGACGATCTTCTTAAAATCGGTTAAGTGGTCGTCAAGACACGAACCTTCTGCTAACTTGTGGGAATATAGGCGTTGCTTCAGGAGCAACTTGTTGGTCAAAGTTTTTTTCATGTAAATTTGTTCCAATTTTGCCCATAAGTCGACAGCTGTCTTCTCTTTGTGAACATCCTACAAAATACTGTTTGATAAGTGCAAACAAATCTTAGAAGCAGTTTTCCTATCCATGTGGCGCTTCTCTGTATCCGACCATTCTTTCAGCATATTATCAAACCCATCTAATGCATCATCTAAATCCATCTAAACAAGAACATCTAGAACCTTCACCTGCCATAGCAAAAACCTGACGTTGCGATCCAGCAGCGGAATTTCATACTTGACCATCGTTATTATACTGAGTAACCTGAAAAGCTCTGATACCAATTTGTTATACTAACAAGATGATAATGACGAGATAAGTAAATAAGCGCAAACGCAGAAAAGAAAAAATAACACCAAGAATTTACGTGGAAAACCAAAAAAGGAAAAAACCACGGGCAGATGATAAGAACTTTTACTATGATTGAGAAAGAGATTATAACTGATTTATGATGTTCTAACTAAACCCCTAATCCCTAGTATCTATTTATAGGGATAGATTCCTTGTTTACAGAGGAAACTTGCATAGAAACAAATTCTACTCAAACTGAGCTTCCTACTTTTAATTAATCTAAAGTAAACAAGATCTACTAAAAGTAGGATTCTAACTTTAAACCAAATCCCAAAAGAATTTGGATCACAATTTTAACAGTTACGACTACCAAGGAAGCCAGCTTCGAACAAGACATACCAACAAAGGCTTCCATTAATGGTGAAGGGAATAAAAATTGAAATGCTTAATGGGCTTAGTATTGTGAAAAAAGAGAGTAATGGTGAGATTTTAAGAGAAACGTGAGTGAATTGGTTGAAATTGTGTCTAAACTTAATCCTATGGTTGAAGAATTTGTATCTTCTTCCTTTGCCAATCACCATCATCAACGTAATAATCTTGATGGTTGTTGGAAAATAGACTGCTGCAAAACGAGCCGTTAGCAATGACTAGAAAATAATAAAATAACTAAACCAAACTAAACCATTTTGTGGCATTAACCACTGACTTAGAAGCAAATTCACCTCGATGTGCGTAGTTGCTACAACGAATGAACGGCTCGTTGAGGTTAGTACAACTTTCCAAATTTTGTACACCTGAAAGATATAGTGGACTCTGGTGGTACTGCTTTTCTCTCAACTCAAAAACAACTCCCAAGATAGGTTTAAGAAAACCAAAGAAAGTGTTTCTAAAGAAAACACTTGCTTAGGGATATATAAAATGAGAGAGATGTCCACTTATAAACTAAATAGTGAGGGCAAAAACATTATTTCCAAACCATAATTTAATTATATTTATAATAGAATTAAATGGCATTATGAAATACGTTACTTTTTGAGCATTAACAACATTCCCCCACTGATGCGAAAGAATATCCTTCGTAATTATGATAGAATTGAAGTTAAAACACGAGAAAAGCAATAGCGAGATTAGTTGCTTAAGCACTAGTGAACGTATCTGGAACTAGTACATAGTGATGATGAGTAATTATTCTCCTAGATAAGTGAACAAATCTTGAACTTTCTAAGATTAGGGTGAACTCATAATACACAACTAACCCCTTCATCCACTGAAGTCCTTGATGTGTCAACAAAAGTATATGTATAACCCTCTTTCCTCAAGATTCTAGTAAGTGTACTAAAAAAACGTGTAACGACCCAGATTTTAGAATCCAAAGGTCGGGTTAATCTGAGTCATAGGCCTTGCATTTTGGGTAATATGTAGAGCTTTAGTGGGTTTCCCTTTGTTGTGGATTGGGCTTGGAAGTGAGGATAAGGGTATTTTGGTAAGTGGACTTTTGAGGTGACAAAGAGATGTATAGTCTCTTTAATTTTCTGCATATGCAAAGAATAGGTAAGGTCACATTGGTTTGATTATCTCCTTGATCCTTAAACCCATTCTTCCACCCAAACCACCATACTAAAGGTAGGATTTTTGGAGTTTGTTGTGAGAAAATCATTTTGCCTATTGAGAGAAGGAGTTTCAGCATCAAAAGATCTATCTTTTAAGGTAAGAATGTCAAAGTTTGGAGTTGGATGAAAACCTTAGGGTTTTGAAGGGGTTTTGTGAGGGAGAGCGGGATTGAGGAGTTTAATCTCATTTTCTTGTTATGTCAAACCTTTTTTAGTTCTCTTTTACCTATTAGCAGTGTTCTAATTTGTTTTACAACATTTGGGTGTAGTTAAAGAGCTTGGTGAGCACTCTAAGGCTCAAGGCAAGGGAAAAGCTTGAAATCAAGGATAGCAAGGGTTGTTGGTGTTTTGAAGAAGGTTAGTACATTTCCAATTCCTAGTTTCTTGCATATTATAAGGATAATTACTTTGTATGTCATTTTGATGATTTAAGTATGCTTGAATAATCTTGATGGGTGTTAATGGAAAAATCTAAAATTGATGTTAAAAACTTGTAAAATTGGTAGAAACTGACCCTAAACACCTTCCATAAGTTATAGGTTGAGTCTTAGGGTTTATCAAGCTGGTTTGGGGAGTTAAAGATGAGAAATTCAAACCCTAGACCTAGAAATCTGGGTTCACGTACCAGTACATGGTACTTTAGTACTGGTACCCTTTTTAGGGAAGGAGTTGAGTTATGAAGGGCGTATCGGTACGACTTTCTGAGCATCGGTACTCTTTGTTTAAATGAAATTCCAATATCATTTTAGAGTATCGGTACGCTAGTGGGCGTATCGGTACTATTGTTCCATTGCCCGAGAAAGGCTTTCGCGTATTGGTACGGGTAGGTGAGGGTACCGGTACGGGAGGGATTGATATGGGGGTTCACATACTGATACTAAGTATCGATACAGAGGTAAGCGTATCGATACGATTAGAAGATTTATTTCTTTCGAATCTATTTCAGGTATCAATACTTGTAGAAGAGTATCAGTGCTTAGAGGGACGTACCGATACCCACTGGGCAATCTACCCAAGGGCAATCTACCCAAGAAATTTGAGGTTTTGTTTAGGGGTTTCATAATTCGAGGTAAAGGTCCCAATGAGTCCCTAGAGGTATGAAATAAATTGTAAAACTGATAAACCATATGTCCAACCCCGTATATGAATATATAGGAATAAAATGGGTCTTAGACTTGTGTAATCCATGTAATAAAAAAAGCTATCTTTGTAATGGTAATGTAATGTGAGTTTTACTGTGTAAGCACTTGGTTGATGGGATTCGGATGCCCAAGAATGTGTTGCAACACCATGGTAAGATGAGCAGATAGAGGTTACCGATGTTATGTGACCCGGGCCTCATCCGTATATGCTTGAGGGATGATTCTGAGCAAGGTGTATGTTCTGATGCTATGTGACTCGGCCTCACCCAGGGTGTATATTCCGATGCTATGTGACCCGACCTCACCCAGAGTGTATGTACCGATGCTATGTGACCCAACCTCACTCTTGTATGGTATGTAGGGTATGGGATGGCTTGCAGGGCCTTGTGAGCCCTTAATTAATTGGATGATTGATTATGTTAATCCCATATATTTAGGCGATCAGAGTAGCGCCACATGATATTCTTGCTTGCTTGATCATTGTTGACTACATGCCTGTGTTTATGATCTGTATGAAGCATAATAGTATAGAGGTGTATCCACTGAGCTTTCGAGCCCAGCGTTTGGAATTGTTATTTCCTTACGCAGGTCTTTAGGTTACTGTATACTTTGCAAGGAGCCATCGGAGTATGACTTCAGTACATCGCTATGCGAAGAGTACAATACTTAGATTTGTAGGGGCAATGTATTCATAGGACCCTTATATTTTGTATTTGTAACTCCTTTTATTTATTTTCCCATATCAAATAGTTTTAATTGATATGTTTTAAATTGGAGCTCCGAAGTAACGCTTGAATATTTGTATAACTCTTTCTAAATTAATATGGTTTATGAAACTATGGATTTAGGCTAAATTCGCTCGTAATTTTTTATAAATGGGTTTTAGGCTTGAGGCCTAATGTGACACCGAATTTAGGTAGTGGTATCAGAGCTTAGGTTTAGCCAGTTCTAGAAACCTTAGGGTGATAGAGAGTTATAAAAGGGTTTCTAGTGAATACATGCTCATAAATTGAAGTTGTACTCATATTTAGTCTGAATATCTGATGGAGTAACATTGTTATTATCTATGCAGTTTGAACATGCCTAGAAAAGCTCATGATCCAGAGGAGAGTTGGGGCTCTCAAGATGAGAGCTTTGATGAGGACTTTATCCTAGAAACTGAAGAAAGGTGGGAAAGTGAAAGACATCAATGAGCCAATTACTTCTCCCATCTGCATAGGGCGCTTGATCAGATAGTGAGGGCTATCCCAAGAACTCCTGCTACCCATCAAGAAACCCCGATCGAGAGGCTTCATAGACATGGTGCAACTAATTTCTTGGGGTCGAGACAAGACAACCTAATAAAAGTGGATCAATGGTTGAGGGGTACGCGTTGGATCTTGCGTCAAATGGGTCTGAAGCCAAGAGACAAGTTGAAGTGTGTTCTTTCTCTTCTGAAGAAGAATGCTTGTGAGTGGTGGGAGACAATGGAGTTAGGTTGGTATCCTAACTAATCCACTTGGGATAATTTTCTTGATGAGTTTGAGAAACAGTATATTGGAGAAGCTTACATGGATAGTCTACGAGACAGGTTTACCCACCTAGTGCAAGGAAATTGATCAGTTTATGAGTATGAACAAGAGTTCTTACAGTTGAGTAGGTATGTTTTCGAACTTGTTGCCATAGAGAAGATAAAATGCAAGTGGTTCAGAAAAGGGTTACGAAAAGAAATACAGATGTTCTTGAAAGCGGATCCACCAACAGTGTTCACCGATTTAGCCGCTGGTGCAAGTCCCTTGAGCAAGTGCAAGGTTTGACGTATAGTCAGGTTGGGGGCCGTGTCAATGCGAGTGGAGGGAGTTATTCCCACTTTAATTAGTCTCAGTCCTCATTGAAAAAGAATCGAGGAAATTAGAATCAGAGATGTAGGGCAACAATCAGTCATGAAGGTCCGATCGCAGGTCTCCTCTTGCGGGGCGTAAGAAGCCTAACTCCTCTTCGGCAATGAATTCATGAGGCTCGTCTAGAAGGTCTTATGTATTAGTATGTGCCCAGTGTGGGCGTAAGCACCATGGAAAGTGTTTCAGCAATGTCAAGGTATGCTATAGGTGCGGATCACCGAACCATTTCTTAAGAGACTGCTGAGGCCTTGGATGCCGCCCCAATTCAAAATTAAAGGAACTCTTTCGCAACACAGAGCGGTCGCGACTTTGCTAGAGGAGGGGCGAGTCATGTGACGAGACATCAAAGTGGTGGTACTGATAAGTGTTCAAAAGTACTATTTTTTTACCTTTTTTACTCATATTATTGTTAGACTTAGGCTCATATTAGTTGCATAGTTAGCCATTCATGCATTAATCCATGTTTCCTTCCATCATTGAGCTTGATTACATAACTTGGTAGTTTTTGTGGAAAAGATGCTGTTTTGGTGTGCTTTGTGTGTGTATGTGCAGGATCACTTGCCAAAGCAATACAGAGCTAGTTGCCAGGGCAATGCATGAAGGATATGCCGAGCTAGTTGCCAGGGCAATGCATGAAGGAGCCGAGCAGATGCCATGGTAATTGTCGACAAAGAGAAAATGCAATAGGGATGTCGAAATTAATGACTTTACAAGCCCAAGATGACATGGAGCAAGGCCCAAGCCCAAAGGAATTTGATTGCCATGCAGAGATTAAAGAAGAATTAAATTCCAATAAGATAGGAGAAGTTCTAATAGGAATAAAATTATAATAAAGAATTATATTCTTTAAAGATAATTTAATTCCAACTCAAACTCCTCCTCAAAGAAGGACTTTGGCCTAGCCCTATAAATAGCAAGGAGATTTCGACTACTGGAGGAGAGAGCAAGAGGGCAAAATTTGACAAGTCCAAGAGAGGAAGCAAGGGGAATTTTCGGCAAGCTTCTAGGGAAAGGGATTTTCGACAAGCTTCATCTTTTCTTCCTTGTTCGATTGGGTTCATGCTAGGGATTAATTATCTTGTGTTTCTTTGGAACCTAGCCATGAACTAAATCTACTTGGCTATGGTTATTGTGTTTTGTGGTTGTGAGAAACTATTGGCTTTTGTTTAGGTAATAAGAGTTTGCACTTTTCTATTTCAAGGTTTATTCATTCTTGGTTCTTATTATTGTTTGCGAGTGAATTGGGAGAGGATCTCGTGATTTCATCCATTTATCTAATATCGGGAGAGTTAGATTCAAGAAACGAATGAATATGATCTTTATTCAATCCAATGATGGTGAAGATTAATCCGGCTTAGGAATAAGTTAAGGATTTCAACGGCTAAGACGAGCGCAAGTTTGGTTGTTGTTCACCCTTGATTCATGCAGGGATGTATTATCGAGGCATGCACAAGTAGCTAGAGTTTTGACTTAGGGATAAGAAGAAACCATTGAAGAACGCTCCGCCGAACCTTGAAGTTGCTGCCCAGACGCCCAAGTAGTTGCCCAACTAGTCGCTTAGGCAACCATCAATTAGTTGCCAAGGCAACCCCATTGTGCAAGTTGCCACGACAACTGAGTTGCCCGTGCACTCTTTTACCAAAACGATCCAATCGGCTATCACACCTCAACTCACGATAACCTGGCCTATCTCTCTCAATTGAATTCATCTTTTCTTTTACTTATTTGCTTTCTAGATTAGTTAAACTTCTATAATCTTTTATTTGTGTTTTTATTTTTTATTGCAAGAGACTAGATTCTTGAAGTAGCACCAATCCTCGTGGAGACGATATCTTTTATACTATAACTTGCAGCGTGTATACTTGGACATTTGCGTAGCACTTATTATTACGCAACAAGTTTTTTGGCGCCGTTGTTCGGGATTGGCAATAGCGACTTTGTTTTTACTTTCTTGCACTTTCTTTTTATTTTTCTTGTTTAAAATTCAAAGGGCTAACAAACTTTGGTTTTGTATTGGTATATGACCGGCGAGACCGACTTCACCAGAATATCCCTTTGATCCGTAAATCGAACGAACCTTACAAAGACTTAGACGAAGGATAAGAGAAGCAATGGCAAATCAAGACGGCAATAGGAATCAAGATGTTCGGCGGGAGGAGGAGTGATTCTTGCGAAACAGAACTATTCGAGACTATCTTGAAGAAGATCTTGATGGACTTAACCGAGAGTTGTCGCACCTGAAATTGAAGCCGACCACTTTGAGTTGAAACCGTAATGTTTAATATGATCAACACAATAGGTCAATTTGGCGGCTCAAGAATGAAGATGCACGACAACATCTGAAATCTTTCCTCGAGATTTGTAACTCGTTCAAGATACACGGAGTCATCCCCGATGTCCTACGATTAAGATTATTCCCCTATTCACTGAGGGATAGGGCGAAAGCGTGGTTGAATAGCATTCCTGCTGGATCCATAGCATCTTGGACTGATCTTTGTCGTGATTTCCTTGCTAGATTTAATCCTACAAATTTGACTGGTAAGCTTCGTAATGACATTACTTCTTTTCGGCAGGCAGATGATGAATCCATGTACGAGGCTTGGGAGCGATATAGAGAACTTCTACACAAATGCCCTTTACACGGATTCCTGGTGTGGACTCAAGTAACAACGTTTTACAACACCGTGAATACACAACCAAGGATGATGCTAGATGCCTCGGAAAACGGCATACTCCTAGATAAGTCACCGGAAGAAGCAATGCAAATTTTAAACAGGCTGGCCAAGAATGATTATGAATTCCCATCTACTAGAAGAGGAGGAGTTAGACGCCAAGCCACAATACATGAACTAGGATCATCAGATTCAATTTCGGCACAATTGGCCGCTTTAACCAAGATGGTCCAGAACATGCAAAAACCAAACAACACACATGAAGTCAAGGTAATGGATTCTTTTTGTGAGTTATGTGGTGATAACCATAATTCTTCTGAATGTATGCAGAATCCGGAATCCAGCTTCTATGTGGGGAATTACAATCGGAGCAACAACAAGATGTCCAATATATACAATCCAGCTTGGAAGAAGCACCCGAATTTTTCATGGAGTAATCCCAACAATGCTCTAAACCAGAACAATCAGAATGCACAAGCATCGGGATTCCAGCAGAATATGCCACGGCAAGCGGATGCCCAAAGAACAACCGGCGACATCTAGTTCTTTGGAAAATTCTCTAAATGCTTTTATGATGAAAGCTGAATCTTATATGGCTGAGAATAGTAATTTCATAAAAAGAACTGATGCTTTTATTAACAGGACCGATATGAGATTGCAAAACCAAGAGGCGGCAATCAAATCATTGGAAAATCAAGTCGGACAGTTTGCTCAAAATCTGAACACTAGACCACAAGGCGGTTTACCTAGCGATATGAAGTCGCAAGAGGAACGGCCATGAGCAATGTAAGGCAATCACCACCAGAAGTGGCCAACAACTTAGAGAGGTTCAAACCCGCTCGTCAAACAAAACTCCACAAAAAGATCAAGGCGAACCTAGTGGCAAAGCCTCGGATTTGAACCCGGGAATTGCCGCGGCAACCGAAAATAAACATGTCTCAAGCGGCGGCGACGCCTCGGCAACTTGCGATAAGCATGCCTCGGCAACCCGGTTGATAATGCCTCGGCAACTCCGGATGTCCGGCAATGCCGTCAATCAGGTTTCAAACCAATGAAAGGATCGAAGATATCCGACTTCCACCACCATTCCCACAAAAGTTGAAGCGACAAAAGCAAGAATACCAATTCAAGAAGTTTCTTGATATCCTAAAGCAAGTCCACATCAACTTGCCACTGGTGGAAGCAATTGAACAAATGCCAAACTATGCCAAGTTTCTTAAATACATTGTGTCCAAGAGAACAAGGCTAGGAGAGTTTGAAACAGTTTGCATAATGAGAGGGATGCATGGCAATGTTGCTGATCGTATGCCACCCAAGTTGAAGGATCCCGAAAGTTTCACAATACCCTGTTCTATTGGAAATCACTATGTCGGGAAAGCACTATGCGACCTAGGGGCTAGCATAAACTTGATGCCTAAATCGGTTTTCTAAAAACTAGGAATCGGGAAGGCAAGACCTACAACAGTCATGCTGCAGCTAGCCGATAGATCCTATGTGCATCCAGAGGGAAAAATCGAAGACATACTGGTAAAAGTCGATAAATTTATTTTTCCCGCTGACTTTATTGTTTTGGATTGTGAAGCAGATGAGCATGCACCTATCATTCTCGGGAGACCATTCCTAGCGATAGGGAGAACCTTGATCGACGTTGAAAAGGGAGAACTCACAATGAGGGTGAATGACCAGCAGGTCAAACTAAATGTGTTCCAAACACTAAGGCATGCCGATGATTCAGAAGAATGCCAACTACTTCATGCCACGACAGAGTTTAACTTCGATGAGGAATTTAGTTACCTCGGCAAATACATTGCCGACCAAGAGGAACATGATGAGTATGAAGAACCGGTCGATGAGGAACAACCATAAGAGGCAAATTGGCTAGTCAACTGACCAGGTACATACTTTGAACCACTGGACTACTCAGGTAAGGAAGGTAAGATCGAAAAACCCTCTATTGAACAACCACCAATTCTTGAGTTGAAACAATTGCCACAACAACTAAAATATGTATACTTAGGGACCGATAATACATTGCCTGTAATTATTTCTTCTAAGTTACAGCCTGAGCAGGAAAAGAAGCTGATCAAGATGTTGAAGCTACACAAAAAGGCAATAGGGTGGACAATTGCCGACTTGAAGGGAATTAGCCCGGCGGTGTTCGTGCACAAGATCTTGTTGGAAGATGATCACAAACCTTCAATTGAGACCCAGAGGAGACTGAATCATGCCATGAAAGGGGTTGTAATGAAAGAAATCATCAAGTGGCTTGATGCCGGCATTATATACCCTATCTCTGATAGTACGTGGGTAAGCCCGGTACAATGTGTACCGAAAAAGGGAGGTATAACAGTGGTAAGCAATGAAAATAATGAACTTATCCCAACCAGGTGTGTGACGGTTGGAGGGTTTGTATGGACTATCGAAAGCTAAACAAAGCTACTAGGAAAGATCACTTCCCATTACCCTTTATTGATCAAATGCTTGACCGTCTTGCAGGTAAACCCTTTTATTGTTTTCTTGATGGTTATTCAGGTTACAATCAGATTGCCATAGCACCAGAAGATCAAGAAAAGACAACCTTCACATGCCCATACGACACTTATGCCTTCCGAAGGATCTTTGTTCGGATTGTGTAACGCCCGGCAACCTTCCAAAGATGCATGATGGCACTCTTTTCAGACATGGTCGAAGACTTCCTTGAGATCTTCATGGATGATTTTTTGGTTTTTGGTAATGACTTCGACGGCTGCCTCGGCAATTTAGAGAGGGTGTTAGCAAGATGCAAAGAAACGGATTTAGTCCTTAATTGGGAGAAATGCCACTTTATGGTAGATGAAGGAATAGTGCTCGGCCACAAGATTTCGTCCAAGGGAATTGAAGTAGACAAAGCCAAGGTGGACGTGATCGAGAGATTACCCTCACCAAATTCGGTTAAAGGAATTTGAAGTTTTCTCGGACATGCAGGTTTTTACAGGAGGTTCATTCATAATTTTTCTAAAATCACTAAACCCTTGTGTAATCTGCTTGAACAGGATAAAGTCTTCGATTTTGATGATTCTTGCACTCAAGCATTCGAAACCCTAAAGAAAAAGCTGGCCTCGGCACCCATTGTCGTTCCACCAGATTGGACGCTACCTTTTGAGCTCATGTGTGATGCAAGTGATTTCGCAGTCCTAGGCCAACGTATAGGTAAGACCTTCCATGTGATATACTACGCTAGTAAAACTCTTAATGGTGCTCAAGTGAATTACACAACAACGGAGAAAGAGTTACTAGCTGTAGTTTTCGCATTTGACAAGTTCCGATCCTATTTAATTGGTACAAAGGTAATTGTTCATACGGACCATTCGGCAATCAAATACTTATTTGCTAAAAAGGATGCTAAACCTCGTTTGATTCATTGGATATTACTTTTACAAGAATTTGATATTGAAATTAAGGACAGGAAAGGAACAGAAAATCAAGTGGCCGATCACTTATCACGTTTGGAACGCAATAAGGAGGATGACGCGAATCTTGAGATATGTGATGCATTCCCGGATGAACAAATTTTAGTTGTCTCGGCAACCCTCGACGCCTCGGCAAACCTTGATGCCTCGGCAACCATGGATGCATATGCCTCGACAACTCTCGACACCACAACAGTCTTTGACGCGCACGCCACGGCAATTCTGAGAGCAGTCACTACGGCAGCACATGCCTCGGTAATACCCTGGTACGCGGATTTAGTTAACTTCCTTGTTTGTGGTATTTTTCCTTATGGCATTACTCAGCAAGGGAAGAAGCGGTTCCGCCATGATGCTAAGCATTACTTTTGGGATGAGCCTCTTTTGTTTAAACAATGTGCAGATCAGGTTATACGCCGATGTGTCCCTGAAGAAGAGCAACAGAATGTACTCCGGCAATGCCATTCTTCACCCTATGGAGGACATTTTGGAGGAACTCGTATCGCGCCAAAGTCTTGCAATCCGGTTTGTATTGGCCAACATTGTACAAAGATGCCCAAGACTTTTACAAGCAATGTGATCGTTGCCAAAGGACGGACAATATCTCGAGACGACATGAGATGCCACTCCAGAACATCATCGAGGTGGAACTGTTCGATGTATGGGGGATCGATTTTATGGGACCTTTCCCATCTTTATTCGGCAACCTCTACATCTTACTCGCCGTCGACTATGTGTCTAAATGGGTAGAGGCAGCTGCAGTTCCCAACAGCGATTCCAAGACCGTGCAACGATTCTCGAGAAAAACATATTTAAACGGTTTGGGATGCCGAGAGCAATTATCGATGTGACGGGGCAAGCATTTTGACAACAGACTAATTGCCAAGATGTTGCAATGCTTCGCATATCACACAAGATCGCCACGGCATATCACCCACAAACCAACGGCAAGCAGAAATTTCCAACCGGGAGTTGAAGGGAATACTCGAGAAAGTTGTAAATCCCTCAAGGAAGGATTGGTCATTAAGACTAGATGACGACTTTGGGCATATATCGCTTTGCATTCAAAACACCCTTAGGTATGTCCCCCTTCCGACTTGTCTATGGTAAAACATGTCATCTACCGGTGGAAATCGAGCACAAGGCGTACTGGGCAATCAAGACTGTGAATATGGATTGGGAAAGTGCCGGACACAAGCGCTTGATGGATCTCAATGAGATAGAAGAATTTCGTGCACTCGCCTATAACAATGCACGAATCTACAAGGAGAAAACAAAGCGATGGCATGACAAGAAACTATTGCCACGACAATTCACACCAAGGCAACTAGTTCTCCTATTCAATTCTCAGCTAAAACTTTTCCCGGGAAAGATGAAATCAAGATGGTCGGGACCATTCGAAGTCATCAAACCATTCTCCCATGGTGTCGTGATAATCAAGTCCATCTCTGACAACCATGAATTCAAAGTTAATGGACAAAGATTGAAGCACTACAATGGTGCCCATGTGGAACGTAACAAGGAAGTGGTCAATTTAGGAGATGCATGAGCATGCTCTCCCTTTTGATATTTATATTTTTATTTTTATTTTTTATTTTTATTTTTATTTTTTCTGACTATTTAAGTAATTTATTTTTTCTGATTTTTTTTTTATTTTTTTCGATTATTAAGTAGTTTTAGGATAGAATTGTTTTTTAGTTTAAGAATCCTATTACACATCTTTATTTATTTTCTTATCTTTAATTTTAATCCTTATTTGATTTGTTTTTGAATTGTAGGAAAGGAAGTTCAAGATAAAGAAGGAATTCTAAACCAAGTAGGAAAACATCTTCAACAAGGAAACTAATGGGCTGAATCTAAGGCTTATATAAAGCCTCCAATTCATCCTAACCAAAACCCCTTTGTCGAAAATTCATACCAAACCCTAAACCCTATTTCGATTTCCCCCAATCCCAACCACCTATCTTTTCTATAAAACCCATCACCCTTAACCTATTCCTACTTTCTATCTTGCAAGTTTTTAGTTTCTTTTCTTTTCTTTGTTTTTACTCACAACCAAGATCATACATGGCATCCAAGATTAAACTTTTAGTTCATCCAAGTTCCTCCAAAGAACCAAGATACAAGAAGTTTGCTACACCGGCGGTTCAAGAAAGATTTCAATCCAAGTTTGAAAGCCGAAAGATTCATGAAGAATAAGGCTTTGAATACTCCAACTCTCATCAAGATTTCGGCCTTGAACCATTCATCTTCAAGAGGATTGCACATCAAAAGTGGCAAATCTTTTGCCATCAACCGGAACCGGGTAACATCTCATGGGTAAGAGAATTCTATGCTCACTCACCTAACCCGGATAATCCTTATGTTTTTGTTCGTGACAAGGCCATACTATTAAGTCCCGAAAGCATCAACACCTTTTACGGACTTTACATTGAGAAGGACGAGCATCAAGCCTTTGTTGACCAAATCAATCCCAAGCAACTCGACAAGGTGCTTCAAGAACTCACTCAACCGGGAACTCATTGGAACAACGGTAAATACAAGGGCACGGTAAATCGCCTTCGGCTTAAACCCGAGGCAAAACTATGGAATAAGTTTGTTAAAACTTCTTTAATGCGCTCCACACACAATACTACCGTTGATATACCACGTCTTTTGCTCATACATTCTATTTTGCATAATCGCATCATTAACATTGGAAAAATTATTTGTGATGAGATTTTTGTATGCAGCTCAAAAGATAAGGGTTATCTTTTCTTCCCTTGCTTAATTTCTAATCTTTGCAAGGAGATGCATGTCGCGAGTGAGTCCACCGATGAAAAGGCCCTACCCAAGTCTGGTTGGAATCAAGCACTAATCCGAAAGCTAATGGGAGAGGCACCGGGAGATTCTTCAAGGCCTCCAATTGCCACGGCAACTCTTGCCGCCGCGGCAATCCCTAATGCCCAAGCACCTAACGCCAGGGCAACTCGGCCATTAATCCCGGGACACTTTGATGCACTTTTGCACCCATTGGCGAGCCGCCTAAGGCAAATTGAAGATCGGCAACTAATGTTCATGCGGTACATGAAGGAGCACAACAATGCCATCACCCAAGTAATCCTAGAAAAGTACCCGGACAATTGCGTTCCATTCCCAATCTTTCCCGCCGAGATCCTTGCCCCGGCAACCAAGGAAGCTGACGCCACGACAACCAACCCTGAAGATGCCACGGCTACCAAAGCTAAAGACATCCCGGAAACCACTGTAAAAGCCAAAGGTAAAGCACCTATGCCCGAATCAACTCCTACGGAATCATTCTCTAATTTTTCAGATTCGGACGAGTCCTCCATTAAACCAATAAAGACCGCACCAATTGAATCCTCCAAGCGAAAAGCCATTGATATTGATGAAGAGGACGATGAGGACAACCCCGTACGAGGATCGATTCCACCACCGGCAACAAGAAAACAACCATCGCGTTCAAGTAAGAGAATCAAGACACCGACAAGAAGGAAACTAATCATCTACGATGACGAACTCTCGGAGTAAGTCCTCGTATGCATTTTTATTTTTATTTTTTGCATGCATTGAGGACAATGCCTCACTCGAGTTTGGGGGGGGGTAGTTACAATGTTTAATTACATTCATCTTAAGTATTACATTTAGGATACATAAATTGCTTGCCATGCCCTTAATTGGAACAAGAATTGCTTAGATTTGATGAATATTCGATGATGACTTTGCCAATGCACTTAATTGATAGAATTTTTATTCTAGGATAACCATGGAAAAACTTAGAATTTTACTATGATGCTAAATTTGATGAAACACTGTTGTGGTTTGATTGATTTAAGGAGTTCTAGTAAACTTAGGTTGATAATTAACAAATTGGGGGATTAGAATAAAAATTGGATGAATGCTAGAGCTGCCCGAAATTGGCTCTAGCATATGCTAAAAAAATTGATCACTAGAGGTGCCCAAACTGGCTCTAGGAGGTGTTAAAAAAATTTAACTAGAGGTGCCCGAAACCGGCTCTAGTCGATTAAATTAAGTTAAGAAAACTAAAAATAAAACACTAGAGGTGCCCAAAACTGGCTCTAGCTAAAACATGTTAAAAAGAACCCAATAAAGTAATTTGAAAACCTATTGTTTGCATAGGATCCGAAAAATCAACTTGCACACAACTCCGCACACACTCACAAGCATTATAGTTTGATTCCGAGTAATTCCTCGTTTTCGAAAAATAAAAAGCCAATCATACTTTGTGCCCCGGTTCAGAGAATTGAAATCAAGTTCAAAGCTAAGTTTGTGAAAGTTGAAGTCTTGGCAGGTAATTATGAGTTTGCATTGCATGAGGACAAGCAATAGTTCGAGTTTGGGGGTGTGATAAGTGTTCAAAAGTACTATTTTTCTTACCCTTTTTACTCATATTATTGTTAGAGTTAGGCTCATATTAGTTGCATAGTTAGCCATTCATGCATTAATCCATGTTTCCTTCCATCATTGAGCTTGATTACATAACTTGGTAGTTTTTGTGGAAAAGATGCTGCTTTGGTGTACTTTGTGTGTGTATGTGCAGGATCACTTGCCAAAGCAATGCCGAGCTAGTTGCCAGGGCAATGCATGAAGGATATGCCGAGCTAGTTGCCAGGGCAATGCATGAAGGAGATGCTGAGCCAGATGCCATGGTAATTATCGACAAAGAGAAAATGCAATAGAGATGTCGAAATTAATGACTTTACAAGCCCAAGATGACATGGAGCAAGGCCCAAGCCCAAAGGAATTTGATTTCCATGCAGAGATTAAAGAAGAATTAAATTCCATGAGGATAGGAGAAGTTCTAATAGGAATAAAATTATAATAAAGAATTATATTCTTTAAAGATAATTTAATTCCAACTCAAACTCCTCCTCAAAGAAGGACTTTGGCCTAGCCCTATAAATAGCAAGGAGATTTCGACTACTGGAGGAGAGAGCAAGAAGGCAAAATTCGACAAGTCCAAGAGAGGAAGCAAGGGGAATTTTCGGCAAGCTTCTAGGGCAAGGGATTTTCGACAAGCTTCATCTTTTCTTCCTTGTTCGATTGGGTTCATGCTAGGGATTAATTATCTTGTGTTTCTTTGGAACCTAGCCATGAACTAAATCTACTTGGCTATGGTTATTGTGTTTTGTGGTTGTGAGAAACTATTGGTTTTTGTTTAGGTAATAAGAGTTTGCACTTTTCTATTTCAAGGTTTATTCATTCTTGGTTTTTATTATTGTTTGCGAGTGAATTGGGAGAGGATCTCGTGATTTCATCCATTTATCTAATATCGGGAGAGTTAGATTCAAGAAATGAATGAATATGATCTTTATTCAATCCAATGATGGTAAAGATTAATCCGGCTTAGGAATAAGTTAAGGATTTCAACGGCTAAGAGGAGCGCAAGATTGGTTGTTGTTCACCCTTGATTCACGTAGGGATGTATTATCAAGGCATGCACAAGTAGCTAGAGTTTCGACTTAGGGATAAGAAGAAACCATTGAAGAACACTCCGCCGAACCTTAAAGTTGCTGCCCAGACGCCCAAGTAGTTGCCCAACTAGTCGCCCAGGCAACCATCAATTAGTTGCCAAGGCAACCCCGTTGTGCAAGTTGCCACGGCAACTGAGTTGCCCGTGCACTCTTTTACCAAAACGATCCAATCGGCTATCACACCTCAACTCACGATAACCTGGCCTATCTTTCTCAATTGAATTCATCTTTTCTTTTACTTATTTGCTTTCTAGATTAATTAAACTTCTATAATCTTTTATTTGTGTTTTTATTTTTACAGTGCAAGAGACTAGATTCTTGAAGTAGCACCAATCCCTGTGGAGACGATATCTTTTATACTATAACTTGCGACGTGTATAGTTGCACATTTGCGTAGCACTTATTACGCGCAACAGGTACCTTCCAATCAACAACAAGGGCTCTCGCAATATAGTATGCAGTCAAGGCACAAGAGGACTGTGAGGCTACTGATGTTATCTAAGGTATATTTGCCTTGTTTTCTATTTCTATTGTTGCTCTTGTGGATTCAAGGTCTACCCATTCCTACATTCTTAGTAGGATATCAGAGCAGTGGGGCATGTCTGCCGAAGATTTTGAGGTGAGAGTCCGTGTGTTAACCCGTTTGGGTATAATGTGCTAGTTGATAAGGTTTATAGGAAGTGTCCTATAGAGTTTCAGTGTTTCCTATGAATTTGATGGTACTACCATTTCATTTGATACCATCTTGGGGATGGATTGGCTGTTTGAGCATGATGCAGGTTTCGGTTGTAAAACTAAGAGTTTGGAACTCCGTGTTTCAGATGGGTCTCAGCTTGTGGTTGGGAGTGAAAGAAATCCTTGCCTTTCAAATGTGGTGTCAGCTTTGACAGCTCAAAAGTTAATTCAGTAGGGTTGTAAAGTCTTTTAGCACATATGGTGGACACCAGGGTTGAGAGCCCGATGTTAGAGAATCTTCAAACGGTTAGAGAGTTCGTAGATGTGTTTTTTGAGGAGATACCCAGATTACCTTCTGATCGAGAGTTAGAGTTCAAGATTAAGGTGATGGCTGGAATGGCACTCATGTCGATAGCACCGTATCGTATGGCACCTACCGAGTTTAGAGAGTTAAAGAATCAGATTTAAGAGTTGTTAGAGAGGGGTTTTATCTGACTGAGCATCTCACATTGGGGTACACTGGTCTTGTTTGTTAAGAAAAAGAATGGGTCGATGAGGATGCGCATTGACTATCAATAGCTTAATAAGGTAATAGTGAAGAACCGTTGTCTCTTCCCGAGGATCGATGATCTATTTGACCAGTTAAGGGGTGCTTGCATATTCTCAAAGATTAATTTAAGATCAGGCTGCTACCAACTGAAGGTTGTAGAAGGGGATGTCCAAAAGACCACATTCAAGACACGGTATGGACATTATGAGTTCTTGGTAATGCCATATAGGCTTACCAATGTGCCTGCAGCTTTTATGGATCCGATGAACTGAATTTTCTAGCTTATCTAGACCAATTTGTGGTGGTTTTCATAGACAACATCTTGGTGTACTCGGGCTCGAAGGAGGAGCACGATTACCATCTATGAGTTGTCCTTCAGACCTTGAAAGAGAGGAAGCTTTATGCCAAGTTCAGTAAGTGTGAGTTTTGGCTTTTCGAGGTGGTCTTTTTGGATCACATTGTCTATGCGGATGGGATCCGTGTTGACCCTCAGAAAATCCAAGTGATAGTTGAGTGGAAACCCTCTAGGAATATCTTAGAGGATCGTAGTTTCCTTGGACTTGCCGGGTATTATAGGTGCTTTTGTCAAAGGCTTCTCGATCATAGTGGCGCCTATGAACAAGCTCTTGCAAAAGGGGGTCCCTTTCGAGTGGAATGAGAAGATACAACAAAGTTTTAAGCAGTTGAAGATGTATCTTACGGAGGCCCTGGTGTTGACACAACTTAAGCCGAGAAAAATTATGTAGTCTTCAGTGATGCCTCGTTGTGTGGGTTAGGTTGTGTTTGGATGCAAGAGGGTAAGGTTGTAGCTTACACCTCGAGGCAACTTAAGCCTCATGAAAAGAATTACGCCACACATGATTTGGAATTGGCAGAAGTTATCTTCGCCTTGAAAATTTGGAGGCACTACTTCTACGGGGAGAGATGTTATGTCTATACGGATCATAAAAGTTTGAAGTACCTCCTCACTCAAAAAAAAGTTGAACCTAAGGCAAAGGAAATGGATTGAGTTGTTGAAAGATTATGAATGTATCATAGAGTATCATCCCGGTAAAGCCAATGTAGTGGTTGATGCTTTAAGCCGAAAGTCTATATCAGATTTGAGAGCAATGTTCGCTCGGTTAAGGATGACTAAGGATGGAGGGTTGTTAGCCGAACTTCGGGTGGGACCTACCTTGATACAAGAGATAAAGAGGATGCCGACTATGGATGAGGACCTTGTGGCTAAGATCGAATCAGTACAAAGAGGTGAAGAACCTAACTTCGAGGTACGAGATGGTGGATTCTTGTACTTTAAGGGTCGATTATGTGTTCTAGCATTAGAGGATCTTTAGGATCGTATTCTTAAATAGTCACACCGTAGCCCGTACACTGTGCATCCTAGGAGTAACAAAATTTACCAAGATTTTTGTTCTTTCTATTGGTGGCCAAGCATGAAAAGAGATATATCCAAATTTGTAACCAAGTGTCTTGCATGTCAGCAAGTAAAGGTAAAACATCAGGTTCCTTCGGGCTTGCTTCAGCCCATTCAAATTCCTCATTGGAAGTGGGCGAAAGTGACAACGGATTTTGTTATGGGTTTGCCGTTGGCCCCGTAATACCCCAAATTTTACTAAGTTGATTAATGATCATTTAGTATTAAGACAATAGCTTAAAAGTTATCTTAGTGACTAAAATGACAAAAATGAAAAAGTTAAAAGGCAAGTTAATTAGGGTACTTGCAAAGTTTGATCAAAATTCAAGGAAAATTGAAATGAGAATTGAAGTTTAAAATTTAGTGACCAAAATGTTAAGCGTTCAAAACTTGTGTGGTACAAAACTAAATATGAAAAGTTGAAGGACTAAAGTTGTAATTTCCCAAAAGTTAGGGGTTTTCGTTTCATAAATAGATAGATCACCTAAGGGTGTGGATCAAATGTGGAATTCTAGTTTGAACCGATATTTCGATTGTTGGGAAATCGCAGTCAAAGTTTAATTGGAATTCAGGTATCCGGATCAAACTGAAAAATTATGAAATTTTACCATATGATAGAAGAAGGATATAAAAAAAATTATTCCCAAGTTTTGGAAATATTTTTAGTTCGATTCAGGATGAATCCTATGATTTATTTTGATTAAGGAATTTATTTAATAGCTGATAAAATTCTTGATAATTATCGGTAAATCGGATCGAGCTAAAATTTCAGAGATAATTCCATGGATCTTATAAGAGTCATAAAATATTATTTTATGACTATTTGGATATTAAAAAGATCAGAAAAAATTTAAATCGATTGAAATGATATGGAATGGCAATTTTGTGAATAAGTTGATCGGGAAAGGGCATTTTGGTCATTTTTCCCAAAAGGGACATGGAAGGAATTTTGAGATTTCTTTTATTGATGAATAGTGGTTGATTAGAATCCAACTAAGTCTAGTTGGAATGTTACAAAATGGCAAATTAGAAATATAGATCTAGTTTGAGGTATTTTTGGAAAATGGAATTTATTGAATTAAAAATTCATTCTTTATAATAAAAGTGGCATAAATACATGAAAATATGAAGGAATTATCAGAAAATTTCTCTCCAAAACAGTGGTGAAGAGGAGAATGAAGAAGGAAATTTTCCAAGCTTGATTTAAGCCCCGAATCTCGATTTTAAGATAATCTTTCGAACTACAAAGTTGTTCTATTCTTCGAGCTCTATCTTTTGATGTAAATAATTCACACAATACTTGATTGGTTGATGAGATTTGATATGAGGAAGAAATTAGGGTTTATGAACAAAATTGGGGCTTTTGAAATTTTATGATTTCATGGTTGAATTTAAGTTGGAATCAAGCTTATATGATGTTAAAATCATGTTATTGAGTTAGGATTTAAACCCTACACATTTTGGTTTTTATGGAGAAGATTAGGGTTTATGGATTTAAGTCTAACTTAGGGTTTGTGATGTTGGATTAATGATCTAGTAAGCTTGAATTGTTGTTTGGAAGCAAAACCCTAAGTTATATATATAGGGACCAATTCGGCAAGCTTCAAAGTTGAGGGAACGAATCTGAATTTTTATGAAATTTGAGTGTATTTATGAATTAATGATGTTAGAGATGTGAAATTGATGTTAGAATGCTAAACCGGTGTTGAATCGAATTAGTGACCATTTTGACAATTTGTCAAAATCAAGTGACCAAATCAGAAATGAATTATTGGATGAGGATTAAATCTGATTTTTTGTTAAAATAATAGAATTAAGGTAGTAATGTTGATTTGAGGACTAAATTGCAAAGTTAAGAAGTTTGAATTCTTACCTTTGCATTTTAGTGACTATTTTGGCAAAGAAAGAAAATTAGAGGGAATTATTTTGAATAATTATTTGATGAAGAAGATGAAGAATTGGTGGTTTGAAGCAAGTGATGGGACTAAATTGACAAGTAGAAAATAAGAAGAAGTTAGTATAAATTAGCAGTTTATTATGGAAAGCTATGTAGAATATTGAATTATTGGCAGTGACTTCGAAAATTCACCATAAATTCTACAAAATGTTTAGATGATGAATTTTATATTGATGTAAAGGTTTGTTCATCTAGTTTCGTTTCCAACAAATGGAATCTGATTTTGAGTTTCGAGTTAAAATATATAAATTTTTATTCGAATGAAGGTCAGAAAATTACAGAGCAGTTTCTGTTAGGACAACTTTGTGATGGAAGTTTGAAGAATTTTCATAATTTTTTTAGATTTTACTAATTTATGTGGCTTATATCGTTAGAATCGTTATCGAATCTAGTTCTTACAGTATGAAGGATATTAAGATCCAATGTGTATTTTGATCTTTAGAAGTAAAACTCTGAGGGTAGGACAAGTTACCAGAAAATAGAATTTGATACATTTTGTATCTAAATGTTTGATAAGTAAGAATTATTGGAAGTTCAAATTGATCATTAAGGACTAAAATGAATTTTTGGACAGTTAAAGGAAGGAAGGAAAATTATGGAAATTTTTATGTTAAATGATTAGATAGCTTGATTGAGGTATTGTTAGAAGTGAATTTAACAAATGTTTGTTTATATTCATGTGGTTAATGAAGTCAAATCTGAATCAAAAGAAGATTCTAGGTACTATGAAGGAAAGGATCGAGTAGAATTTAGTGAGGCATGCTAATAAATGGCCAAGGTGAGTGCATTTTTACATATTTATTATATATGTGATATGAGTGATTGCATTATATATATTTATGCAATATTGATAAATAGTACGATTTGCGATGAACCGACCCTGATATTAATGAAAATGTATGTTGATCAAAGTTATGTAAATGGCATGAACTATTAAGTGGCATGTGTGATACATTGATATGGCATAATGATTTATCTAAGATAAATCAGATTTTATATATTTGGACGCCCATTATCGAATTATGGATAATAGGATCGAAGGATTGGATATTGAATATGAAAATATTATATTTTTATGCCCAAGTACTAATTGAGAGTCTTTGGTATAATTGAATATCCAAAAAGAGTCATAACAACTGTGAACCATCACTACGGTGCGAACCAAACACTTCGATGTTGAACAGACGCTACGGCGTTGAATAGACAATTCAGTG
Source organism: Hibiscus mutabilis (assembly GCA_019671005.1). Classification (NCBI taxonomy): domain Eukaryota; kingdom Viridiplantae; phylum Streptophyta; class Magnoliopsida; order Malvales; family Malvaceae; genus Hibiscus; species Hibiscus mutabilis. The sequence continues at coordinate 20,004,941 of CM033729.1, read as the reverse complement.
TTGAACTGACACTACAGCGCTGCAGACACTACCGTGTTGACTAGCACAAAAAGATGCTATAATGAGGAGCAAAGAGCGTCCTCGAGTACGTACTCATTACAGTCACTTCGGCGATGCAGACGCTACGGCTTTATAGACACTACAGTGTCGATAACTCATATACCATAAGTTCACATGAAATTGCATGATAATCTTTGGTATAGTTGGATATCCATAGAGTCCTAGCAGCTGCGTCATAGCATTACGGTGTGAGATAGACTCTTCGGGGTCGAGATAGACACTTCGGAGTCGGTTTAAATACTACGGTGTTACACAGCACAAAATGTGCTAGTATGAGGAACAAAGGGCGTCCTCGAGTACTTACTCATCATTAGACGCTATGGTGTTGTAGACACTACATTGTCGGTTATGATCACTCGTGTACCAAAGTATCACATTATATTTTACTTCAGGCTATAATACATGAAATGAATTTATGCAGGCAGTTAAGTTAAAAAGCTTAACGTATAGTTGATTAATAAAATAAAGGTTTGATGATATGATATAAACTGTATTGGGAATGACTTACCATTTTACAGGAAATGTATAACACTGTTAAATGATAGGGGAATGACTTTAATAAGTTTATTATATGTTATTTATATACATTGAAATGCTTACTTCAATTTATAGTTGCCTCACTAAGTGAATACCTAGTGTGTGCTGTTTCACACGTAGGTTATTGGAAACTGACCAGAAGAGGAGTCAATCGTGTTAATAAAGCTGCAATCTGCCAAACATCTGTAAGACATTCTAAATTTATGATATTCTTTAGTGGGCATGTATCAATTTATTTGTTGGTTAATTTATAAGCTAGTTTTATGTAAGATGTTTTAAAAAAATTTACAAGTCAGGAAATCAGCTAAATAATTTAGTAACATCTTCAATGTGTATTTAATCATCGAATATACATCGAGGGTGTTAAATTAAGTGGTATCAGAGCTACAGGTTTAGCCGGTTATGGATGCCAAACTCAGTTTGTTATAAGTTGTCAATAAATACATGCCCCTAGAATGTCATATTATTGATGTGTTGATTGTCTTACTTTAAGCTGCTCCTCATTAGTAATAGATGAGATAAGATTGTAATAAGAAAAGTAAGACGCTATTGGATTTCGTCAATCGACAAATCTCAGAGGTCAAGAAAAGACTCACAGTGAATACAATGAAGTAAAATAGTTATTGTAATCAACTTATGTTTGAGTTGAGTTACCTGCATTGTAAGGAGCTGATGCAGTAATTATAAGATGTTAGTCTTTAACATCTATACATACACTTATGTTTATAATAGGATAGATTATAAGGGAATATATCGACTACATGGAGTACCAGCCTCGATAGTATCGAATAGAGATCCGAGATTTACTTTAAGATTTTGGAAGGTCAGAAATGAATATTGAAATGTCAGAAGAAATAATATTATTCCTAAGGGAACATGTTTGTATTTGGGTGGATTAACGCCACAAAATAGTACTTACAATAGAAGTGATCTAGAAAATTTTTCTAGGAGTTTAAAGAGCTGAAAGCTCAGCTGTAAGAATTGTTAGACTGGAGTTATAATTAATCCAGTGTACTATTGTGAGAAGCTCCAGAATTATTCATTAAGAAAGAAGATAGTTCTTTACGACCATGTAGTGATTATTTATAAAAGGAAAATAAGAAAAAAGATAATGATATATTTTTATCAGGATTATCAGTTAACCTGAACCAAAAAGAATGGATGTGAGTTTGGGTATTAAAAGTGGCTTTCTTATGTCATATTACTTCTGCTATAGAGATTTGAGTCGATCCTAAAAATATTACAGAGGTTCCCAGTTTCTTAAGACTTATTGGTTATGGTCTGTGAAAGATTTCTTAATGATATGTTATGAGCTTGTATAATTGAGTTTGAAATCATGGAAAAGATAAATATAGTTAGTAGAAATTGCTTATAGTAATAGTTATCAAGAAAGTATATAAATCATTATTAAATTAGTTCGAGTTGAAGATCATAAATTAATCAAGTCAGATTTATTACAAGAAATGAAAGAAAAAGTAAAGATTATACAATATAATCTTAAAAAGATTAATGATCGATAGAAGCCTTATGTAGACTTGAAAGGAAAAGATATTCATTTCGAAGACAAAGGAAGAACATGATGTCTATCTTTGCATTGTTCTTTAGACTCTTCGAGAAAAGAAGCTATATGCTAAGTTGTTAAAGTGTAAATCTTGGTTGCTGGAAGTTGCTTTTCTTAGTCATGTGGTTTTGGCAGAAGAGATAAGAGTAAATCCCAAGAAAGTACCAACTATAGTTGAATAGAAACCTTTGAAGAATGTTTTCGAGGTTTGAAGTTTCTTGGGACTTGTTGGTTTTTATCGAAAGTTTGTAAAGAATTTCTCGATGATTGCCTCCTCACTGACCAAGCTATTGAGGAAAGGTATGCCATTCAGTTGGACAAATAAGTGCCAATAAAATTTTGAGACATTAAAAAAGATATTAATCGAAGCCCTGTATTGATACAACTAGAATCGGGCAAAGATTATGTAGTTTATAACGATGCTTCTCATAAAGGTTTGGGAAGTGTACTTAAGTAAGAAGGAAAAGTAGTGGCTTATGCTTCGAGACAACTTAAGATGAATGAGAGGAAATTATCTTACTCATGATTTGGAGCTGGCAATGGTTGTATTTGCTTTAAAGATATAGCGTCATTATTTATATGGTGAATGATGCTATATTTACATAGATTAAAGAAGTTTAAAGTATCTGTTAACTAAAAAGAAGTTGAACCCGAGGCAAGAAGGTGGATAGTCAGTATAAGGATAAATCTAATCGAAATAAGAATTTTGATATCGGATTTAGAAATTAAAATGCATTAGAAGGTATTGAATTTGGATCGAACAAGATTATTAAGAGTGCTCAGGCCAGAAAAATTCAAGGATGGGCGACTTTATGTGAAGTTTCATGGAATCAAATTTTTGATCGAATAAGTAGAATAAGGTGAAACTGAAGACTTTGAAATTAGTCTGATGGATGTTTGTATTATCGAGGAAAAACCTATTTTTCAAACAATGAAGAATTAAAGAAACAACTTATCTTTGAAGTACGCTATAGTCCTTTGATTGTACATCCAGGTGGAAACCCGATGTATCAAGATTTAAAGAATCAATCTTGATGGCCAAGCATGAAAAGAGTTATAACTGAGTTTGTTTCTAAATATCTGACATGTCAACAAGTAAAAGCAAAATTGTACCTTCTGAATTGTCGTGACTAATTTTAATTTCTCAGTTGAAACGAGAACGAGTGATGATGGATTTTGTATTAGAACTATCTTTAACATCGAATAAGAAGGATTCAATCTGTGTGATTGTTGATAGATTGACTAAGTTAGCACACTTTATCCTTGTTCGAATAGATTACCCTAGGGATAAGTATCCTGAGTTGTATATTAAGGAAATAAGTCAATTTATCTTGTTAAAGTTCTTTGGTGAAATCATAAAATTGAGAAAACGACTTGGGAAAGAAAATGAGATGTGAGGAAGCAGTTTCCTCACCTTTCTGAACCATGTACGTGTTGAAAATTTGAGGACGAATTTTCTTAAGGGGGAGAGAAATGTAATACCCCAAATTTTACTAAGTTGATTAAGGATCATTTAGTATTAAGATAATAGCTTAAAAGTTATCTTAGTGACTAAAATGACAAAAATGCAAAAGTTATGATTTCTTCGATTATGGGTTATGGAAAAGGAATTTCTGAGATTTAAAAGCATCAGATGATAGAGGGAAAGTTAATTAGGGTACTTGCAAAGTTGGTCGAAATTCGAGGAAAATTGAAATGGAATTGAAGTTTAAAATTTAGTGACCAAAATGTTAAGCATTCAAAACTTGTGTGGTACAAAACTAAATATGAAAAGTTGAAGGATTAAAGTTGTGATTTCTCAAAAGTTAGGGTTTTTTGTTTCATAAATAGATAGATCACCTAAGGGTGTGGATCAAATGTGGAATTCTATTTTGAACCGATATTTCGATTGTTAGGAAATCGCAGTCGAAGTTTAATTGGAATTCGGGTATCTGGATCGAACTGAAAAATTATGAAATTTAACTATATGATAGAAGAAGTATATAAAAAATTATTCCCAAGTTTTGTAAATATTTTTAGTTCGATTCAGGATGAATCCTATGATTTATTTTGATTAAGGAATTTATTTAATAGCCGATAAAATTCTTGATAATTATCGGTAAATCGAATCAAGCTAAAATTTTAGAGATAATTCCATGGATCTTAGAAGAGTCATAAAATATTATTTTATGACTATTTGGATATTAAAAAGATCAGAAAAAATTTAAATCGATTGAAATGATATGGAATGGCAACTTTGTGAATAAGTTGATCAATAAAGGGCATTTTGGTCATTTTGCCCAAAAAGGACATGGAAGGAATTTTGAGATTTCTTTTATTGATGAATAGTGGTTGATTAGAATCAAACTAAGTCTAGTTGGAATGTTACAAAATGGTAAATTAGAAATATAGATCTAGTTTGAGGTATTTTGGGAAAATGGAATTTATTGAATTAAAAATTCATTCTTTATAATACAAGTGGCATAAATACATGAAAATATGAAGGAATTATCAGAAAATTTCTCTCCAAAACCGTGGTGAAGAGGAGAAAGAAGAAGGAAAATTTCCAAGCTCGATTTAAGCCTCGAATCTTGGTTTTAAGATACTCTTTCGAACTACAAAGTTGTTATATTCTTCGAGCTCTATCTCTTGATGTAAATAATTCATACAATACTTTCTTGGTTGATGAGATTTGATATGAGGAAGAAATCAGGGTTTATGAACAAAATTGGGGCTTTTGAAATTTTATGATTCCATGGTCGAATTTAAGTTGGAATCAAGCTTATATGATGTTAAAATCATGTTATTGAGTTAGGATTTAAACCCTACACATTTTGGTTTTTATGGAGAAGATTAGGGTTTATGGATTTAAGTCTAACTTAGGGTTTGTGATGTTGGATTAATGATCTAGTAAGCTTGAATTGTTGTCTGGATGCAAAACCCTAAGTTAAATATATAGGGACCAATTCGGCTAGCTTCAACGTTAAGGGACCAAATCTTTAATTTTTATGAAATTTGAATGTATTTATGTAATTAATGATGTTGGAGATGTGAAATTGATGTGAGAGTGCTAAACCGATGTTGAATCGAATTAGTGACCTTTTGACAATTTGTCAAAATCAAGTGACCAAATAAGAAATGAATTGTTGGATGGGGATTAAATCTAATTTTTAGTTAAAATAATAGAATTAAGGTATTAATGTTGATTTGAGGACTAAATTGCAAAGTTGAGAAGTTTGAATCTTTACCTTCGCATTTTAGTGACTATTTTGGCAAAGAAAGAAAATTAGAGGGAATTATTTTGAATAATTATTTGATGAAGAAGATGATGGATTGGTGTTTTGAAGCAAGTGATGGGACTAAATTGACAAGTAGAAAAATAAGAAGAAGTTAGTATAAATTAGAAGTTTATTAAGGAAAGCTATGTAGAAGATTGAATTCTTGGCAATGACTTCGAAAATTCACCATAAAATCTACAAAAATGTTTAGATGATGAATTTTGTATCAATGTAAAGATTTGTTCTTCAAGTTTCGTTTCCAACAAATGGAAACTGATTTTGAGTTTCGAGTTAAAAGATTAGAATTTTTATTCGAATGAAAGTCAGAAAATTTACAGAGCAGCTTCTGTTAGGACTACTTTGTGACGGGAGTTTGAAGAATTTTCATAATTTTTGTAGATGTTATTAATTTATGTGGCTTATATCGTTAGAATCATTATCGAATCTAGTTCTTACAGTATGAAGGATATTAAGATCCAATGTGTATTTGATCTCTAGAAGTAAAACTCTGAAGGTAGGACAAGTTGCTAGAAAATAGAATTTGATACATTTTGTATCTAAATGTTTGATAACAAGCTCGTAAGAATTATTGGAAGTTCCAATTAGTCATTAAGGATCGATATGAATTTTTGGAAAGTATAAGGAAGGAAGGAAAATTATGAAAATTTTGTGTTAAATGATTAGATATATTGATTGAAGTATTGTTAGAAGTGAATTTAACAAATGTTTGTTTATATTAATGTGGTTAATGAAGTCAAATCTGAATCAAAAGAAGATTCGAGGTACTATGAAGGAAGGGATCGAGTAGAATTTAGTGAGGCATGCTAATAAATGGCCCAGGTGAGTGCATTTTTACTTATTTGTTATATATGTGATATGAGTGATTGCATTATATATATTTATGCAATATTGATAAATAGGACGATTTGCAATGAACCGACCTTGATATTAATGAAAATGTATGTTGATCAAAGTTATGTAAATGACATGAAGTATTAAGTGGCATATGTGATACATTGATATGGCATAATGATTTATCTAAGATAAATCAGATTTTAGATATTTGGATATGAACTGCCCATTATCGAATTATGGATGATAGTATCGAATGATTGGATATTGAATATGAAAATATTATATTGTTATGCCCAAATACTAATGTGAGAGTCTTTGGTATAATTGGATATCCAAAAAGTGTCATAGTAGCTGCGAACCAGCATTACGGTGCGAACCAAACACATCAGTGTTGAACAGACGCTATGACGTTGAACAGACACTTCGGTGTTGAACAGAAGCATTGCAGCCACTATGGTGTTGACTAGCGCAAAAAGATTCTATAATGAGGAGCCAAAAGCGTCCTCAAGTACGTACTTATTACAGTCGCTTCGGTGATGCAGATGCTACGGCATTGTAGACACTACTGTGTTGATGACTCATATACCATAGATTCGCATGAAATTTCATGAGAATCTTTGGTATAGTTGGATATCCGTAGAGTCCTCGCAACTTCTTCATAGCACTACGGTGTGAGATAGACTCTTGGGGGTCGAGATAGACTCTTCGAGGTAGAGATAGACTCTTCGGGGTTGAGATAGACTCTTCGAGGTCGAGATAGACTCTTCAGAGTCGAGGTAAACTCTACGGATTCGATTTAAACATTATGGTGTTACATAGCACAAAATGTGCGAGTATGAGGAGAAAAGGGCGTCCTCGAGTATGTACTCATCATTAGACGCTATGGCGTTGTAGACATTGCGGTGTCGATTATGATGACTCGTTTACCAAAGTATCACATTATATTGTACTTCGGGCTATAATACATGGAATGCATTTATGCAGACAGTTAAGTTAAAAAGCTTAACGTATATTTGATTAATAAAATAAAGGTTTGATGATATGATATAAATTGTATTAGGAATGACTTACCATTTTGCAGGAAATGTATAGCACTATTAAATGACAGGGGAATGACTTTAATAAGTTCATTATATGTTATTTCTAAACATTGAAATGCTTACTTCAATTTATAGTTGCCTCACTAAGTGAATACTTAGCGTGTGCTGTTTCACACGTAGGTTATTGGAAACTGACCTGAAGAGGAGTCAAGCATGTTAATCAAGTTGCAATCTGCCAAATATTAGTAAGACATTCTAAATTTATGATATTCTTTTGTAGGCATGTATCAATTTATTCGTTGGTTAATTTATAAGCTAGTTTTATGTCAGATGTTTTAAAAAATTTACAAGTAAGGAAATTAGCTAAATAATTTAGAAACATCTTCAATGTGGATTTAATCATCGAATATACGTTGAGGGTGTTACAGGCCCAAAGAAAGATGATGTAATTTGGGTGATCGTGGATCATTTGACCAAGTCTACCCATTCCTTATCTGTACGTATGGATTTTACCCTTGAACGATTAGCTAGATTGTACATCAAGGAAATTGTAAGACTACATGGAGTGTCATTATCGATTATATATGATAGGAACCCTCGTTTCACCGCAAAGATTTGGAGGAATATTCATGAAGCTTTGGATACCAAGTTGCTTTTTAGTACATCTTTTCATCCTCAGACCGATGGTTAGTCTGAGCGAGTCATCCAATTCTTGGAAGATATGCTCCAGTGTTGTGTTATAGATTTCGACAAGAGTTGGGAGGAGCAATTATCGCTATTTGAGTTTGCCTACAACAATAGTTTCCAGTCAAGTATCAAATGGCTCCTTTCGAGGCCTTGTATGGGCGTAAATGTAGAACTCCTCTTTCTTGGACGGAGCTTAGCGAGAGGAAGATTGTAGGGTCAAAATTGATTAAGCAAACTGAGAAAAAGGTTCAATTTATTAAGGAGAGGTTGCAAGCGGCTTTTGATATCCAAAAGGCCTACGCAGATCGGAAGCGCAAGCACATTGAATATGAGGTCAGTATCAAGGTTTTCCTCAAGGTATCACTGTGAAAGAGAATCACCCGCTTTGGGCAAAAAGGCAAGTTGAGCCCGAGATTTGTTGGACCGTATGAGATCATAGAGAGAGTTGGACCTATAGCTTACTGGTTAGCCTTGCCACCAGAGATGGCGTGTATCCATAATGTGTTCCATGTATCGATGTTGAGACGTTACCGTTTAGATTCTTCACATGTAGTTTCATTCAAAGCAATGGAGATTAGCCCTAATCTAACGTTTGAAGAAGAACCGATAAGAGTACTTGGCAGAGGGGTTAAAGAGCTTTGTAACAAATGTATACTCTTAGTAAAAATATTATGGAAGAACCATGGGGTCAATGTAACCCCCTTAGCCCGGCCTAGCAAAACCAAACTAAAAGGATCATATTAGGTTTACTGAAGCAAACCCGAGCTAATAACCTAAATTGGTCCATTTTTTCCTCTTTATCTTATCTAGATGTAAATTATTAACATCCTAAATATTCGTGCTTCAGCAAAAATGACACGCTTAAATCAGATTGCAAAACGGAGTCCAATTACACAATAATTCACATTAGGGACTAAAACATAATTTTTGCAAATTACGAGGTCTTTGTTTCAATTTATATTACCAATATGAAATTAGTCTATTTGCATGCTCACATGTTAAATTTCAGCTCAAAACAATCATCCACATCCATTCAATTGCATCCATGACAATTAGGGACTAATTTGCAAGATTTCCAAACTTCAGCAAACAAGATTACACAACAACAACATAGCGTACCGATATAGTCAAGACCGTACCAATACGGATCAACAAACATAACGGCTTATCATACCGATACACTAACGCCTGTACCAATATGATGTGTTGACTAACCCGTACAGATCCCCTTTATGTTTTCTCCAAACTCAGAATTCCAGTGACCAAAATGCGTACCGATACGGTACCCCATGTACTGGTACTATGTGTTAAAATTAAAGGGATCATATCGGTACTCCAACCTATGTACTGACACCAGCACACGTTTACCTTAAGCCGTATCGATACGGTGGCTAAGCGTACTGGTACCCGTAGCTTTATATCAACATTTTAAGCCTTTATAGGATCTCGTGTACCAATCTTGAGGTACTCGTACAGGTACGCAGAGGCCTGTAATGACCTCTAGGTCCAACATATGACACTTTGGCTTATTCAAAAAACCTTAATGCATCTCTAAACATCATATAACATCAGAGGCATGCTTGACAACATCAATCTAGCATATAAAGCAACCCTAGCAATCTTAGCACAATTAACCACCAAGTTTATAGGCATGCTCCCTAGTCAACATCCAAAACATAAAACCATCCACATCTCAAGCACTTTAAACCTCAGACAAACCCAAACCAACAAATACAACTTGCAGAAATAGAGAGTTCATCCAAAAATCCTCCCAAAACAACATTTGAGACATTGCCCTTATTACTACTATATAACGTTCAAACCATACTTCGAAAACAAGCCCTTGGAATTCCTTCCTTGTTTCCTCGCTGCCCTTGACCTTTAATTCTCCGCACTGATAAAAAAGAGAGAGTAAGCACACAAGGCTTAATGAGGAATGCTAAAAAACCAGCAACCATCAATCCATTTTAAACCATTTACAACTCTTTTGAAAACCACTTTTTGAAACACATTTAAATCAACATCACTATACCATGCCTTACTTAAACCATGCACTTAACATTTGCAAAACATCATATCAAACCACATGCAATATGTATCATGGATTCAACAGCAAAGTCCCATTTGCTACCCCCAATTTAAGCTTTCTCATGCATAATACCAATGTAAGGCTTAAAGAGTAAAACATTTTTAAATCCACATTAAACAACATAACGAATATCATGATACATTAACAATTATATTGGCTTACAAGTGATCATCAAACAAGTTCCACTTTACAAAACATAACATCGGATACACAGATTCAACAAGTGTTCCCAACACAAATTGCCATCACAACCGAAATCAAAGGTACATTCTCAACCCCACACATCAGTTGGACGCATAGCCCACTAACGGGAGTTTTCGATACAAAGATCTAAACCCCTCAACCGTTAGAGTACTTGGATGGAGTTTTTGGTACACGGGTCAAAACCCCTCAACATCCAAGATGACTTTTTATAGTGCACTATCAATCCTATGGTTGGCCAACTATATCTGATACATTTTCAAACTTTTTTCACACCATCACTTGTCAATATAATTCATTTTATTATCAACAACCCACTGTTTTCATATGCATCAATTAAACCAATTAACCAATGCAATCAACCTTGCATTAAACAATGTTCAAAAACATTAATCAACCATGCATTACCTCACAATGCATCAACAACATTTCATAATCAATTTCTAGCATTAAACCATGCTCAATACATGCATAAACAGTGAGTAATGAAACCATGTAAACAAGTGCATAAAAACCAAGTGCCACACTGAGTTCAAGAGAGAATTCATCCTTTACTTACTTTTGAGCTTAGGCCAACATTTCAAGCTTAATCTAAACTCCCAAACACAACTTTCAAACCTTTGCAAAGATGTAAAACACTTTCCCACTCACCGACATGCAAAACCTCGCTTGCCAATACGATAATCTCGCCTCCAAAGCTTCCAAAACCAAGAATCAAGCTTGAGGACCAACTTCCTCTGTTTTATCCACACAAAAACAAAGAGTACATTGCATCAAAATGCAATAAAAAACTCAACAACACAAATCCTCAATATCCTTTGCCAAAATCCATCCCACAACATTTGAAATTAGCAACAAACATCTTCCAAACTTTACCCAGCCACAACCTAACAGCTTAACCCATCAATTAACATCAAAAACACATCACTAACATCCTTATATCTCCAGCATTCATAAAACCTCTACAACTCCTTAAAAACACATAACTAACAACCTAGAAAATTAGGAATTCAATTAGCTTTGGGATTCCTATGATTAAACCATCTTATTAGCATTATTTAACATCAAAATCATGATATAAATCAATCCAAATCATGAGAAAATAAAACCATTACAGGATTAAATCAATTTCACCAATTAAACCTTGATTTAACCATTTTCTTTTAATTAAATCATTAAAACAAGTTAAAAATCATAAGGATCAAGAACTTGGGAATTTCAATAAAGAACCATGTACCAGAGGAGAAGAACGAACCTTACCTCTAATGGCTGCTTTTCCCCATAATTAGATGAATTTCCATAGTAAAATAATGAAAAATCCAATTAATTTTGTTAGGAAAACATTATAACCTCAATTGAAATCAAAAGATCAATTGAAAGAAGATTTTACCTGAAAATTTTGAAGAGAAAAGATGTGTTTGGCTGGAGAGATTTGGAAAGAAAATTCTTTTTGGTGAAAAGTTAGTTACGTCTATTTTTGTTTTAAAGCTTTTAACTAATCAATTAATTCTCTAACATTTTATATTATTTTAATATCATTAAAAATAGCTAATTAAGGGGAAAAGTCTGATATTAGACTTTAGGGTAAATATCTCCTTAATACAAAACAGTCACAAAAAACATTTATGAAACGTTACATTTTGGTCAGTAGTCAAAATATCCAATTTTGAGACCTATTTATACAAAATTGACTTTACTAAAATTATTTCTATATTAAATAATGATTTTAGATCATTTTTCCAAATTTTTATCTCACCCAAAAATATTTATCTCGAATTAAATCCCGAAACTGACTCGAATCCCCTAATTCGATCCAACGAACTGTCTAAACCACCTAGAAACTCCTAGGCCCAAAACGAGGCATTACAGTCGAGGAAGCCACATGGGAAGTTGAGAAGGATATGGAGTTTCTTTACTCGCACCTATTTCCCAAAGGTAAATTTCAAGCACGAAATTTTCTTAAAGGATGGGATGTTGTAACGACCTGGATTTTGAAATCCGGAGGTTGGGTTAATACGAGTCACAGGCCTTGCATTTTGGGTCATATGTAGAGCCTTAGTGGGTTTCTCTTTGTTGTGGATTCGGCTTGGAAGTGAGGATGAGGGTGTTTTGGTAAGTGGACTTTTGGGGTGACAAAGAGAGACATAGTCTCTTTAATTTTCTGCATATGCAGAGAATAGGTGAGGTCACATTGGTTTGATTGTCTCCTTCATCCTTAAACCCATTCTTACACCCAAACCACCACACTAAAGGTAGGATCTTTGGAGTTTGTTGTGAGAATCTCGTTTTGCCTATTGAGGGAAGAAGTTTTAGCATCAATAGATCTATCTTTTGAGGCAAGAATGTCAAAGTTTGGAGTTGGATGAAAACCTTGGGGTTTTGAAGGGGTTTTATGACAGAGAGCGGGATTGAGGAGTTTAATGTAACACCCCCTTCCTAGCCTGGTAGGAATCCGAGTCGGATGGCATTATCGAAAAAAACGGTGATTGATACGATGCTTCATTTAATAACATGCAAGTTTAGGGAATCTTATAAGGAACGTTAACGTATAAATCATGAATTGGAATAAATTAAACCTTTTTATAAACTTAGGGGTCTTAAGCAACAATTTTTGATGGCTTCTCAAGAAGATTTTCAATTTTTAAAGCAAGGGTATCGATACACCCTATTAATGTATCGATACACTATGACTAAAATAATGTTAAAAAATTCCAGTGGCAAAAGGACCATACCAATACACACTAAGGCGTATCAGTACGCTGAACAATGACCGTTATTACCGTTAAGATCTGTGAACCTTTATCGATACGTGATCAATCTGTATCGGTACGCGACTGATTTTTTTTGGATTGAAGAAGGTGTATCGACACGCACCCAAACCGTATCGATACTAAGCTAAACCCAAAATTCCAGTGTCAAGGCACTGTACCGATACGCCCTCACCTGTATTGGTACGCCCTCCAAACCCTTTCCAAAAACATAAGCTCGTATCGATATGCTACCACCTGTATCGATACGGTGGGACTTGTAATGTCAAATTTTATCTAGTTTATTATTGTTTTGACCAACCCAACCATATCCCAATTCACTAAAATTTCACCAACAAGTTTATAAAGCTAAAATCTATCACCATACCAAGTTTTAGGGTCATTAGATTCCATTTTCCATGATTACTCTGATTTAGGCCAAGCATGCATTTAAAGCCATTTTTAGCAACTTTCAAAAGTTCAAGTTTAAACCTTTAAGCTACACAAGCCAACCATAATACATACATATCAAAAAGGGTAAAATTGACTTATGCAACACTTATGCCACCATACTAGGAGTCTATAGAGTTGATATACTTTATTTTATCAACGTAGTGACTTGCCAAAAACTTTCTCTGGCCCCGATCTTGATCATAAAATTTCTTAGCCTGAAATGCATGGAAGATGAATGCATTAGGCATACTTTGCCTAGTGAGGTAGTCATAAACAATGAAATAAGCATGGGATGCACACTAGCATGATTCAATATTAACTATGGCAACAAAATAATAGCATGAAGTTTCAATGGCAATTTACACAACAGTAGGCAATACAATAACAATACTCAATAGCTTTTCATCTTGCACAACAATAAGTTTTCCTTGGATCAATATACGGTATTTGGATACACGAATTCCTACGCTACACCCAAAATTAATAGTGGTCTAGTTATCCCTTCGGTGCACCAATATGACCATGCACAACATCCCTCTGCCTCACCAATATAAAAGGTCGTAGCTTACCCGTACCAATGAGCTCATGAATTCTATGGCATGCCAATTGTATCCAATACTACTCGAATCCAAGGTTCAATATCAATAGTCCAATAACAATAATCCCATAACAATGGATCAATAACAATAATTCAATAGTCATGTTTCAATAACAATAAACAATATCAATAATTTCAATGACAATAATAACAATGTTACGGACAACGATTCAACGCAATACTTACCAATATAGCTATCAACAATGTGCTTATGCAATAATCCTTAATATACAAAGTTAGCAATGTAATAAATGGTATTCAAAGATTCAGGAAAGGCATCTAGCCTATTCCCGAGACTTCGACTACACCCACCTTAGTTTCTGAAGCTCCTACGGCTCTCAGATTACTACTCCTTTGTTCCTAGCTTTGGATGGAGGTGGTGACCCTTCTTTCTCCAACACTTGTGCTAGGTGAAACAAGGGACATGTTAGAATCAATACGTATGGATTCAAAATCAATACTTAATCTTAGAAAAGCTTTTATCCAATAAGACTTCTATGGTTTATGCTTTAAAAGCATGGGTTCAACTATGGCCTTGAAGAACTAATTATTGAAATTAAACTCCAATGGTTCGAGGAATCATGAAATTTTCTAAGGGCTTAAACTCACCAATCCAAAGGCTATTCAATGATGTAGAGAAATTAAAGAAATCTTGCTTGAACAAGGGAGGTACTTGCTTGTCCTTAGAGAAAGATGAAGGGAGATAGCAAGGTGTCTAGGTAACTTTTAGAACTTAGAAGAGGTGTTTTAAATACTTCAAAGCTTTTCTTTATAACCATCTGAAGGTTTCCTCTTGCTAAGGGAAGGCTTATTCAAATCTATTTAGAAAGATCACTCCACCACAAATCTAACCAATTAAAAGGTTTCCTCCAAGGGTAGGTAAACTATAAACTATAATTTCTATTTTCCAGCAATTAGGACAGCAATTATAGCTATCATATTTCCTACAAAATTCATGTGAACATGTCTAAGAAAGGAGGTGACTCACTTCAAATTGTAATAATTACAGGAGTTGTCCTTCAACTTTTTAAACTTTACTATATTACCCCCAAACTTTCAATTTTCCCAATTTGGTCACTAAAAGGTTTTTAAAGATTTAATTAGGTCCAAAGTCTTTAAATTAACTCAATTAGGATTCAATACGATGTTTTTGACCAAGCAACTTAAGTCAATAAAGCATTTAGGCCTTTTCGGTATAGAATTTTTTATCACCAAAACATAATTTTGACTAGACCAATTTTCGGGGTGTTACAATTTTCCCCCTTAAGAAAAATATGTACAGAAGCCTTAGATTCAGGTCTGTATGATGCCTTGGATGAACCACTAGACTTCCCAAATGATCCTTGTCTCGCTCCTTTGCCTCAGAAGGATCGAGCATGGGATAATGGATTAGCCGATGCAAAAGTAGACTTGATGGTATTTTTAGGGAAATCATGAATGAGATGCCCTATATCGCCAAATAAAAAGCATGCTTTAGACTTCTTGCAGCATTTCCCTTCAAGATGCCAGTGCTGACAAAAATTGCAAATTGGGAGTTACGTCTCTTGCCTAGAACTACCAAAACTATCAATGGAATTGGCACTAGGGAAGAACTAGGTTACGGCTTGAGGCTTGGCAAGATATTCAGGACAGGAAGGCTATGAATATTTATTCTATTTCTGACCAAAGTATTTCTCTTTCTTGAAAGACTCAGAAGAATAGAAGTCATCTCAATATCTCTTTTCAGATTTGCCTGACCCACCGCCCTTTTGAGCTCTCTAAGCAATTTCAATAGCTTTAACCCTATTCACAAGGTCTTAGAAAACGGTAATGCCCAATATCGTAAACATAGGGCTCAAATCATCATTCAGACCATTGATGAACATTCTACACTTCTCCTCCTCCTTTTTGAGGTATTCGGCCCCATATCGACAGTATTTGCAAAAATCATGAATGTACTGCTCCACAGGTCGTCCCCTTTGTTTCAGATGAAGGAAGATATCACGTCTCTCAGCGAAGTAATACTCACTAATGTATTTCTTATAGAATTCACTCTAGAAAAACTCCCAAGTCACCACGTCTTCGGGGACTACAAGAATGGTAGTCTCCCACCAACACAACGCCTCATCTGCTAGCAAGAAGAGGGCACACTCAAGTTTGTGTTAATCAAAACATTGTAACTGCTTGGTCAGGATTCGTAGAGTACTATCAAGTCAATAGTATTATCATCCTTACGACCAGTGAAAGAGTAAGCCCAGTGTTGAGATAACTTATCGATGGGAGCTTAGACATTCGGGTTAAAAATGATAGGAGGTTGGAAAATTTGCTCAGCCTTTATCGAGTTCATAACTACTTTAAACATATCGGCCATGTTCCTATAACATTCAGCTTAAGCAACTTGTACCTCAGGCTCAGGGTTCTGTACCGGAGGATTTTACAGAATTAGAGGATCTCTTCCTCTAATATCCTCACTATGGGCTGAGTAGCCAGTAACATGCTCATCTATATGAGCCTGATTAGGGTTAGACATTTATAAATAAAGAGATCGGGTTAGCCGACAAGTCACAATATATAATAAATAACTCTTAGGTGGCATAATGCAATGCAATGACAATATAATAAACTTTATTTTAGTCCTAGAATTGACTAAACTCTAGCCCTGGTACCACAAATGTAACACCCCCTTCCGGCCTGGTAAAAATCCGAGTCGGACGGCGTTACCGGAACAAAAACAGTGATCGATACGATACTTTATTTAATAACTTATACAAGTTTAGGGAATCTTATAAGGAACGTTAATGTATAAATCATGAATTGGACTAAATTAAACCTTTTTATAAACTTAGGGGTCTTAATCAACAATTTTCGATGGCTTCTCAAGAAGATTTTCAATTTTTAAAGCAAGGGTATCTATACGCCCTATTATCGTATCGATACGCTATGACTAAAATAATATTTGGAAATTCCAGAGTGAATGATCGTACCTATACTCACTAAGGCGTATCGGTACGCCTAACAATGACTGTTATTATCATTAAGATCTGTGGACCCGTATCGACATGTGATCAAACCGTATCAGTACGTGACTGATTTTATTTTTCAGATTGAAGATGGTCTATCGATACGCGCCCAAACAATATTGATACTGAGCAAAACCCAAAATTCCAGTGTCGAGGCACGTACTAATATGCCATCACCCATATCGGTATGCCCTCTAAACCCTTTCCAAAAATATAAGCTCGTATCTATATGCCATCACCCGTATTCGATACGGCAGGGCTTGTAATGTCAAATTTTATCTAGTTTATTATCATTTTGACCAACCAAACCATATCCAAATTCACTAAAATTTTATCGGCAAGTTTATAAAGCTAAAATCTATTACCATACTAAATTTTAGCTTCGTCGGAATCCATTTGCCATGATTACTCTGATTCAGGCCAAACATACATTTAAAGCCACTTTTAGCAACTTTCAAAAGGTCAAGTTTAAACCCTTAAGCTTACAGAAGCCAACCATAATACATATATATCAAAAAGGGTAGAATTAACTTATGCAACACTTATGCCACCATATTAGCATTAAGCTAACGTTTTATAAATGGTATTCTGAAATACGTTACTTTTTGAGCATTAATAACAATGGTAACCATGCATGATAAAACCACCATGATAATCCCTTTCTGAAAATGAGTTTGGTTTTCGTACTAACAATTGTGCAGTTAATGCTATTTCTGACAATGGACATACTAATAGAAGGGTGTGTCAGTTTCATTTTGCTGTTGCATTTTGTTTTTATTTTATATTGATAGTTTTTATTGATTCTTTGTTCCTTTTTACACAGAAGAGAAACAACTTTAACCAAAGAAAGGGGAGGTTGAATAATTAAACGATCAATGCACAACAAGATGACACGATTTGGAAGACTGTTATGTATTTGATATTGATCATATCTAGTTGAAGAAAAAACATTAAGTTATTTATAATTAAAAATATGACTAATTTAAAAGAATATGTAAATAAATCTGTAGATTTTTGCATGTAGATTATATAAAACACCTTCCAAAAATGCTCAAATGACCTAAACATGCTCTTAATGCAATATGAGCATATCATATACATAAAAACACAGCTCATCAAAATCCAGAGGTAGAAGTCCTTAATATGTAACATATGATCAAATTTGACAATTTAAGTACCAATTTGAACCAAACATGCATCTCGTGAACTTCCGGCAACTTGGACATAATATATACATAATTAGAAACATGCTCAAACTAAAAGAACATCAACGTTTGACAACAAAACTTAACTATTATCTAGAAAATTACTATTCATGCTCCAAAAATCCAATCATACTTCTAAATCATCTCAAACATAATCCAACATCAATCCATACATCTCAACCATTATGCATATAGTTTCAACAGCTCAATACCAACCAAAAACTAACATAAAAGAATCAATCTAAAGTCTAGGCACTTATTTCATAATACAAACTATATTAAAAAAAACGTTCATTACATACTCAAAAATACTTAGACTTGATTGAATTCTTTTCTA
Source organism: Hibiscus mutabilis (assembly GCA_019671005.1). Taxonomy (NCBI): domain Eukaryota; kingdom Viridiplantae; phylum Streptophyta; class Magnoliopsida; order Malvales; family Malvaceae; genus Hibiscus; species Hibiscus mutabilis. The sequence continues at coordinate 19,986,315 of CM033729.1, read as the reverse complement.
AGATCTCCCACAACCCTCGATCAGCTCTATTTTTCTATATTGTATGAAAAATGTAACACCCCAAAATCTATGTTAGAAGAATTGGTTATCTAGACTGGTTTGGGTTAGAATTTATTAGAAATTTAGCTATTTAATTAATTCTGTAAATTTAACTAAAGTTTGGGAAATTTGATTTTTGATTTATTCGATATGTTTAGATGATTTTTGGATTATTTAATTCTTATATTAAATGACAGATTTTGATCGAATAATTTTAAATAAACCGATTTTTACACTGACATGTGTTTTCGTGAATAAATTGAAAAAAAATACATGCTAAGAATGTAACACCCCCTACCTGGTCTAGGAAATAAACTGGTTTAGGAAGTGTTACTAAACAAACACAAACAAACAACAGACAACAAGATGAGCATTCAAGGCATTTTAATAATGATAAGGGCCATTCTTTGTCATCTTAGGGACTAAAATTTTCTCTTTTTTTATCTTAAATGTGACTAGATTTGAATCTAGACAACAAGAGTTCATAACAAAATTTACCAACTTATTTTAACTCATACATACGAAAGAGAGAGAAATACTACTTAAACATCAAGCCATTCATTAGACCTTAAACATCTTTTAGACAACATTCGAATCATGCCTATATTAGGACTAACTTATTTTATTATCTCCTCAATCTTTGTTTGAGCCAATTAAGAAAATCCAATTGCAACATTTATCAACAGACTAGTTAATCTAATAATACTCAAAGTGAACATAATAAGGATTTTCTTTATACATAGCATGTAAGATACCAATCAATCATCAAACAAAGAAATTAAACTCATAAATTAGATTCATTCAACCTATTTGGTTTGGACATCCTTGCATTCCAAGTCTTATCTCTTTAACTAGCAATACATTCAATCCTACATGCATTTTAAACATGTTGCAAACAATATTCTAATAGTAATTAACCTTTCAAGTCACATCCCTTTACATTAGGACCCTAACATGTATACTTCCACAATCCATATTCAATTTCGGCGTGGACAATGATCGGAGCAAGTTAGGCCAAGTTGTTTATTCCCAATTCATTTGAAAATATAACATTTATGACCCATAGCTTATTAACTGCATCATTTGTTATAGCAATTTCAAACCAAACATGAACTAGTACTTTGAAACCATGAAGATCCATATATGAATTCCTTAGGTTTAATCTTGACTCCTAACATGCTATACTTATTACTAGGCAAATCAAATCAAAATTTATCTAAATATCTATCACCACGAATTAAGAGGCCATTTACACGCTTAAATTATATAACCAAATTGAATGATCGCTAGCAGAAACTCAAAACTTAACAAACGTCTATATGCAAATTCAATCATGTGCCACCCTACTAGGAGATTTAAAAAAGGCTTACAAAGCATGCATCTTGTACTTGTGATCTTGACTGAGCTCATAGACAAGGGATCACTAAACTTAACCTGTAACAATGACATGAATGGCTAAGTAACTAATCACTGAGTGAGGTAGATTAAATAACCAATATATAAATTAAAAGCTTTAAGATGTAGCTCTATTCTTTCTTCAAATCTATCGGATCTAGATAAGTACCAAGCTTGATCGATTGCAACTTATTTTATTCATAGAATTCGAACATGGCAACAATTCTAAGTCTGTCAAATCCATGTAAGACAAACTTGATCACTTGCAAATCACTATAACTACCATAATTCAAGCTTACACAATAACTTAACCATTTTAAATAAGGCATTTGGTCTAACATTCACATATATACATGGTACCTATACAAAGCATATACTTCTAAATACACATAACTTTTGAACAAAGAACACACATGGTATTCGATCAAGCATTTACTTGTGTACACTTGGCATTCGATCAAAGTATATGCAATTAAGCATACAAGTAATCTTAGATATATAAAACATTCCAACAGAGCATATTTATTCACCCAAAAAGATATTCATTAATCAATGTATACGTCTTGCTTGTTATGTAAGTCATTACTATAATCCAATCATTTAACCTATAAACTTTCATGATTTCTCTTTAATTATAGCCTATCAATATGTAGGTTACTTGTCTATTACTTATCAAATAAGTTATCAGCTTAACAAGTCATGATCAAGTTTACTTATCTATCAAACATAGCATATCGTAGACTTATGTTATTTTCATATAAGAAAGCAAGCATAGAACCATATAGGCATGGACTACTTATCATCAAAGATGTATTACATATTAGATCACAGACTCAAATTTCTTATCACCAAAGGTATAAAGCATATCATATCATAAACCTATGATATTTGTCATATAAAACTTCAAACGTAGCATATTAAAGGCATAATTTCTTTTCACAAGATGTATTAATACCATTCATTAACTTAGTTTGCAAATTTCATTATTTGTCTTTAACATAGCCTTGAGAATCAAGTAACAACCTAGGTACATGAATCCCCAACCAGCTGTCGTCAAATATAATGGTAATCATATAATGGTAATCACAGTACCGGTCAATCCCTCCTATTGTCTCCAAGTGACCAAAAAACTTCCCTCCTACTGTCGCCAAATAAGGACCGTAGTCCAGGACCATAGTCCACCCTAAACACAAGCTCTATGGACTCTATGGCATGCCAACTATACCTAAGAGTGACTCGAGACAAAGGCTTTCACATTTATCTTATCTTATTAGAGACAGATTAAGCACAGTCCTTATCAAAATATCATATCAACAAAGCTTACTGCCTTTCATATTAGGCATGTATTCACCTCATGTGAATTTCTCAATACCATTTTCTCATCTTATTCGAATACATGTCTCATTCATATTAGAATATCAATTGACAATACTTATTGTTTGTCATGTTATTCATATACATAATTCATGTATAATTCTAAGTTTGATCATTTATTAAGCTCAAGGTTTGCTTAGCAAAAACCACATCTCAAGCATATATTAATCTCTATAAGAACACAAAACCAATTCAAGCAATTTGCATTTCATGGGCCTCTTAGGATTTAGGTACTTACCTCAATCCAAGCATACTCAGCCATATCTTAATCTCAAAAGAAGATAACATAACTTAGAATTAACAAAAGATGCTTGAGAGGGTTTTAAGCCTATCCCGAGACTTTAAACTACACTCACCTCTTATCCTGAAGTTATAGGATACCTGAATCCTTAATCATATCTTGCTACTTATCCAAATCCTTTTCTAGCTTTTCCTTGGTCTAATATGACAAAAAGTGCAACCATGTATTAGCACCATTCCAAACAATCAATCACTTACAAAACTATTCATGGATACATGTATTTTTACAGAAAACATTCCACTGACTTTCCTTTCAATGCAAAATAGTCCACATATTAGCATTCATACTTAAATTGTTAGGAATTTGGTATGCGGCAAAATAAACAAAGCGATAACGACATAGACCAAGACATGCACAGGAGATAAGATCTAACGTGGTTCAGCATAGCCTACCTTCACGGAGGAGAGAAATCAATCCACTATCAACGTAGAGAACCCGAAGAGTACAAATACATGATAACCTATGTAATCCCAAAACCCGGTGTACAAATCCCATGACCCGGTGGAACCAAAACACTCTTCCCAACATTCCTACAATACCCATCTCTACATCGTAGGCACAATAGGTGTAGAGAGCCTAAAAATGGTTACATCTCTCCAGAGAATAATTCTTTCTCTCATTATCTTATTCTCACATTATCTCATAATTCAAAAGGTTAAACCTAGTCTATATTTATAGACCCAAATATTTAGTCACCAAGAAACCTTATTCAATAAGATCTCTACCTAAAATAGATATTTACTCATTAAAGTAAATACTAATTACCAAGTAATCTTCAACCACTAGAATTACAATAAAACCCAACTTAATTACCAATTAGAATTTGAGTCAAAATATAACAAATCTCCCCCTTGACACAAATTCTATTCGAGCATTGGTTTCAAGTCTTCAACATATTCAATTTTTACGTAAGCCAAATATCCGTTGAAGCACTGCCACCAAGTCTTCAACAACTCCAATTTTTACGTAGTATCCGTTAAAGCACCATTGAATTTTGAGAATTACTCCCCCTGCAGCTGAAAGCTCGTTGCAGCAATACTCCTCTGGCATGTCTCCAACATCGCACCACAAAATCCACAACAAAAATTCCACCACAATCAGGCAGCTCAAACCATAGCTCATGATACCATTTGTTAGGAATTTGGTATGCGGAAAAATAACCAAAGCTATAACGACATAGGCCAAGACATGCACATGAGACAAGATTTAACGTGGTTCAGCATAATCTACCTAAATAGATAGAACCAGAATTAACTGACACATAAGTAGAAAACCACTCACTGTTAGGCGTTATATGATAAAAGGCATATACCAGATTTGAAAAATAATCTAATTTCCTTGGGCACTTTGCATAATAATGGTTTTATTCCTAAAGCATATGAGGATAGGGAAACCATTAGAATTGTTAAAGGTGCATGGACTATGATGAAAGGAAAGATAACTATAGGGAATATCTATAAACTGTTAGGGAGTACAGTTATAGGTGGAGCTCATTCTGTTGAGTCATATGGTGATAATACAAAGCTGTGGCACATGCGTCTTGGTCTTCTTAGTGAACGTGGAATGGCTAAATTGCATAAAATAAATTTGTTGCATGGTGTTAAAAGCTGCAAGCTTGCTTTTTGTAAGTTTTGTGTTCTTGGTAAACAGACTAAAGTTAGTTTCACGACTGGAAAGCACAAAACTGAAGTGATTCTTGATTATGTGCATTCTGATGTATGGGGGCCTACCAGTGAATCATCATTGGGTGGATCTATGTATTATATTACTTTTATTGACGATTTTTCTAGGAAAGTTTGGGTGCATTTCTTGAAATAGAAATCTGAAGTATTTGCCAAGTTCAAGATGTGGAAAGATGAGGTGGAGAACCAAACTGGTAGAAAGATCAAGTGCTTAAGGTCTGATAATGGCACAGAGTACACAGATTCACAGTTTTAAAAATTCTGTGAGGAGCATGGGATTTAGAGACATTTTCAATGCACAAGACACCACAACAAAATGGCGTTGCTGAAAGGATAAACATGTCATTAACTGATAGGGCTCGGTGCTTGAGACTAAATGTAAGGCTTCCTAAAAGCTTCTGGGCAGAGGCTATGAGTATGGTATGCTACCTCATTAACAGGTCACCACGGGCATCTTTAGGTGGCAAAGTTGCAGAAGAGGTATGAACAGGTAATGTAGTTGATTTTGATCACCTACGAATTTTTGGTTGTCCTACTTATGTGCATATACCTGGTGATGAAAGATCAAAACTTGATGCAAAGTCGAGGAAGTGCATTTTTCTAGGCTACAAAAAAAGGTGTCAAAGGGTACAAGTTTTGGGATCCGATTGCAAAGAAAATAGTGATCAGTAGAGATGCAATTTTTGATAAGCAGTTCATGTTGCAGTAGAACCAAGACAAGGTGCTGGTGGATTTAGAACAGTGTCTAGGAGCAGGTGAGAAAGGTGAAAGTTCTAATTCAACATCTGGTGGTTCTAATACAGTTGATTTGCAGGATTATAATCTAGCCGGAGATAGAGAGAGACGCACTAATATAAAGGCTCCATGCAGATTAGGTTTTGAAGACATGGTGTCTTTTGCACTTCACATTTGCAGTGATAATCCAGCTACTTTTCAATGAGCTATCACTAGTTCGGAGAAATGGAAATGGATGGCTGCAATGGTTGAGAAGATAGAGTCTTTGCAAAAAAGTCATACATGGGAGCTAGTTCGGCTTCCTAAGGGAAAGAAGGCTATTGGTTGCAAATGGGTGTATAAAAGGAAACCAACAGTATCAGAAAAAGATGGGGAAAAGTTCAAGGCTCGATTGGTAGCAAAGGGTTTTTCACAGCAGAAGGGAGTTGATTATGATGAAATCTTCTCTCCAGTAGTTAGGCATACTTCAATCAGTGCAGTACTTGCATTAGTAGCTAGTTGGGATTTGCATTTAGAGCAAATAGATGTTAAAACTACTTTTTTGCATGGTGATCTAGAGGAGCAGATTTATATGCAGCAGCCATAAGGGTTCACTCAATTAGGATATGAGCATCTGGTTTGCAGGTTAAAGAAATCATTGTATGGGTTGAAACAGTCTCCAAGACAATGGTACAAACGATTCGACTCCTACATGATTCAGATTGGCTACAAGCAATGTGAGTATGATTGTTGTGTTTATGTTAAAAACCTTGATGATGGTTCTTTTATTTTTCTGCTACTGTATGTTGATGATATGTTGATTGTTGCGAAGAATATTGATGATGTTGTTGGTTTGAAAGCTTTATTGAGCCAGGAATTTGACATGAAAGACTTAGGAGCCGCAGAGAAAATTCTTGGAATGGAGATTCACAGAGATAGAGGCTCAAGGAAACTGTGGTTATCTCAACAAGGCTATGTTGAGAAAGTGTTAGACAGGTTTGGGATGAGCAATACAAAGCCCGTGAGCACTCCATTGGCAAATCATTTTAAGATTTCTTCAGAATAGTGCCTGAAGACAAATAAGGAAATTGAAGAGATGGCAAAGGTTCCATACGCCAGTGTTGTAGGCTACCTGATGTATGCGATGGTATGTACTCGATTTAGCTCATGTTGTTAGTCAAGTCTGTAAATACATGTCTAAACCAGGTAGACAACATTGGGAAGCTGTCAAGTGGATTTTCAGGTATTTGAAGGGTACTGTAGGGCATGGAATTGTTTTTGGTAGTCAGCAAAATGATCCTATGGTTGTAGGATATGTGGATTCAGACTATGTAGGTGATTTGGATGATAGAAGGTCTACAACTAGGTATGTTTTTACTTTCGGTTGAGGGCCTATATGTTGGAAGTCAATTGTTCAGTCTATTGTGGCATTATCTACAACTGAAGCTGAATACATGGCAATAGCTGAAGCTGCAAAAGAAGCCTTATGGCTTATTGGGCTAGTGAAGGAATTGGGTATTCAGCAAGGTGGAGTTTAGTTGCATTGTGATAGCCAAAGTGTTATTCATTTGGCTAAGAATCAGGTGTATCATGCTAGAACTAAGCATATTGATGTGAGGTTTCACAAGATTAGGGAGTTGATTGCATCTAGTGAGATATTATTACAGAAGGTGCATACCACAGACAATGCAGCTGATATGTTGACCAAGCCAGTTACTACTGACAAGTTCATACATTGCTTGGACTTGTTGAATGTTTGCAATTGCTAGAGAAGCATGGTAGCCCAACCCACTTTTGATGTGTGAGAAACTCCTAGGTTAATCTCTTAAGGGGGCATGATATTCACCAAGGTGGAGATTTGTTAAGTATGGCTCATATACTAGAAAGTCGCTCACTATCGCTCCACTCCAGCATCTGTCCATTAAAGGAGTTCTCGAGTTATTATGGGGGCTAGGATTAAGTGGGTTTTGGGGTGTGTGGGCGAAGTCCCCGCGGTACGGTACGAGGTATTTTGGTAATTGTACCGGGGTTACTCTTATATAATGTATTTGTAACCTAATTGTATTATCAATCTCATAATAAGAAAACAGCCGCTCATCTCTCCCGAGGACGTAAGCATATTGCCGAACCTCATTAAAAATCTTGTGTTCTTGTTTGTTTAATTCCTTGCTGATTATCCTGATTGATCAACATAAATACTTCAAAACAATCCCTATACACATTATTTGAGCATTTCCCTTGTTTTAACTACTCAAAACAGCCCACAATATGATCATTATATTGTACAACAGTCCTAATTGCATTAGTGCACAAGTACATACACAAAACAGTCCCTAATGTGATTATATTAGAATAAAACAGTCCCATTTGATAATGAAATTGCCCCATGTTTCATCTACCAAAATCAGTCCTTGAACCTTTCTAAAACAGTCTTCTTTGTTTTAAATCTACTCAAAACAGTCCCTATTCTTTTTATAAATTATTCCCTTGTTTTAAAAGATAAAAGCTGCTAATTCTCTATTGTCAAAATAGTTTAATTTAATTCTTTAAATCATAAAATAGTCATTAACATTTATATCAATGCAAATAGCTCCTATTATTCACATATCCACATAGATATCCACATAACAACCCATTGATATTTATAACATTGCAAAACAGACCTTAACATACATATTTTCACTTATATAATCACAATGTGTAATGTAGCCCCCTGTTTTCCAGCATTATAAAACAACCCCCTAGCTCATTTTTATCTACATATTAATATATAATGCAGCCCTCAACTATTTACATGTGTGTCAAACAGCCCCACCAGTCATCATACTCACTTAAAACAATTCCAATTTATAAATGTATTCAAATATATATACGAACAAACAGCCCACTAATCTTCATTTATAATTAAAAAGTCCATAAAAATTTGCTAGCAAACAATGTCATCCAAGTTTTAATCTTAAGCATCATTTATACAATCCAAAGGGACCTATTCGAATATTATAATACTCAATTCTACAACTCAAAGATCAAGCATCAAATTCCAATTCACTAGATTACTGAAGTTTTGTATGGTTCAAAAATTCTCTCTCTAAAAGTTTCTACTAACAATACTCATAACTTGTAAGAATTCCCCAACTAAGTATTACTTTTACTTAAGTAATGATAAAGAAAATGAAATTACCTTTCTCCTAGAAGCTATTTGAGAAAAGATTTGAGCAAGGATACAAGATGACCAAGGCCTCCAAGAGTTTTTCTCTCAATTCTTTCTTTCACTAGGGCCGGTCATGTGGAGGAAGGAGGAGAAGGATGAAAATTGTTTTCATTCATTCTCACCTAAATGTTGTGGATCAAACCTCCCCCTTCACAATTGTCTTGTCCTTGGTTGGACAAGTGTACAAGTCCCTAAAATTTAGTGAATTTTAGCGTGCAAACTTTAGGTTCAAACATGAATTCGGTTTAGTCCTTGAAGGATTGACCACTCACTTTTCCTCTTCTTTTAATAAGGTCCTAATTTCATGTAGAAATACTTTCAATTTATATTTTAAAACAAATCGAATAATCAAACTAACATTTAAAACCTTACTATACTTCTAGACAGGAATTTGGGACATTGCAAAGAATATTTAAGGAGCTATTATACCATGAGATTTTTAATTAGAGGTTTTAGGGTTTTAACAAAATCATTTTGACAGATAATTTTTTTCATGGAAGAATGAGTTCTTCAACTTTTCTCTCAAAATACATTTCTTTTGATTTCTAAAAATGTCTAAATTCTCCATGGATTTCTTAAAAACTACATAACCATTTCCTTTCTAAATCATTTTCTATTTCATTGATTTCTTTCTAAAATTTATTTTCATCAAAATCTAATTTCTCCATTACTTGGAAATTTACGCCATCTTTTGAGAAACTTTTTCGAGTTCTTGATTCCTCAAAAGCAAGATATAACAATAATTCTTATTAAAATTTCATATGCTATGTATCCTTAAATCATTATTTAATTGGTTTATGTTGATTTGATCGGAAATGAATTGTGAAATTGAGTTTTGGAGGTTGATTCATGAAATCTTGATTTATAATAGAAACTAAATTGATTTTAGTTGAATTATGATGTTTCTATATGGGTTTGACATAACCTATACTCAATTTTGTAAAATTAATCCTAAAATTAATTTAATTAATTAAAGTAAACTAAGAGTTCTTGAAGAATATTGGTTAATTGATGGTGATTTGGTTTTTTAAGGGTTGGTTACTGTTTTAGGAGATTTTTAGATGGTATTTGAGGTTGAGAAGGGTTAGAATTTGAGATTATATGCTGATTTGAAGTTTGGATAGGAATAAATAATGTTTTAGAAGAATTTTTGGTATTTCAAAAGTAAATAAGTTAGCGATCAGCTTTGGGAATGAATGTTAGAGCTTTTGAGTTAGTTTTTTTTATGAGGAATGTATTGTTAATTGAGTTGTACTGACGTCGGAAGTATCTACGGAGGATTTGTGGACTAGTGATTGATATTGACATTTGATCGAAGATTTCGACAATAAAGTTGAAAGCGAGTAGTGAGTGAGAACCTATGGAAGTGTTATTTTCGCCAGGATTAAATTTATTAAGGGAGTTTAATAATAGCCTAACAAGCTATGTCAAATTCGAAAGTAAGCCGTTCTAACCATTACTTTTAATTCGCCTTGAATTATTCCCTAAGGAATACTTTTATGTGATTTGATTTGAGAATTTGACGATAGGAAATTTACTGTTTTTTACGCAATTAAATTTGATAAACCATGTTCCTTAAAGCATGAGAGTACCTAGGGGTACCAATATGAATTTTATATATGATTTGATTAGTTGTCGTTGAGTAACGGAGTTATTGAATTTTTCTTATGATCTTTCATAAAAATACAATAAGTAAATGTGTTTTAAATGTACATATTGGCTAGTGACAAGATAAATGGAGATCGGATATAGTTGGCATACCATAGGATGAGTACTCTATAACTATGCGAGAATTGAATTTGAATGACGGGTGTCTAATCAATCGATCGATCGATCTTAACTTTTGGTTTCGTAAGGTCGGGTGACTATGGTTATTGGTTCCATAAGGACGTGTAACGACCCAAATTTTAGAATCCGTGTGTCTGTTTAACCAGAGTTGTGAGCTTGGTGTTTTGGGCTGTGAGTTGGGCCTTCAAGTGCCTAGGGAAGCCTTAGTGGGCTTCTTTTATGTTGTTGGGCTTGTTAGCTTGGGTTGAGAGGAGATAAGTGAAGAGCATTTTGGTAAAATGCTTCCTTTTGGAAGAGAATGGCTAAGAAAGCTCATTTATGGGCTGCAAAAGAAGAGTGTGTGACCTGACTCTTATCTCCTCTCTTCTCCAATCTTCCTTCCCCATTTTTTGTTTAAGATTCAAGACAAAGGAGAAATATTCTTTGTTGTTTTGAGTTGTAATCTCGAGTTATGGCTTGAGGAAGTTGGATTAGCATCAAGGGATCTATCTTTTGAGGTAAGGATGGTTAAGTTTGGTGGTAGTGGAAAACATGGGTTTTAGTGGGGGGTTGATGAGGATGAACGGGGATGGAAGATTTAAGCACATTTTTGATGTTAGAATCTTCCTTAGTCATTGATACTTCCTTTTTATAGTGTTGTGACTCGTTTTGCAACATTTGATTGTAGCTAAGAAGGTGGGAGAGCACACTAAGGACCAAGGAAAGAGGAAGTCTAGAGCCGAGGAGAAGGGTGTTATTTTTCGGCATTGAAGGAAGGTTAATACACTTCCAACTCCCTTTGTTTCATGCACATCCTAAGGATGATGCCTTGTATGCTTGTTTGATGATTGGTATGCTTGAATGCTTTAATATGGGTGTTAGTGGTGGATTTTACAATTTGTGTTAAAATGGTAGAAAACCACTTAAACTGCCTTCCATTACCTGTAAGTTCGTTCAGAGATCTTTCCATAGAGGTTTGGGGAGTTGGGGGTGATTTACGAGCTCTAGAATTCGAATTCTATGCCCGTGTAACGATACAATATAAACCAATATCGGTACCTCGTTTGTCGTGTGGTAATTCAAGCCAGATTTAAAGGGGATAATTGGTACGCATGGGAGCGTATCGATACCTCCCCTGTTCCATCAGATTCTAGTGGCGAAAATCAGTACTGGTATGCTTGGTGGCATATTGGTACCGAAGGAGTATCGGTACGCTGTCCCCGTGTACCGGTATTGGGTTGTCAATAAACCTCCCTTCCTTGAGAAGCCAGGCATCGATACTCTTATGATGGGCATCGATACCCATAGAGGCGTATCGGTATATGTGGTAGGGTATCGGTACCTTATGGGAAATCTGACCAAAAATATGAGTTTTTGCTCGGAAGGCTAAAAAATTATATTATTCAATCCAATGGACTCCTAGGGGCCTTAAATTAATTGTAAAACTAAGAAATCCCTTATACTCGAGCATAAAACTTAAGAACTCAGTAAAAGTCTTGTGTGACTTATATGTTGATAGCAACCATAGGGTGGTATGGTTACGTGTTTGATGTAGTGTGCCGAGTGGGCACTTATTTGAGGGGATCCGAATACCCAAGACGTATTGAAACACCATGGTAAAAGAATTATCGAAGAGAGGTTATCGATGCTATGTGACCCGGGCCTCATTCGAGGGTACTCGAAGGGGGATTTTGAGTACGGGTGTATGTTCCGATGCTAGGTGACCCGACCTCACCTAGGGTGTATGTTTCGATAATAGGTGACCCGGACTCACCCAGGGTGTATGTTCCAATACTAGGTGACCAGGCCTCACCCATTGAGTGTACGTTCTCGATGCTTTGTGACTCAGGCCTCACTCCTGTGTTAATTTGGTATGGTATGATTGGGCCTTGTGTGCCCCATTAACGTTGTGATGATTGATTTCGTATGTGTTTAGGCAACTAGTGTTGACGCCTTTTATTGTTTTAAATATAATATCATCTTTTTTGGCTACATGCTTATGCGTATGATATGCCTGAAGCATTGTAGAGTAGATGTGTATCCATTGAGTTTTATGAGCTCAACGTTTGGAATCGTTGTTTCCATACGCAAGTTTTTAGGTTGTTGCGTTGCATCGAGGGAGACCCATCGGAGTAGGACTTCAGCATAATGATGTGATTAAGAGTACAATACTTTGATTTGTCGGGCAATGTATTCATAGGACCCTTGATTTTATGTCTACTCTGATTTTGGATTTATTTGATCACGTCGAATGTTTTATTTAACTTGGTTTAAATTAGAGTTCCCGTGTAAATGTTTAAACTATTTTGTATTACGTTAACTGATGACAAGGTGAATTTTATGAAAATGTTTGATGTTTTTGGGCTAAATCTAGTTGCAAACATTATGCTTGGGTTTGGGCTTAAGGTCCAAATGTGACATCGAGTTTCGGGCGTTACAGGACGGGTGTCTACAATCATTTGTTGGTTGTGAACCATTAAGGACGTGTCTAATAACCATGAAACATATGCGAGAATGGGTTATAAACCCATAATTTGATATGTGATCCATGTATTCGATGATTTTATATGAATTGATTAGTCACACGTAATTACACCAATGTGTAAAGTTTTAAAAGATGTCTGCAATGCGAGAGTATAATTTGAGAAGCATGTTTTTTTATTAACGCGTATGATTTTATTGAGGGCAAAATCATACAATAGTTAGCATGTGCCTCGTTAAAGCCCCCTAAACCTAGTCGGAGAAAAAGAATACAACATGCTAACTTTATCCGAAACGAAAGCAACAATACAAGCCATAGTAAAACCAAGCCCCCAAACAATGGAGCAGCCAAAATGCAAAGGAAATTGATGCAAAAACCCACTCCAGTAAGCATTTCCCCACCACCCTAAGCAAACAACAAACGATAAAACTAATAGCCAACCGATTAACCAGGACAAGCCCTCATTCAAGGATCCAAAAAATCGAACTTCTATCCACGTCACTCTTCGCTAAAGCATCTGCAACACCATTGGCCTCGCAAAAAATATGTGCAAAACACACATTAGCTAACACAGCACACGAAGCATCAATACTCCGAAACAATTCCCAAATTTTCCATGGACGTTTGTCAGAATTAAGAACCCATCCAATTGCCACCTGTGAATCCAACTCGATCACCAAACTCAACGTTCCTGTCCAAATAGAATCCAAAAGCATTGCAAGAGCAAACGAGATTTCTCGAAGTTCCACCTCGTCTGACTTCATATAACCAACAGGGCCCGAAAACAAAGCACGGATTGTCCCATGGCAGTCACACAAAACTCCTCCAAATCTAGCTGGACCTGACTTCCCCCTTGCAGCCCCATCCATATTAAACTTAATCGATCCTGCCACCGGAGGAGTCCGGATCACTACCACTCTCGAAATCGAGCTAGAAGAGGTAACCGAACAGGACCATGGAGAAGACCACCATTGAGCCTCCACCACCAAATCAACCTCATTCAAAGCCTTTACCCAATAAAGCACACAAAACTTAGTCAAGAAAAATATCTCATCCATCGATAAAGTCTTGGAATTAAAGATTTCATCATTTTGTCCTAACCAAATGGAACATAATAATGCCGCACATCCCGACACCTACCATGTCCAATAAACACCAGTAAGAGAACAATACAAACCAGGCAGCAAAAAAACCTCTCAAAGAACTCGACAAAGGCATGACTAGCTACCACCAATCCAATAAATGGTACCACAACTCTTGTACCTTTACACACGAGTATAGCACATGATCAATCTCAACATTTCCCTCGCCACACCACGCACAAATATCTTGCGAAAGGGATACTGGAATGCCACGCTATCGGATGAAATTTATGGTCGGCAGCCTCCCTAAACACACGAACCAAAGAAACGATTGCACCTTTGGAGAAACAGTAAGTCGCCACACAAAACAAGCACTCAAATCAACCCCCCACATCTAAAGAAATTAATAAGAGCGATAGAGCACGAACTGGAAATTTGCCAAAAGTATCCGCCTTCCACACTAACATATCCAATTAGGTCGCAATTAAAGTCTCCAGACGAACAAAATCCAATAATTGTTGTAACATCCCAACCTTAAAAACACGCAAATCCATGCAAAAAAATTGAAACCACAAAGAATGCACAAAGGAACCAACCACCGCATAATTACAAACAAGTGCCAATTTGTTTCTTGCTATCGCATACAGTCTCAGAAACAACACTTGCAAAGGCTCCTCTCGACACCAAGTGTCACTCTAAAACAACACATTTGCCCTATTACCGACTTTCCAACGGAAGCAACCATCCAAGAAATATTGTTGAACCGGCTCTGAGGTTATGATTGTACCCACAATCTGCTTCTACATCACCGAAACCAAGCTTTTAGGTACCCTCTCAAGATGCCACCAAGGCATACCTTCCCCATATTTAGCCACTATCAAAGATCGCCACAACAAATATCTATTCATAGCGAAACGCCATGCCCACTTGGATATCAATGCCAAGTTTCGAGTGTGAAGTTCAACAACTCCCAAACCCCCTAAGTGACGAGGGCGACATGCAACCTCCCAACGTACCCGACTCATCTTTCTGTTAAGTTCCAAAACCACCCCGCAAAAAACCCCTTCGAATTCAATCCAACTTCGCAATAATACCCTTTGGCGCCACAAAAATGCTTATGTAATAAAGAGGTAACGCTGATAAAATAGAATTAACCGAAAAAAGTTGTGCCGCAAACGATAAAGAAGCTCTCTTCTAACCTGCTAGCTTAGAACGAAAAGTTGTACGGATTGGTACCGCATAGCTTTACCCTGAGGACTCACACCCATAAACAACCCTAAATATTAAAATGGCAACTTGCCATCTTTACATCCCAACAACTCAGCACACTCTTCCACACCAAATGCAATCAACATAGATTTCTGAAATTTTATTTCCAGTCCAGAGCAAATCAAAAGCTAATCAACACCCTGCGAATGTTCAAAACGACCTCAATAGACCCTTCGATAAAAAGGACCGTGTCATCCGTAAACTAAAGATGAGACAGAGAAATCTGGCACCACCTGAACCCCACAGATTAAGTCAGCCTCTTCTGCACTGGAAAGCATCATGTGTAACGCCTCAACCACAATAACAAACAACAAAGGCGACAAAGGATCACCTTGTCGTAAACCTCTTTCCATGCCAAATTCCTGTGTCGCGTTGCCGTTTAACAACACTGACAAATGAGTAGAGCTCAAACACTCCCAAATCCAGTGCCGCCACAAAGTACCAAAACCCATACGATCCAGAATTGAATCCAAAAATTCCCATCTCACACAGTCGTAAGCTTTAGCAAAGTCCAACTTCAAGATGAAACCCTTCCTCGAGGACCTCACACTTTGCAAAGTATGAATCACCTCATTAGCTAAAAGGATTCCATCAACAATTTGCCGTCCCTAGATGAATGCAGTTTATGTATCACTGATAAACTTACCCAAAACACTCTGTAACCGTTTAGTGAGAACCTTTGCCAATATTTTTTAAATAGAATTGAGCAAATTAATTGGCTAAAACTCGCTAATATCCGTCGGAGATTCTTTTTTCGAAATAAGCATCACAAAAGAACAATTACAACCCCTCGGCAACCGCCCTTTTGCATAAAAATCCCTCATGAAATCCATCACATCCGTCTTCAAAAAAATCTCATCATTTCTTAAAGAATTCTATGCTGAAACAGTCCAAACCAGGCACCTTCGTACCCTCACAAGACCATTAAAACTATTAGAAACACTTACATCACCTAATTCCAAATTTTTATAAAATTGATGCATAATCTAGTTTAAATTTTCAATGTTTCACATTAACATGAGATTAGATTTGTAAAAAGAAGTTCTTGATCCAAAATCAAGTTACAAACAATGAAAAAAGAGTTCAAAACAAAAATAATTTATTTGATTTCAAAATTAAAGAAATCGGTATTAGAACATCAAAAACTTAGAAAACCTTAAGAAAATTTTGTTTTCTCAAATCTTTAGATCAAATCGTGATTTAGAACAACAGAACAAGTAGATTACTAATAAAAAAAATAAACTCGACTTGGATTAGGAAAATGAACGAATTTAGGATAAATTCTTGAAAGTGCTAAGAAAATGAAGGAAAAAATATAAAAATGAGAATTTAAGAGAATTTTGAGAAAAGAAGATTATAGGTAGTTATGGAAAATGATAAGATAATTATTAGAAATGTATTAGGATAATTAAAAATATATTTCAGAAAGGATGGGAATCTCTAGTTAGTTTTGAAACCGTTACTAAAGATTTAGCTATAGGAAATAAAATGGTCTAATTGCTTCTTATAAGTGTCATATTTTGATTATTTGGCAATTTGATCCTTTATTCACTTTTAAACAACATTTGACTTGCCAGAAAATTAAATAAATTAACAATATTTTTTCAATTGATTCTATGGTCAACCTATTCAAAATTCCTAATCATGTTTTTGGGATGTGATAATACCATGATGATTATTATTTTTGTTGTCAATATTATTTTAAATAGCAATGTATTGATTATTGTATGGTGGTGCTTTTGAAGTTGACCTGATTTTGAACCCGTAATCCAAACTACTCTAACCAGAACCATAACCCAATATGTTGATTCGAATTTTGACTTGTTCAAAACGTATTCACATTTGACCCGTTCATTTAACCTGACCTAAATCGTTCAATCTGTCTAATCCGACTCGTTGACTGTGGTGAGTGATTGACTTGACCGTTGACCTTGACTCATAGACTTCAAAATTTTAGTTTATATAATCCATTTTTTATCTGTGTTAGTCCACTAGTGATCTGATACTCCTTTTGATTTGTTGTAGGTGTTTGTTCAATTTTGGATATTGTACCATTCAATCCAATCTTTTATTCGAATGACTTGGAGATCAGCATAACAAATCGGATAAGTATTTTTGTATCACGATTTTTTTGACAAAGAAAAGCTTATAAAAGAAACATTCGCTAAAAGCCACGTAAAGCCATTCAACACCACCATGCAAAAGAGGGGAGAAAAGCATCCACAAGGGGAAGACAATAGGGAAAAGATGGAAAAAAAACCTAGAGCATAACAAAGCACATAAACTGTAACCCCTAAACCCGGCCGAGAAGAAAATGCCAAATTTAGAAAGTCGCCCTTGAAAATTTTACCCTCAAGAAATCAATTTTATTTATAATAAATCATAATAATTTTAAAATAATTATATAGTTAATAATTCGTCAAAAATTAAGAGTTAAAATGATATCTAAAAAAATTGATAATATAGAAGGATTTAAATTTCCAAATAAACTATCTCAAAACGTTATTAAAAATCCAACAATAATATTATAGTTTGAATGTTTAAATAAAACATCCGAATGTAAAAATTATGCATGTATACTGAAGATAACCCCAATTCCCGAATACATCAAAGTTTCCCCAATAATAATAATAGACAAGTCTTAAAAATAATATAGTCTATACTGAAGATAAAATATAATCGATAAAACAAAGAGATCCTCCGGATACCAAGTCGCCTAGGGTCCAAAATATCTGTAAGAGAAAACTATTGGGGAGTATGCTATAAAGCTTAGTGTGTCTCTAAAGTGCAAGAAATCACA
Source organism: Hibiscus mutabilis (assembly GCA_019671005.1). NCBI lineage: Eukaryota > Viridiplantae > Streptophyta > Magnoliopsida > Malvales > Malvaceae > Hibiscus > Hibiscus mutabilis. The sequence goes on along the minus strand of CM033729.1, from coordinate 19,968,199 downwards.
ACTCAGTTTCACACAGTTTTCACAAAATTATTTTTAAAGCACAAATCTTGTATAAACACAGTTTTATGAAAATCGCAATGCAATGCACCCATACTGCATAGTCGCCAAAAATAGTAGGTTCCCCAGAACCCCTCACTACATAATCACCAACACAAGTGGTATAAAGCCACTGAACTTCCTCCGTACAATCTCAACCCATGATAAAATCGTAAAAAGATGTCAGCTTTTTTTTTTACAGTCTCAACACAGTCCGATAATAAATCAGGGATTCACAACACATTTATTTTAAATCTCAATTTTATTCACAGTCTAAAAATATTATGCACGGAAAACATAATTTAAAATCACAACACAATAAAGAAAAATCACTCAAGTGTAAAACTCACAAATAAAATCATTTATTTATAGCACCGAAAGAAAACACACCATAGCCGAAGCAAACTCAACCTACTGAATGACGAGACTCTCATAATAAAAAGTACGGGGTCTAGCTATATTGATACCTATGAAAATAATCCTACGATAATACTATTACTATTATCACTATGATTAAGAAATTATTCCTAAATACTAATCTAACGAAATTTAATGAATACTTATATGATTTGAATAGTTGATTTTCAAATCAACCGAAGACATAATTGATTTGAGCGGTGCCAGAGACTCAGCGAGATTTGATCGAATTAATTAAAAAAGCGAAGGGAATGCGTTCGAACAATTTGAGAGAGATGAGAAATTGCGGCTGCAGAGGTGAGAGAAACCAAGGTGATAACATGTATATATAAACAAATCTTTGGATACATTACAAACTAAGTCCTTATTCTTTTCTAGGGTTTACAAAGTAGGTACTTAATATTAATTATTTATAAAAAGTCACTAAATTTATTTAAAAATCAATTAATTCGTAAATTTCTTAATTAGGATTTTATATTTAAATTCTCAATTTCTAGGGTTTTAAATTTAGGGATTTTAAAATTAGGTTTTTAAATTGAGGGTATTTTTGGGTGTTACATAAACAAAACTGAATACAAACATAAATCCCATGCAAACAACCTGTGCAAAGCTCAATCAGGTGACACCTCTGCGAGAGATCCATTCAGAGGCAAGCTTCTTTTCTTAAACAAGATAAGGATTTTGTCATCAAAGATGTTGTTTGAGCAAGACAGGAAACAAGGGATAATCCACGGGAAGAGTTTAAAACTATGAAGAGACCTCCATCCCCAGAAGCACAAGGACCTGAGTGGTAACAGATTCCCTCAAAACGTCTCAACACAAGACCATGGATCAGACACCGTAATTGCCAAATGATGACAGGTTAGATTGATCCAAAGGGAAGGGAAGTGGTTCATTACCATCGTTCGGGGCCTTTCTTTCAGCGACGATGGCAAGAGCGAAACAATTTATGCTGCATGCGAGTGATCACTATCGGGATCATCTGCTAAAAAGCCTGAACCATCTTCCTTAAAAGCTAAAGAATGCTCTAACTCAATTTCCTTCTCTGAGCAAATTTTGAAGGATGGAAAACTTGCAATGTTATATCCAAACAGATCCACTTCTAATTCAAGAATACCATTATCTTCATAGGCCACCCTAGCTATCTCGAGACGCTGCTTCTTTCGAGCTTCTTTCATTATCCAACTCAATCTTCTGCCCTCGAAAAAAAGCCCTCGTTTGGATTTTTCCAAATTGTTGATAATTGGAGAGGAAACAGTGAGCGAACATGGGAAGAAGGCTAACTAGAGAGCCAATCTGTTCGAAATAGCACCAAAGCCTGCATCTCCCCAATTTCCCGAACCAATCTGAATGACCCCTTCGAAAATCCTATTAATCAATTCCTTCTTCTACAGCTGGAAAACTTCTCATCACTCACAAGCTCTCTTTTCCTTTTATTTTCAAAATAAATATCTATAGTAACCAATGATTCAGAGATATAATCACTAATATTAGGGATAGATGCTACATGCTCTGTTGTACCTTCCTGCATGGACCCTAGAGACGCAACCTTAGCCATTTAACCTGTCTCTATCGAATCAGCCAGGGTCAACACTTTGGAGGATTTTTTACCAATGTCACCTCTCCTAGGATTGTTGCTAACTATCAGCTCACAAGGGATGTTTGTCTCGATGGTATCAAAGGGAGAAACATCGAAACACGCATTGAATTGGTCTGGAAACCCTATAATACCGAAACGAATCCCCCTTTCTCTCTTACCTTTGTCGTTTCCAGGTTCTTTAGCTTTCAGCTTTAAGTTATCTTTGCTAGGATTAAAAGCTAACCTAGGACTTCTTGAAACCAGGGATTTGTTGGACTCGAGGATTGTTAGTGTACCATCTTTCTCAAGAGGGCACAGTTTCCCGGTCACCATCGAAGACCCATGTTTTTCTGTATTTTTTATTTTGGTTTTCTAGCAACATCAACAGATTTTTTCCATGTTAGTGAAGCTCTAAGCCATGGACCATACCTTGATGCTCGTTTGTAAAGTTTGTAATCGAACCAACATTCCTTCTCCGCATGTCCAAGTCGTCTGCAGGCATAACAAAACTCTGGTATTCTCTCATACTTGAAAGACACTTCCATCAGATCGAATTTTTTTCTTTTGAGGGATAAACCCGTCTTGAGTGGGTCATCCACTCTCATAGCAACCTTCACCCTTAGTTGGCCGTCCCACTTAACCTGTTGGTCCTTCAAATTGTATTCAATTAACGATGGGAACAGGCTACAAATCTTCTCTGCATTTGTTTTAGTGATGAGAGAAAGGGGGATATTGTGTACCCGAATCCAAAATTCATCCAAAGAGAAATCGATTTCCTCTAAAGTGGCCTCACTAGGCCATTCTTTGAGAATAAGAAGTCTGTCCTGTACCGACCATGGGGTTGGCTCCATACTCTCCTTTTTGTTTCAACAGATTTGAAAACTAAAACAAGCATATTTTTTCCCCGAATCATGACATTCGAGCTCTTCTTTGCAGCTCCATACATTCCTAAGGATAGAAGTAATAGTCAGGTATTTAGATGCTCGATTTTAAAGAATTTTACCAACCAGTGAAGGCTCTTTAATAGCAGCATTTGTTTCCCTATCCTCTTCAAGTTCAATCGTGTCAGACAGATTATCCACAAGAGGGATATTCTAGGTGTTTGGTGAAACTAGTGTCAGGGGAATATTTAAGGATTCCTCCATGAAAGGTGAAAAAGAAAATGGGAGTAAAGAAGGTAGTTGGGAAAAGACAAGAAAAAAGAGATAGAGGGACAAGGAGAAAGGGCAAAGGACTAGCTCGACCAAAGCCTTGTGCTAAAGCTTCACTGCAGAATGAAATGAACTAGCAAAAAAATCTACTAGGGAAGCATCCAAGACGAGGGAAGTAAAGACACGGGAGCTTTTTGTAATAACTCAAAAATCCAATCTTTCTCCTACTCCTAGCTTAGTCGTATTTTCGTATTACAAAATTGTTTTGAAATAAATATTTACGAGTAATGTCAGACATATTCTGAATAGTCTTCTTATTCTTTTGATGTAAGTTTTGAACTTAGAGAAATCCATATTAGAGTAAGGATTTTCATTTTGTAGTTCATGCACTCTGCTATACCGAAATAAGTGTATGTCTTGTCCACCGCTATAATTATATTTTCTGTTAAACGACAAATTTTTATTTAGATGTTTAATGTCTTGTTTGAGTCATTTTACCTGTAACATTTCTGAACATCATAGAAGTAAGGTATCACATTATATGGTTCTAAAATTTCTTGATTTTTTATTTTTTAGATTGCCTGAGCGTGTGATTGTTTTTTATTATTTATGTGGATTTGTAAAAAGCATGCCCTCTTATTAGTTTGTTCATAATGTTATGTGTGTCAAAGATTTTGTTAGAATGTCATGAACTTTGTTCTAATTCAACATATGTTATCTGAAGCTTCTGTATATGATAAAACTATGAATTAATGCTAAAATCTCTTACCAGGGTACGCATACATTATCATTTTTGTTGCATGTCCTCTTATTACTTTGTTCATAACTATGTTATGTGTGTCAATTATTTTGTTAGAATGTCATGAATTTTGTTCATATTAAACATATGTTGTAGTAACCCATTTCTGTCCGACTCAACTTTTACCTAATTACAATAATACCCATCAGTATCGTAACTTAAAATACATCTATACTAACCCTAGCCCTTGAGCTGCTGCCACCTCCATCACCTTTAGCCATCGTCGCAGCCTCCACAACTCAAGTCATCGTTGCCGTCAGCCATAAAATGCTAAATCCAACGCTAATCGACCCCTAAATGAAACCCTAAACATAAAAAAGCACATAAATTCATCATTATCTAAAACTCTGACAACCATCGCCCACACTCACCATAGCCTCTACCACCACCACCCAAGCATGCATTATCATCCATGACGTGATCGACGGAGAGCCACTTTGTTTCTCTATAAATGGAGACCTTTAACAACACAAAAGGAGGGATTTTCTGAGATTTTTAGAAAGGCTTTCATATAGAAAAATAGATAGGAAAAAGTGAAAAGTGAAAAGTAAAAAGTGAAAGGAAAAAAAGAGAAGAAAAGATAAAAATAATTTTCGGTTTTTGTTAGATCTACCCAATTAGGTTGGGTTTAGAGGGAAACCAAGGATAGATTCGTGTTTAGGCGGCTTACCTGAATCTCTTCGTGCCTTTGCATGTCATCCGGCCACAGGTGGCGGCGGCTCACGGAAGAGAGTGTTGGCCGGTTGAAGGTTCAAGGGGAAGGGTTATAGGATATTTTGGTTTTTTTTTTATTTCAGATGAAAAGGTAAAAAAATTTAGGCTTAAAACTCTATTATGTAAAACTCAAAACGACGCTATTTTGGACCTCTGTAACCAACGTGAGTGACCCAACTCGGGAACGATCAGCGCAATTTTAATGAATAGATTAATCTCACTTTTAGTCCTTTCGTGTTTTAATTTATTTAATGTCTTCCTTTTTCGCATGTTATTTTCTATATTTATTGTTTTCGATTTTTTTGTTTTCATTCAATTTAGTCATTGATTACTTTATTATTTATAGCTATAATATATTATTTATTATATTACCTTTTATCTTTATTCTATATTTGCTTTACATTTTTCCCTTACGTGTGTGTGTATATATATATATACTATTGTATTATTTATGTCATGTTAATATATATAGTATGTATACTAATATAATATTACTTCATATATATTTATATACATATACATATATATGGTATCTTTTTTTGTTATGTCTATTTTTATTTATGTATATTATATAATGGCATGCTTTATGGTCTATATATGTGTAAAGTACAATATATATACATATATATTTGTTATGTATGTAAAGTATGTATATGTTAATTGTTTGCTATACATATGTCATGTATTTATGTCCATGTTTATTAATTTTTACACATGTAATAATTTATATTTATATTATATATATATGAATATATAACTTATTTTTTATGCTCTTCCATAATATATATTATTATTATTATTTTTGAATAGTCTAAAGGTGATTACAATGTAGTATATGTTTATAGATATCCTTAACCTTTTGACATGCACACACACCTTGCAGACATTGAGATTGAATCTGTGTCTTCTATGATGAACATCATTCGTTTTTTCACTGGGACCACTTGTTGGGTTCATATATATTCATACTTAAATATATAATATTTTTATTTAAAATATATTTTCAATGTATTAATATATTTTTGAATAGTATGCATTAATACATTTGTATATTAAATTACCAAAAACCTATATTCTAATATACTATACTCTATATAATACTACAATATTATTCGTGCATATTATGCATTCATATTCAGTTTTCATAACTAAGTTTTTTATAAAAAAAATAAGATAATATTTTTCTTTTTGGGATTCTCGCGAAAAGCATATCTCGAGCTTAAAGTAGAGTTGTTTTCTTGTTAATCTCTAATATAAAAATATTCTTTTAATCTCAAATTGCAATATTTAAAATAGTATTTCTTTATTCGAGAGTCTCGCGAAAACTAAGTCTCGAGCTTAAAGAGGCTCAAGTTTCTTGTCAGTCTCATATAAAGGAGTATTCTTTTAAATATATTTTACAATAAAATTAACGCATTCAGGGATCACAATTTTCAAATTAAATTCGAATCTGTAATTATAATCGTTAAGACAATACGCAATCAACTATATACTGATTTTTGGGCATTATGTGGGTGCTCATCGTTCCCCTACACGTAATTGACTCTCAAACCCATTTTTCTAGTTTCGCAGACCAAAAGTCGTTGTTTTAATAAAAATTACGAAAAACAAGTTTTAATATAATAACTGAGTTTTCAAGTGATCCAATCTCACCTAAATTAAAAAGATTGGTGGCGACCCCATTCAGAATAATTTTTATAAAAAATGTGTCAAGCTCGCAGGCCCGTTATTATAACTTGACGACTCTGCTGAGGATTTTTTAGAGAGTCAAGCCACAAGTCGATTACTTTTTGTCTTAGTAGATGGAAACTATGAGTTCGATTTAATTTAATTTGTGATTCATGTTTTTATTTCTGAGTATTATTTACTAAAGTTTTTGATAAAATCCGTTTTTTTGGATTTTTATATCATGAGCTCTGCACCCGAGCTCTGTCCCTCTTAAGTGGGAGTGAGAAGCTATACCTTTGTGAGGTATCCGCCTCCGTGCAGGATAGTGGACCGCTTTTGAGATGCATCTCTACCTTTGTCTTCATGAGATCTTCATCTTCGTGCAGACCTAGGGAAATGTATCCCCTAAATTGAACTTGCTAACCTTAGTAGACGATAGCGGACAATTCGGGTACCTCTATTAGAACCAAACCACATGTAGTGAGGCGTAAGAGCCCACCCTTTAAAACCATGTTGAACCTTTGTCCGTCTAGAGAGTCACCCAATAAGTGCATAGTAGAGAGATTAAGTTTATTTAATTTCTTTCTATTTATGCTTATTTAATTTTAGTATCATTTATTTTTCCCGTAATGAAGCATGTAACTAGATACCATGCAGATATGATTTATTTTCTACAAAATGAAGCATGTAACTAGATACTATGCATATAGGGCTTATTTTTGCAACAAAGTATACGGGTAGAAAGCATATTTGGGTAGGATCCACTTTTTGTTCAAAACATGTTCGGGTACAAAAGTATGATCAGGTAGGTTGTACAAATTTTCTTTTTAACAATTACATTCCTATTTTTAGTCTGATTATTTTCATGCGTACTAACCAATTTTCTATGTGTGTGTATTTTTCCATTTCATGTTCATGACATAAAAAAGGCGTTGATTCATGGGCGATCTTTAATCTAGAAAACTTTCATAATGGATAAAAGGTCACGTGATCAGATAAAAAGTAATGCATATATGAGGCAGTGCCCTAAAGTGATACTAAAAGAAGCGAGATGTTTTTCTTTCGAAGGTCACACGTCAAACATACATTTTGAAACTTGTACTAATACCGAAATCAATGAAATGAAAGAGTTGAAAATACAAATGTGTGAGATGATGAGTATGATGACTGCCATGGCCAAAGGGAAAAAGCCCAACATACAAAGAGAGAAAAATGAACTAAGCGGAAGCCAGATTATATCTTTCAGTATTCAAGATTCTATAACTGAACAAGCTGATTCTAGTAAGCCTAAGGGTTTGTGCACCGTCACAATCAGCATCAATAAGATGCCCGGAGATGCAAAGGTAGCAAGATTAAGGAGAGTGGCGACGAGCTAAAGAAAAATCCAAAATGAGAAAGCTAGAGAGAAGCCCACATTTCATGTTCTAATAGCATATACAGAGTTGCTTCCGATACTAGTCAAGGAAGGTCTTGTGACTTTAGTTAAGTCAAAGCCAAAGTAGCCCCCTTGTCCTAAAGGTTACAACGTCAAGGCCATATGTAACTATTATATAGGAGGTACGGGTCATACTACCGTGAATTGTGAAGCTCTAAAGAACAAAGTTAGAAACCTAATTAAAAAAAGCGCTACTGAGTTTTGAAGGAGGAAATCCTAAAATTTCGAAAGCCCAAGAAATATTAAAGCACCAGAGCATGTAGAGATGAGTCAATATCTGTAGACTCTCTAGGTGAAATGCTGGCAAAAGTGGCAGAAAATATGTATTGGAAAATATAAGAATATGCCAAAATGAGTCTTTTGCGTGCAAGTATACACGGTCTGCAAGTAATACAGGTGGTAAGCTGAGTATCGATCCCACAGATATTGTCTTGGAATTCAATTACCTTGATTGTAACTTGCCTTAAGAAAAAGTTGATTTGATTTGAAATTGGTTTTGGAAAATAATTAAAAAGTAAAGAAATGAAAGAAAAGTAAAGACTTTGGCAAGGAAGGTGTTTTAATGAATGATGAGCGTTGACAGGGAATGCCTAGTTTTCACGCTATTCATGTCGTACTAGCCATCAACAACAATATGTCTTGGCATTGTTCACCGAGCAGATTCAAAAGTAGCAAAGCCTCTCTCGATGGTCATTGTCCTAAATTGATCATGTAAAAACCCCTATATCTCTATAGTGTTTGTTTTTAAATAAACCAATTTGATTAAGATCCAATCTATACTTCTAAGGGGTAGATTTCACTCCCGGAGTAAGTTCATCTACTTGAACGACTTCTCTCGAAGCTTCTCTCCTTAGTATTCGACAACTTATTCATTGCCACCCCAAGTCTGTTAAGATATTAAGGTGCAATAAGCCAACAGTGCCAGCTCTTGCTTGACAGAGTATTTAGGAAATATTAAAGTTTGTTGAATAGATGAAACTTTGCCAAGGCAGATTTATTATTAAAAGCTAAAGCATGAAAATAACATAAAAACCAAACATCCCCCACCAACTATTAAATTGGTGAGGGAGTGAACCAACAATCCACAAACATTTTCGGAATACATCATTCTTAAAAACAAAATAGAATAACTTGAGAGAGAGAATAGGCTAGAAGGGGTCTCTCGATACAGCCCTTCAAGATCCAGGCTTCTCGTCCAAGTTGGTCGGACCACCCTTCCACGGTGCAGTCGGTCATCAATCGTCACACACACACCAACCCCTCACGATTCAATCTTCTCCTCATCCCCCTTAAAGTCTAGCTTGGTTGGTTTAAATGTGTGCAAAGAAGGGATAGGACTAGCTCTTCAAAATTTAAATTCTAACTGCCCAGAGGATAAGGGATTATCGTTTTATCCAGATTTGAATGAGAGCTGATCAGGCTAAGGCTGACGTCATCCTGCCAACGCTGCCATGGCATCCAAGCTTGGCATGAGTCTGCCAATAAGTCTTGGCTCCATCTTATCCGCTATTCTTTTGGAGATTGTTTCAATTGCTATTTTTTCGGAGCCTGATCATGTCCTATTTTTTCGGGGTCCAACAACCTCTTGGCATGGCATCAAGTTCACTTCTCTGCCATCTGATGCTTGGTATTGTCTGGTCCATCTGTGCCAACAACACTCGGCATTCTCTCTGGCATTCCTTCCTATGTTGCTTTTCTGGGCCAAATACTATGCCAAACCTGCAAAATTGCCAACAAAACAACCCTTCACACTGGTATAGACAAAACTCTAAACTCCTTATGCAAATGCACGATTCTAACATCCTAATGCAACTAAATGTACCTAAAAATAAGCAAAAGCATTGTAAGATTGGCATTAAAAACAGTACTTTTAGAGAGGTAACACACCCCTAAACCTAACTCATTGCTTGTCCTTAAGTAATGCAATCAAAATAAAAACAAAAACTGTGAAAAAGTTACCTCGACAAAATTTTGGTTGAATGCCAACACGTGCTGGCAAGAAGAATTTGGCTCTATTTCTGTCCTCAATATCTCAATGCAATAATGCCAAGCAGGTAGTAATTCAAGTGCAGCAATATAACTCTAGTCAAAGTTCATGAAGAGTGCATGAGTGTAGGCAATATGCATCAAGTTTCCTTTCACTCCCTTAGACAAATTTTACTACCTAAACTCATAATTTTTTTCATTTTTTTCTTTTTGCCAAGGGTTTCTGCTGGCATTCTTTTAAGCGTGCTTCGTGACACTATTTAGCGTGAGAGATAAGAGGGAGCATACCACAAATCCCCACCTTAATCTAGACATCACTAGGCTTTCTCTTCAACTCACACCCTAAGGTTTTGGACTTGAGAACTAAGAGGGGGCAAACCACGAAGCCCCAAGTAGCTTATTATCCCTAAGGTAGAGGAGAGTTTTATTTTTTCTTGCCTTGGCAGAACATTGCTGCCTTATTTATTTCTTTTACCATGGCATCATTTTTTTTAAATCTGAGCATAGTTTCAAAAAGTCTAAGTTTGCTAAGGGACTAGATACATCTTACGTGTTAAGTGCAAGTTCAGTTCCCTAAACTAAAGATCAATTGCCAAGCAATCCTGGCATACTACAGTACAGGCACGTCATGACAACTAAAGATCAAAGTCTCCTCATTGGACAGACACCTAGATCAAATTAAGCTTACTTAATCATTGTTAACATTTTTCAAAATTAAATCGAGACAAAATTTTCTTTTTTCTTCTTTTTTTAGTTGTTTGGTATACATCTACTCTAAATGACCTCGATGACATGGCAACAAAAATTAAACATGATATGCATGGCATAAATGTGAAGAAATGCACACCCCCAAACCCAAGATGTGCATTGTCCCCAATGCATGAAACAACATATATATACAAAAGAACAAAATAAAATAAAATGCATGGTCATGTGAATGCAATGTAATGAAATGTACAAGAGTTTAGGAAGAATATGACTCCCTTCATTGTTGGCTTTGTCTTTATAAATGGCCCACGATTAGGGGCTATTCTCTTTCTTCCCTTCATTGTTGGCTTTGTGGCAGTGGACACTCCAACATCTTGGAGGACTCCCTTCACAATCTTGGTAGGGTTTGATGCGGTAGAAGTAGCGGTGGCATTGGACTGTGCATGCTTCACTGGTGGCGTGGCAGGCTTCTTGGCAGACTTTGCTTTGGTTTAACTTGGTTTTGGGTTCCTTTGATTCATTCTTAGAATCAGAACTGGCAGACTCAACTTGAACTGGAGATAGTGAGACTATAGCATCAGACTCTGAACTGGTTGACATAACTGGACTAGATAAACTGGTTGGCATGGCTTCATCATTGGCAGAGGGCTCGCCAGGGAAATCTGGGAATTCTAGCACAACATTAGGAGATATTTTCTTGAGAGTTTCCCTGATTATCATATCCCTGGCCTGCATGTAATGTCGTAGCTTGACATTAATCTCCTCATCCTTTTCCATCTTACTGAGTTTCATCTCCTGGCGTTGGTAGATTTGACACAACATTGCCACAGAACCATCTGGCACAGTCTCAGGCATTGTGTCTGGCATTTCTTTTGACATATTTGGCTTAGGCATGGCCATTTTTGCTTTTCCCTTGGCCTTGTCCTTTGGCTCAACCGCAGTGAGGTTTCTCCGTATGGAAGTAGTGATGGTCGTTCCCTTTATTATCTGGCATTGCTCATCATCAAGCCTAGGCACATCATGGCATATGCAAATGTTAGAAATAAGCGAAGGGAAAAACAAACTACTATTACCTCTCCCAGCACACTTATAAGTCTCTTCTATGATAATCTTTCCAATGTTGATCTTGCGTCCTTTTATGATAGAGTGCAACAAAATCAGCCTTTCTTCCGAGACCGTCTCATTGTGGGATGTAGGCAACAGGTTTGCCATAATGAAGTGATTCCAGCCTCTCACTTATGGCTTCAACGCCAGCCTTTTCACTGTTCAGTGGCCCGTCGATGAGACTGTCCACGTCGTGCCAGGTTCACACAGATCTGTTAGTAGCTTTTTCCTCTTGGCAGCAGTCATCGAATCAATATACTCAAAATACTCATCTCCTGCACCATCCAACTCAAAATATTATTAATATATCCCTCATCAAAACGCACACACTTACCCTAATCATCAGGAAAGGCAAATCCTTGGTCACAAGGTGCGTGTAGAATTCTTGAACGATGGTGGCATAGATCTCCCCTTTTTGCTGGCAAAATAGACTCCACTTGTGCAAGTTAATCGTAGACATAACTTCTGAAGGGAAGTCGGTTGTTGCCTCCGTTTTGAATTCGAAGTGCTTCTCGTAGAAAAAACTCCTCGAGGTAAAATTTGTTTCAAACTTTTTCTCGATCTCCTCATTGAAGAATCTTTTAAAGGGAAGAGACGATGAGGCCATTGAAACTGGTTAAAGCTTGGAACGATGTTGAAAGATGAAGGCAAAGGACGATTTGGGTTTGTACTTTCTTATCGAAAAGAAAGTAAAAAGTGAGAGAGATGTTTTGGCTTCTTTAACCGGGAAGAGTAAGAAAGTGAAAGGTTTTAGGTTGGTTGAGTGTTTTAATGGGAGAAGTAATTAGGGATAATGATGGAGAATAAAAAAATTAATTTAAAAATAGATGGAGTGATAAGGTTGAAGTGATAAGGGGATAGGTGATAAGATAGGGTAAGGATTGGAGTGATAAGGTAATTGATTTGAAATTTAAATTTCAACCAAAATTTGGGCGGCTAGGGCTTAAAGTCAAATAAAGATAACTCTTCCAATTTTTTATTAGGCCGATAAACTAGGGCTTTTCCCTCTTCCTTCAATCTTTTGCACTGTTGTATGCCAAGCTATTCTGGCACTGCGTCTGGTAGATTTTTCTGTTAAAGCGTTGGCTCCTGCCAACGACCATGGCAGTGTTCCTGGTACAATGAATCTGCGCAACTGAAAGAAAACCTTTCAACACATTAAAGGAATAAAAACATTGAACTTAGAAAGAAAAACAATTAAAAACCTAAAAACAAAGAGAAACACTAACCTAATATTTACAAAAGTTCAAACTTGATGGCGTTTTCATGTTACCTCTGCCAAGAGGATCACCTCTTTGGCATTGTTCTGATCACCTTCCATGTAGTGCTTTAAGCGTTGGCCATTCACCTTAAAGATTTCTCCCATCTTCAAGTTCTTAATGTCCACAGCTCCATTAGCATAGGGCTTTACAACTTCATAATCACCCGTCCATCTTAATCTGAGTTTCCCTGGAAACAACTTAAGCCGTGAGTTGAATAGCAAAACACGTTGGCCTACCTCAAAATGTCTTGGCATTATCCTGCTGTCATGCCAACGTTTTGCTTTTTCCTTGTAGATCATGGCGTTCTCATAGGCTTGCCTTCTGAATTCCTCCAACTCATTTAGGTCCAGTAACCTTTTTTCTCTAGCAACTCTCCATGCCATGCCAAATGTTTTGATGGCCCAGTAGGTTTTATGCTCAAGCTCCACTGACAGATGGCATGGTTTTCCGAAAACAAGTCTAAACGGTGAAGTACCCAAAGGAGTTTTAAACGCAGTCCTGTAAGCCCACAATGACTCATCTAGTCTGAAGAACCAATCATTCCTTGATGGATTAACAGTCTTCTCTAAGATGTTTTTGATCTCCTTGTTTGACATCTCAGCTTTCCCGTTTGTTTGTGGATGATATGCTGTGGCAATTCTATGCTATATACCATACCTATACAAGGCTTTAGAAATTAGACTACATTTGAAATAAGTGCCCTCATCATGAATGATGACTCTAGGGGTGCTAAATCTAGTAAAGATATGCTTATGTAAAAACTTGGCAACAGCCTTGGCATTGTTCGTTGGCAGAGCAACGGCTTTTTCCCACTCAGATACATAGTCAACAGCCACAAGAATGTATACATTACCAAATGAGGGTGGAAAAGGACCCATAAAGTCTATCCCCTATACATCAAATAAATCCACAAGCATAATGTTTTGAAGCGGTAGTTGGTGTTTGCCAGAGATGTTTCCTGTCCGTTGGCATTGATCACATGCCTTGGCATACTTGTGGGCATCCTTTTATAGAGTAGGCCAAAAAAATCTTGACTGCAGTACCTTGGCAGCATTTTTTACTCCAGCAAAGTGACCTCCATATGGTACGGTATGGCATAGATGCAATATGTTATGATGTTCATCCTCAGGCACACACCGACAGATCACTTGGTCGGCATACTGTTTGAACAATATTGGCTCGTCCCAATAGTATTGCCTAAATTCCCACAAAAACCTTTTCTTGGCATTGTATGCCAAGTCTGGTGGCAGAATGTTACTTACCAAGTAGTTGACAATATCGACATACCATGGCATGACATTAACTGCATGCAAATACTTATCAAGAAACTCATCTCTTATCAAATTGGTCTTACCATCTTCAAGATGATGCTCTAAACATGAGAGATGGTCAGCTACTAGGTTTTCAGTGCCCTTTTTGTCTCGGATCTCAAGGCTAAATTCTTAAAGTAGGAGCGTCCATCGGAATAGCCTGGGCTTGGCATCCTTCTTTTCCAAGAGATACTTTAATGCTGAATGATATGTAAAAACCATAACTTTTTTACCAATTAAATAAGATCTAAATTTGTCAAAAGCAAATACAATCGCAAGAAAAAAAAATTTCGGTCGTAGAGTAATTCAATTGTGCTTCGTTTAAGGTTTGGCTGGCATAGTAGATGGCATGGAAAACCTTGCTATGCATTTTTCCCAAAACTACTCCGACGGCATAGTCGCTGGCATCACACATGAGCTCGAAAGGCTCATTCTAGTCCGGTGCCATAATTATAGGGGCATTGATCAACTTTTCTTTAAGCTCCTGAAAGGCTCTCAAACAAGAATCATTAAATGCAAAAGTTTCATTATGTTCTAACAACAAGCATAAGGGTTTAGCAATTTTTGAAAAGTCTTTAATGAAACACCAATAAAAACCGGCATGTCCTAAGAAACTTCTTATACCTTTGACACTTGTTGGGGGCGGTAGTTGCTTAATTACCTTAACTTTTGCTTGATCCACTTCTAACCCTCTCTCAGTTACCTTGTGCCCGAGAACAATGCCATTCTTCACCATGAAGTGGCATTTTTCCCAGTTCAACACTAGGTTCGTCTCTATGCATCTCTTCAAGACTTGCTCCAAACTCTGAAGACATTCCTCAAATGTTTTGCCAAACACTGAGAAGTCATCCATGAATACTTCCATGTTGTGCTCGATCATATCGGAAAAAATAGACATCATGCAACATTGAAACATTTTCGGTGCATTACATATGCCGAATGACATTCTTCTAAATGAAAACATCCCATATGGGCACGTGAACGTAGTATTCTCTTGATCATCATGGGCAATGGCAATCTGATTATAACCTGAATAACCATCCAAAAAACAATAGAAAGTTTTACTTGCCAACCTGTCTAACATCTGATCAATGAATGGCAATGGGAAGTGATCCTTCCTCGTGGCATTGTTCAGCCTCCTATAGTCCATGCACACTCTCCATCCAGTGATATTTCTGGAGGGGATTAACTCCACTTCACTGTTTTGTACCACGGTCATGCCATCCTTCTTTGGCACGCATTGCTCCGGGCTAACCTAAGAGCTATCGGAAATGGGATATATAATCCCGACATCAAGCCATTTTATGATCTCTTTTTTCACTACTTCTTTCATGCTTGGGTTTAACCTTCTTTGGCCTTCAATGGTCTTGCTATGGTACTCCTCCAAGATAATCATATGCATGTAAATGGTTGGGCTAATACCTCTGATGTCTGCCAAAGTTCATCCTAATGCTTGCTTATAGTCACGTAATATTGCCAACAACCTTTCCTCCTGATCATTAGTGAGACCAGTGGCAATGATCACTGGCAGAGTTGAGCGTTCACCTAAATAAGCATACTTCAAGTGATCTGGTAGTGGTTTCAGTTCCAATGTTGGTGGCTCCTCAATTGATGGTTTAGATGCTTTGATTTCTCTGCCAGCCAACTATAGTGGCTCAAAATAACTCGCCTTTTCAGCCTCCAAGACTGGTTCTTCTGGTTCCTCAAACCGATCAGCTATGCCATCTAAATTGCTAGCATCAAATTATGCATCCTAGCATAACTGTGCCGTGTACAAAGTGTAAATGGACTCTATCATCTCCTCTGCTTGGCACTCATCAGGTTCATCTACACATTTCAAAGCTTGAAACACATTAAATGTAACTTGCTTATCATTCATGCGCATTGTTAGTTCCCCTTTATGAACATCAATCAAAGCCCTACATATGGCAAGAAAAGGCCTTCACAAAATAATCAGGACATTAATATCAGCCTCATAATCCAAAATGATAAAATCAGCTGGAAAAATAAATTTGTCTACCTTTACCAACACA
Source organism: Hibiscus mutabilis (assembly GCA_019671005.1). Classification (NCBI taxonomy): domain Eukaryota; kingdom Viridiplantae; phylum Streptophyta; class Magnoliopsida; order Malvales; family Malvaceae; genus Hibiscus; species Hibiscus mutabilis. The sequence continues at coordinate 19,951,997 of CM033729.1, read as the reverse complement.
TCCTCAATCTTACCCTTAGGATGTCCATAGGATCGGTCTGCCAACTGAAGTGTCATTGTGGTAGGTTTTGTTTCTATGCCAAGCTTCCGTAAAACTGACATTAGCATCAAGTTGATGTTGGCTCCTAGGTCACACAGTGCCTTGCCCATGAATTTGTTGCCAATGGTGTAGGGAATAGTGAAACTTCCCGGATCTTTCAGCTTTGGTGGCAAACGGTTTAGGATCATGGCACTGCATCTTTCGGTCAGGGCAACAATTTCAAAGTCTCCCAACTTCCTCTTTTTAGACAGAATGTCCTTCATAAATTTGACATAGTTGGCATTTGTTCAAGGGCTTCTACCAATGGAATGTTGATTTGCAATTTCTTAAGAACCTCCAAGAAGCGCTTGAATTGCTGGTCTTGCTTATACTTTTGGAGTCTTGCTGGAAATGGTGGCGGCGAATAGATATGTGCCTGCTCTGCTGGCTTTGCCAAAGCAGTGCTGGCATCGATGCTGGCATCAGTGTGCTGTCTGGCATCAGTTCTGGCATCATCTGCTTTTGTTTCCTCTTTCTCTGCATCCCTGGGATCATCTGCTGGCACAAGCTTCTCATCTTGGCAATTAATTGGCTGCTTAGCAACCTTCTCCATCTCGCACTGCTTACCACTCTGAAGAGTTATAGCTTTGCACTGCTTATTGTCTTTGTGCCGAGCATCTTCTGTGTCACTTGGCAATGCTCCATAGGGTCAATTGTTGAGTGCACTGGCAATCTGCCCAAGCTGGACTTCCAAATTTCTCATTGACGCAACCAAACTCTGGACTGTGGCATAATTCCTTTCCATGTACTCTGTGAGAGTGCCTCCTTGGTTGAGTTTCTGCCCTTGCTAAAAATTGTTTTGGGTTTTCTGTGGCATGGCATTGTTATTCTACCTCTGAGTATTATGGCGCTGGGCATTGTACTGGTTACCTCCTTGATTTCCCCAAGCTAAGTTAGGGTGTTGTCTCCAACCTGCATTATAAGTATTGGAGTTAGGGCTATAGTAACGATTATCATTGCCAACAAGATTTACCGATTGAGGGTTGGCAGGACATTCATCCACATGATGATTTTCTCTACAGATTGTACAGAATTGGTCTAATACTTTGACTTCTTGGGACTCATTGTTCTTTTGCAACGTTCTTACCATGCTCGTAAGGTTGGAAATCTCGGCATGAATGGATGTTAGTTCATCAACCTGAAATTTCCCATTGGTTTTAGTTTCGGTCCCAAGTCTTGCAACAGGATATTCAAAATCATTGATTGCAATCCTTTCTAAAATGTCAAAAACCTCAGTACATGTCTTGTCAAGCAATGAGCTAGCTGTTGAAGCATCAACAACCGTCATTGTTTGTGCATTCAATCCATTGTAAAATGTTTGAATCTGAGTCCAATTCGGGAATCCATGCATAGGACACCTCCTCAAAAAGTCTTTGAATCTTTCCAGGCATCATATAAGGTCTCATCCTCAACCTACCTGAATGTAATGATCTCACGCTGCAGCCTGGCAGTGAGTGTTGGCGGCTGGAATCTTGTCAAGAACTTCTGGCATAGGTTTGCCCATAAAGTGACTGAGCCAGGTGGCAAGGAATTAAGCTAAGCCTTTGCTCTGTCTGTCAAAGAAAAAGTAAATAACTTCAGCTTCACGATATCTTCAGGTACTCTATTTTGTTGAAATAGCTGGCAAATCTCCATGAACTGTTTAAGATGTTGCCTTAGATCTCCAGTGAGTGCGCCATCAAACTGACCTACATTCAAAAGAGTTTGAATCATTACTGGCTTAAGTTCAAAATTGACAGCGTTTACCTCTGTAGCCATCAAATTGTCAATGGTTGGTGCCGAATGTTCTCTAATAGGCCTCTTATTAACAACTGGGGCAGCAGGTGGTGGTGGTATCTCATTGTTAAGTGGATTTCCCCCATTGTTCACCACACCATTCCATCTATTACCTTGGTTCATCTCTCGAAATCTTCTTTTTAACCTTCGCAAGGTTTTCTCAATTTCCGGATCGTATGGTCACTCGTCCACCACAGGATGGCTTCTGGTCATACACCGACAAAAATGAAAGGTAAAATAAAACGCAAAATAAAAATAAAAGGAAGACAAGTAAAAATTTAAAAACAATCAATTCCGTTGCAATCCCCGACAACGACGCCAAAAACTTGTAGACTTTCTAGGTGAAATACTGGCAAAAGTGGCAGAAAATATGTATTGGAAAATATAAGAATGTGCCAAAATGAGTGTTTTACGTGCAAGTATACAAAGTCTGCAAGTAATACAGCTGGTAAGCTGAGTATCGATCCCACAGAGATTGTCTTGGAATTCAATTGCCTTGAATGTTACTTGCCTTAAGAAAAAGTTGATTTGATTTGAAATTGGTTTGGGAAAATAATTTAAAAGCAAAGAAATGAAAGAAAAGTAAAGACGTTGGCAATGAATGTGTTTTAATGAATGATGAGCGTTGGCAGGGAATGCCTGGTTTTCACGCTGTTCATGCCGTGCCAGCCATCAACAACAACCTGTCTTGGCATTATTTGTCGAGCAGATTCAAAAGTAGAAAAGCCTCTCTCAATGGTCATTGCCCTAAATTGATCATATAAAACCCCCTATATCTCTATAGTGTTTGTTTTTAAATAAAACAATTTGATTAAGATCCAATCAATACTCCTAAGGGGTATATTTCACTCCCAAAGTAAGTTCATCTACTTGAACGACTTCTCTCAAAGCTTCTCTCCTCAGTATTCGACAACTTATTCATTGCCACCCCAAGTCCGTTAAGATATTAAGGTGCAATAGGCCAACAGTGACAGCTCTCGCTTGGTAGAGTATTTAGGAAATATTAAAGTTTGCCGAATAGATGAAACTTTGCCAAAGTAGATTTATTATTAAAAGCTAAAGCATGAAAATAACATAAAAACCAAACATCCCCCACCAACTATTAAATTAGTTCATGGTGAGGGAGTGAACCAACAATCCACAAACATTTTCAGAATACATCATCCTTAAAAACAAAATAGAATAACTTGTGAAAGAGAATGAACTATGAGGGGTCTCAAGATGCAGCCTTTCAAGATCCAGGCTTCTCGTCCAAGTTGGTCAGACCACCATTCCATGGTGCAGCCGGTCGTCAATCGTCACAGACACACCAACTCCTCACGATCCAAACTTCTTCTCCTCCCCTTTAAAGTCTAGCTTGGTTGGTGTTTAAATAGGCATGCAAATAAGGGATATGACTAGCTCTTCAAATTTTAAATTCTAAATGCCCAAAGGAAAAGGGATTATCTTTTATCCAGATTTGAATGAGAGCTGATCAGGCTAAGGCTGACGTCATCCTGCCGATGCTGCCATGGCATCCAAGCTTGGCATGAGTCTGCCAGCAAGTCTTAGCACCATCTTATCCGCTATTTTTTCGGAGCCTGATCATGTCCTATTTTTTCGAGGTCCAACAGCCTCTTGGCGTGGCATCAAGTTCACTTCTCTGCCATCCGGTGCTTGGCATTGTCTGGTCCATCTATGCCAACAACACTCGGCATTCTCTCTCGCATTCCTTCTTGTGTTGCTTTTCTGGGCCAAATACTATGCCAAACCTACAAAATTGCCAACAAAACAACCCTTCACACTGGCATAGACAAAACTCTAAACTCCTTATGCAAATGCATGATTCTAACATCCTAATGCAACTAAATGTACCTAAAAACAAGCAAAAGCATTGTAATATTGGCATTAAAAATAGTATTTTTAGAGAGGTAACAATATCCAACACTCGTAACCCAATACCAAGGTCAGAATTCAAATTCCAGTGTCCAATCTTTGGAATCATATTCGGTTGGTGGCCAAAACTCGAGAACCGATGGTCCTTTTGATCTCATACCCATTGTGTATATAGAATTGTATTCGTAATTACTAGAGGCACGATTGGTGGCCCCATGTCATCTCACGCCTCTACAACCTCCATACCCCAAACGGCATGACATCAAAGCTCATTGTAAGTATCATGCTGGAATTATGGGGAATTACATTGAAAATTGCACCGCATTCAAGCGTCGAGTTTAGAACCTCTTGAAGTGCAAGATGTGAAAGTTCATATATGAAAATCAACTTGGTGCGACTACTATTTACCCAACTGGAGTGAAGCCATAAGAATTCAAAGTTAAAAAAATGAAAAGAATCATTTAGAGCTCGACGATATGAACATATTGAGGAAATAAAGAGACGATATGAACAAAGAACTAAAGGGCTTGAAAGATAACTACCAAGAGCTTTGCTTAGAATTCAAATATGCTGGTTTAGGAGATACTCTAGATCAATGGAAGAAAGGGGGCATCCAATTAAAAAGTGATGTTGAATATTGGAAAAAAATTCCAAGGCCAATGAATGTCAAGCTAAGACCTTATCTCTCAATCTACAAGCAATGGAATATCAGTACGTTTCTCTCAAGGATTTGTGTATGCATCTACGTGAGAGTATTGTTGTTGAGTTGAAAAATAATCAAGCTGAAGTCCAAATGCTAAAGAAGCAAGCAGCTAAGGCAACGGTGTTCTACTGATGTATAAGGATCTTGTGGATAATCTTAAGAAAACCTTACAAGAAAATGATGAGAAGTGGTGTTGTCAACTTCAAAAGATGAAGAAAGAGGTAAAAGAAAAAGATGACCACATAAAAGATGTCATTGCAGAAGCGCGAAAAGTGGCTTGACAAGTGGTGGACTTGGCTGATGTAGCAACTAAATTGAGTAAGAATAACGACATGTTCTCGGATCATGACGAGAAGCTGGCTTGGCTTTTGGGAAATATAGATAATCTAGGTGTTAAGGCTCGATATTATCTGTAACTTTGATACATGATGTAACGAGACCTTTTACTTAATGAAAGTTGTCTTATGATGGTTACTCTTTGAATCAATATCTTTTTTTGTACACATACCTACATCTAGCATTGCATCTTTATTGCATTTTAGTAGCATTGCATATCCATTACATATTTAACAACATTGCATTTATATTCATAAACAGAACCTGAATCATTTACGAGATCAATGGCAGTAATCCAAGATTTGGTTGGAAATCCAACAAGTTTGTTACCAAGATGGATGATGAGATGAAAGTGATCGAGCAACCTCAGGAAGGGCTACAAGAACAATTGCAAGCATAGTTGTCCAAGATAAAGTAAGATACAAAAGACCAAATATTGAAGTTCTTACAAGAAATGATAAACCAAGCAACTCAAGCATTAATTCCAAAAGGTATTGATGAAGTGAAGGGTACTACCATATACGAGAAGTGTCTGTTGATAGCACCCCACCAAGCTGATACATTGCTTCTGAAAAATTACTCTGGGCATCCAAATTGAATCCAAGGATGAGTCATGCTAAACCTTTCATCCCTAGATCGAACAACTAGACAGAAATATTGAGAATAGAGCTTTCTAAATAGTTTGAAGATAAATTTAAGAGCATAATATAATAGAAGACACTAAGATCTTCCATAAATTAGAAGCGAGAGAACTCTGTTTGCTCCCTGATTTGGTCATTCCACCTGAGTTTAGAGTCCCCAAGTTTGAGAAATATGATGGTACTAGTTGTTCTTTGATCTATATGAGAATATTTTGTAGGAAGATAGAAGGCTACCCACATGATGAAAAAATGTTGATCTGCTACTTTCATGATAGTCTGGCTAGAGCGGCCGTGGAATGGTGTAATCGACTTAACAAATAGCAAATTTGATCATGGGTTGATCTAGCCACCATATTTTTAGAGCAATACAAGTATGCTTTGGATTTGGCTCTAGATTGCCAGCTTCTTTGAAATATGAAGATAAGGGTAAATGAAAGCTTTAAAGAGTATGCAATGAGATGGCGAGGAGTGGTAGCTCAAGTTCAACCTCTTATGATAGAAAAATAAATATCTCTTATGTTCTATAGCATCCTTCTAGCTCTTTTCTATAATCTGATGCTCGTAGGTTCAAGAGGTAATTTTTGCGATCTTATGATAAGAGGAGAATTGATAGAGAATATAATCTGAAATGGAAGTTTGAGTTCTTATTTAGAAGGCCAAATCGGTCAAGAAACAACAAGAGAAGAAGAGTTGGATGAATGTCATTTGCACTGCACTCGTGACCGTAAAAGAAAAGGACCATCTGATAATTTTGCCCATCAAGAAAATCTCATCATACAAGCGCGAATTTTGAAATATTCTAAATGTCCATCTTTGATTTGTTTCCTCGTCTTGTAGAAGGATGATATCTCACTCCTAGACCAATGAAGGTAACACCGAATCTGATTGTCCACACTTATGATCTGAGCAATACTTGTGACTTTCACATGGGGGCACATGGGCATTTAACCAAAGAGTGTAGGTCACTAATGAGGGAGATAAAAAGGCTTATTGATAATGGAATATTACCAAGAGAGTTAATTAAACAATGGAAGACAAGCTCAAGATAGGATGAGCTCCCATTATTGTTAAGGGGATCAAAAGACCAGGATGAATGACTCTTGGGAGTGGTTGAGTTCCTTTTTGTTGAAATTTCTTATCATGGGTGCTCAATTTGCTAAGACATCCAGGTAGTTTAAATTCCATTCCAAGTAATGCATAGAACCAACCTTTTGCTTAAGCCCTAAGACAATGAGATCTTTTGTAAGGGCATGCGCTTGCTTGTTTTGTTTTCAATGAATGATACTTTCTTCTACATTCATTTGAAAAATATTTTCTAAAAACTTTATAATATTTTTATACCATCCATTTCATTATAAGTTAGTTTTGGTTCTCTCATGCATATATGCATGTATATTTTTAGATTTTCGTATAATGAAATCGATTATAATCCAACGGTCGATCCGAGCAATCTTGTGTCTAGAGGAAATCAAAAGCTATAAAGATGAGGGGAAGTGACCTAACTTTCAACCTATGTAGGTTAGCGAGAGGATTAATGAATGCACTAGAGAATGATGAAAAGGTCCCAAACATAAAGTTTGAGTCAATGTTTCCTCTCAAGCATTTTCGCCTAAGATTTTTTAGTAATTTGTTAACTCTAAGCATTTATCGAATTGAAGGCTACCTTTCTTCGACTGTATCTATGTATCAGATGATATTTGTTGCTTCCCAACCAAAGATCACTTCCACATTGGGGCAAGAGATATAAAAGGCTTGTTGAAGTGAAAGATGAACAATTCTGATCGTATTGGAAAGACAAGATCCATCAAGGGGCATGAAACAAGAAAATGCACATCGGATGCAAGAAGTAATTTGTGCTAAAAGAGCATGAAGAAATGAATTGAGAATCTTGAACTCAGAATCGAGAATAAAAAAAGCATTGACAAAAAGAAAAAAAAAAGAAAAATCAAGGCAAAAAACCAAAAAAAGGTGTCTTGGGTAAAAACGAGAATAAAAGAAAAGAAAAAACAAGGCAAAAAACCAAGAAATGACGCTTTAGGTAAAAAAGGAAAAGAAAAGGAAAAGTGAATGTGGCAAATAAAAATAAAGCCTTCAAGGGATAAGCAAATACAGAATCTTTCAGCCAAAAGAATCCCTACCTAAAATAGATTTGAAAGACTACTCATCCGCAAAACCAGAGCATGCATTGATGTTCGGCCAAAGTACAAGTTTGCTTGAGCTACAAATTTCCAAAAAAATAGAAGAGCAGAAGTGAACTCTAGGGTGAAAACCCAAAGACGAGCAATCTAGAGTGATTCGAAAGATGAAAAAATAATGCATCTAAGCATGTTCAGATCAAGTACTACAACAATATCATTTCTTTCATAATCGTGAGCTTTGGTCTACTTTATATGCCTCTAAAGTCCATATATAGATATCTGAGTTGGAGGAGTTTTTCTTCAGATTACATCCCACCTTACGGAATTATCCTTTATCCAAAGATGTCGAAACTTCTAATGCTTGATTGAGATTAGAATAGTGGGAAGAATAGAATGGGGGAGTTCACGAGCCAAAGAGAGCCACCAAAATCGGTTAGAAAATTAGGCATATAGGAAATGATCATCTTGGAAGCCTAATAGTCTGAAAGGAACTTCACATCTTAAGATATCGACACACCATTTGAGGTCCTATAGACACAATCTATACCTGGGACGACCATCGATGAATTGGTTCAAAGGCGCTCATGCCATTGATATCTGGGACACCTAATTTTGGTTACAAATATTTGTCAATTGCAAAAAAATCTTATTTTTTAAAGAATAAATAATCATTCATATTGATAATTCATACAAGCATCATGCATTGAAATGAAAACTAGCATACTGACATTTAAATAAACAAAATATTTCTTTGCATTACTTTGTAAAGAGATTTAAATGCAGGGATTCAGAAGCAGATGCTCACCTTAACATATGATCTTGTAATTAAATAAGGCATGTTAAAGCATCGAGAGATTGCTTATGCAACAATTGTTCAAATTGGCTTTTCACTCGAAGATGGTGGAAACATTTTTCGATAAGTGCTGAGTGCAGAAATGATAAAGATAGTTTGCACAAAAAAATTAACAACAATGCTCTTGAATTAAAATTGTTAGTAATCCAGAAAATGTTCAATCAGAAAAATGGAACCAAGGAGAATGATCCATTATTGTAGAAATCAAAGAAGATGGTAGTTTAACCTAAAAGTAAAAAGGGCATCACCATACATGAGAAGACAAAAGTGTTCGTGCGAGGATATGAGGAAGGTGCCCACCTTGTTGTTAAACTTCACGAGGGAAGACCTTTAAAGATAAGAAAATGGTTCAAGTTTGAGTGGGGCAAGACAGCTTGAAGCAACAATATCGATTTTAAACAGTCAAAGAGTTCAAAAGTTAAAATTGACAATAGATCAAGTTGATACTAGAACAAGAAATTGACCAAGAAATAATTTAGAAGTCTTTGTTTGAGAACCAAAGATGATGATCGATGAGACTGAATTTTTGCATCCATGAAAGCATTGTGCATTCAATAGAAATACATGCATAATTATAGAAATATATGCATTTAAATTGATTTAAACAAGTGTCTAAAGAAGATTCAGAATATCATTTCTCTGGTTGAGAGAACGAGCTTTCAAAGAAAGTAGAGTCCGAAAAAGGGATGATGTCAAGTCCTTCAGGCCATCACCTCTGGGAGTGATACCAAGACCTTCAAGCCATCACCCTCGGGAGTGATGTTAAGACCTTAGGGAAATTGACAAAAAATGCAATTGTTAGAAAGAAAATTACATCTTTTGCAGGTTCTATCTTACCCGTAACATGGTGTAGCGGATCAACCAGCTTTCTCAAATCTCATCGCACTCGTAACATGGTGTAGTGGATCAACCAGCTTTCTCAAATCCCATCTCACTCGTAACATGGTGTAGCAGATCAACCAGCTTTCTTAGATACCATCTCACCCGTAACATGGTGTAGTAGATCAACCAGATTTTACAAGTCCTATCTCACCCATAACATAGTGTAGCAGATCAACCAATTTTCTCAGATCCCATCTCACCCGTAACATGGTGTAGTGGATCAATTAGCTTTCTCAAATCCTATCTCACTCATAACATGGTGTAGCAGATCAACCAACTTTACAGATCACATCTCTCTCGTAACATGGTGTAACTGATCAACCAACTGTTACAGGTCCTACCTCACCCGTAACATGGAGTAATGGATCAACCAACTTTCTCAGATCCTATCTCACCCGTAACATGGTGTAGCAGATCAACCAACTTTCTCAGATCTTATCTTACCTATAACATGATGTAGCGGATCAACCAACTTTCTCAAATCCTATCTAACCCGTAACATGGTGTAATAAATCCCTCATATTTTCAAGATCATGCCTCTTCGTCAGTGTTGTAGTGGATCAAGACCTCTCCTCAAGATCCAGCCTCTTTGTCAGTGTTGTAGCGGATCAATCTTTTTCTTCAAATCTTGCTTCTCCATCCGTGGTGTAGCGGGTCAACTATTTTCTAGATTTTGCCTCCCCATTAGTGGTGAAGCAGATCAACCCAATTTATAGATTCTACTTCTCCAAGATTAGTGGAGCGGATAAACTAAATCTTAATTTAGATTAAACCTTTTAGTTTTGCAGTTTTAAATAAAAGAAGTTAAAACTCAGTCTGACATAACGTTCCTTTACTCTTGCAGACTCTATCTTGCTAGAATGAATGAGAAGTGGAATAATATATTAGATTATATCTTCATGAAAATGCGGTGAAGCTGAATGATTGATGAATTTTATTCCCTTAAGAAATGAGGGAGTAGATCAACTGAATTCCAAAGAGAAAGGTTGTATCAAATACTCTTCAATAGCCTTGGCAAGTCCTATCTTCCTAAAAGAAGGTTGAGTTAGATTAGTTGACCGAAATCTCTCTCTCAAAGAAGTAGAATAGCAGGCTGATCAATGAGTTCTACACCCTTAAGAAGAGAAAAAAAAAAGACCTAACGATCAAAGAAAATTTGTGTCAAGAAAGAAAGCCCAATCAGACTAGACGGAATAGGTTCTTTTTTAGTCTTTGCCCTATTGTCGTTGCACAACAATAAGCAAAGAGGGGCAGCTGTAATAACCCATTTCTGTCCAGGCCCAACTTTTACCAAATTACAATAATACCCATCAGGCCCATAACTTAAAATAAATCTAACCTAACCCTAGCCCTAGAGCTATCGCCACCTCCATCACCTTCAGCCATTGTCTTTGCCTTCACAACTCAAGTCATCATCGTAGTCAACCATAAAATGCTAAATCCAACCCAAATCGACCACTAAATGAAACCCTAAACATAAAAAACCACATGAATTCATCATTATCTAAAACTTTGACAGTCACCGCCCACACTCATAATAGCCTCTGTCACCACCGCCCAAGCATGCATTATCATCCCATGACGTGATTGACGGAGAGTTACTTCGTTTCTCTATAAATGGAAACTTGTACCAACACCAAAGGGGGGTTTCAGATATTTTTAGAAAGGCTTTCATATAGAAAATAGATAGAAGAAGGGGGAAAGTGAAAAGTGAAAGAAAAAAGATAAGAAAAGGTAAAAAAATCTTTCAGTTTTTGTTAGATCTACCCAATTAAGTTGGGTTTAGAGGGAAACCAAGGGTAGATTCTTGTTTAGGGGGCTTACCTGAATTTCTTCATGCCTTTGCTTGTCCTCCAACTACCGGAGGCGGCAGTTTTTGTCGTCGATGAATGACGGCTCACAGAAGAGAGTGTTGGCCGGTTGAAGGTTCAAGGGGAAAGGGTTGAGATAAAACAGAGGATATTTTGGGTTTTATTTCATATGTGAAAGTGAATTTTTTGAGGCTTAAAACTCTATTTATGTAAAACTCTAAACGACGTTGTTTTGAACCTTTGTAACCCACGTGAGTGACCGGACCTAGGAAGAATCTACATAATTTTAATGAATGGGTTAATCTCACTTTTAGTCCTTCTGCGTTTTGATTTATTTAATTTTGTCCTTTTCCGCATGTTATTTAGCTATAATATATATATATATTTTATATTACCTTTTATCTTTATTCCATTTTTGCTTTACTTTTTCCCTTACGTGTGTGTATATATATATACTATTGTATTATTTATGCTATGTTAACATATATAATATGCATGTTAATATAATATTACTTTATATATATATATATACATATATATGTGGTATCTTTTTTTGTTATGTCTTTATTTTTATTTATGTATATTATATAATGGCATGCTTTATGGACTATATATGTAAAGTATAATATATATATACATATATTTATTTGTTATGTACGCAAAGATATATATATATATATATATATATATATGTGTGTGTGTGTTTGTGTTTTTGTTAATTTTTACTATATATATGTCGTGTATTTATGTCCATGTTTATTAATTTTTACACATGTCCTAATTTTTTTATATATGGTATATTCTATAGTGTATATATGTATGATTATATAACTTATTTTTATGCTCTTCCGTAATATATATATATATATATATATTCATACTTAAATATATAATGTTTTTATTTAAAATATATTTTTAGTGTATTAATATATTTTTGAATAGTATGTATTAAAACATTTGTATATTAAGTTACCAAAAATTTATATTCTAATATACTATACTCTATATAATATTACTATATTATTCGTGCATATTATGCATTCATATTCACTTTTCATAACTAAGTTTTTTACAAAAAAAAAAAAGATAATATTCTTCTTTTTGGAATTCTTGCGAAAAATACCTCGAGCATAAAGGAGATATGTTTTCTCGTTAATCTCTAATATAAAAACATTCTTTTAATCCCAAATTTCAATATTTAAAATAGTATTCCTTTATTCAGGAGTCTCGCGAAAACTATGTCTCGAGCTTAAAGAGACGTAATTTTCTTGTTATTCCCATATAAATGAGTATTTTTTAAAATATATTTTACAAATGTCTCGAGCTTAAAGAGGCATAATTTTCTCGTTAGACCCATATAAAGGAGTATTTTTTAAATATATTTTACAATAAAATTCATGGATTCAGTTATCACAATTTTCAAATTAAATTCTAATAGGTAATTTTAATCGTTAAAACACTACGTAATCGACTTGTGGTACTTATCATTCCCCTCACGTAACTAACTCTCAACCTATTTTTCTGGTTTCGTAGACCAAAATTCATTGTTTTAATAAAAAGACAAAAAACAAGTTTTATTAAAATAATTGAGTTTTCAGGTGATCCAATCTCACCTAAACTAAAAAAAATGGTGGCGACCTCGTTCAAAATAATTTTTGTAAAAAACGAGACAAGCTCGTGGGGCTCGTTATTACATATGTTATCTGAAGCTTTTGTATATACTAAAACTATGAATTAATGCTAAAATCTCTTACCATGGCATGCATACATTATCACTTTTGTTGCATATGGGATTAGGATTTAAAAATAGAGTTTTGATGGTTCACCCATTAATATGACTTGTAATCTTGCACCCTATTTAGTAGTTCTTCCATTTTGATTGGTAATTTCATACCATGTCGGTGAGGTGGTGAATATGAGGTTCTAGGTAATCTCCTCTTTTAGTGCGTTGCTGATGACAAGTAGTTAGGAGCTTACTGTTGAGAGTTTGTTAGTTGGTTAGATAGATTAGTTAGCAAATAACTAATTAGTTAGAATGTTAGAAGAGCAATTAATTATCATTGTATATATATGTTAACAGTTAGCTTGTATATACACATGAGGAATGCATTTTCTCAGAATTCTCCAACTTCTTTCTTCAATCTCAATATCATTCTCATACAAATCTTTCATTACTGTCACTATATTTCTTCCCTTGACATGGTATCAGAGCCTTTACCGGCGATCTATCTCCAAGCAGTCATCAGCTTCGATCATCTAGTCTTCAGACAGTTCTTCCGATCGCGAAGTTCAAGTTTGGTTCGATATATATATATATATTTTTTATTTCCTTTGTTAGATTTGTTTGGTTATCTGAAAATCTTTGTGATTTGTAATCATGGTGAATACTCAAGATACTTAGATCGATTCCTCTCATCCGCTTTACTTACATCCCTCGGATACTCCAGGGACTTTACTTGTTTCTCATCAACTTACTGGAATCAAGAATTACAGTCACTGAAGTAGATCTATGCGTATAGCCTTTTCAAAAATAAAATTGGCTTCATCGATGCTTCTTGCTCACGGGATGATACAACATCAGATTTACAATCTCAGTGGGATCGTTGCAATGCTCTTGTGCTATCCTGGATTCTGAATTCTGTTAGCCAGGAGTTATCAGTTGGAATTGTCTTTGCATCAAGTGCAGCGTTGGTATGGACAGATTTAAAAGAACGGCTCGATAAGGTAGATGGATCGAGGATTTATTTTTTGCATCGAGAAATTATGACACAAGCTCAAGGTACATCTTCAATTTCAGTTTATCATATAAGGCTTCGATTACTATGGGGTGAGTATGATGCCATAACACCTTTTGCCTTGTGTAATTGTGATGCAACGAGGAAGAACACTGAGCATCAGAAACAACTAAGGTTATTTCAATTTCTTATGGGATTGAATGAATCTTACTCAATGGTTCGTAGTCAAATCTTGTTAATGAAACCCTTGCCATCTGTTAATCAAGCTTATTCTATGCTTGTTCAAGAAGAAGGACAGTGTCAAAATTCAGGGAGGACATTGTTGGTTTATGAGCCAACAGCTTTATACTCGAGCTCATCATCTAATGTTAATTCCCAGTCTCGAATGAGGTTTAATGGAATTTGTGATTACTTTCATATCAAGGGTCATAAGAAGGAGACATGCTACAAATTGATTGGTTATCCAGCTGATTTCCAATGTACCAAGAAGAGAGGAACTTCTGCCAACAGTGCAGTTGCAGTAGATGCAGGCTTGGAGGGGACTACTACTAACAATGTGCATTTGAGCTCAACCCAGGCACCTGTTTTCACACCTGAGCAATTTCAACAGATTCTAGACATGCTAGGAAAAGAATATGGAGTTCAGGCATCTGCGCACATGGCAGGCACTGGTTTTGATCCTTTGAGCCAAGACTGGATCCTTGACACGGGAGCTACAAACCTTATGACATATAATCTAGGGTGTTTGGATTCAACTTCTCCAGCACAAACATTATCCAAAGTGTTACATGTACCTGACTTTCATTATAATCTCCTATCTATTTCACAGCTTACCAAAGAACTTAATTGTTGTGTTCTTTTTTATCCACATTTTTGTCTTCTTCAAGACCTTTGCAATGGAGAGATGGAGGGGATTGTTAGAGTCAAAGGCAGCTTGTACATTTTCCAGCCGAACACTGTCTTCACCAATGTCAACTTCGCATTCTCAGTTTGACAATTTAGATTCTTGCTTATCTTCTGCTGTTACTCAACATCCTTGTAATTCTAGTATTTTGTGGCATGCAAGACTCGAGCATTCTTCCTTGAGTACTATGCATAAAATGTCTCAATTGAATTGTAATCTTTCTCATTGTGATTATATAAAGCACTGTGGTATTTGTCCTCTTGCAAAACAATCTCGTTTGCCATTTCCTGATAGCAGTTCTCGTGAGGATAATCCTTTTTCACTTATACATATTGATTTGTGGGGGGCATATCGTTTTTCAACACATAGTGGACGCAGATATTTCTTGAATATAGTCGATCTAGGATGACGGGGGTTTACCTTCTTAGACTCAAGAGTGATGCTATGGTCGTCCTTAAACAGTTTGTTGCTTACATTCAAAATCATTTCTCTATTCACATTAAAACTATAAGGAGTGGCAATGGTTCGAAATTCTTTAATCATGAAGGGAAAAAAGTTTTTTTTCTTCTAACGGCATTGTTCATCAAAGTTCGTGTGTGCACACCCCACAAAAAAATAGGGGAGCAGAACGTAAACATAGGCATTTACTTAATGTAGCTTGTGCCCTTAAGTTTCAGTCTCATGTACCCATCAAATTTTGGGACGAGTGTTTTTTGACAGCATGTTACATAATCAATAGATTGCCTAGTTTGATCTTAGGATGGAAATCACCTTTCGAAATGCTTCACAATAAAGTTCCAAAGCTGTCGTACCTTAGGGTGTTTGGGTGTCTTTTCCATGCCACAGTGCTTCATAATCACGACAAATTTTCTCCTAAAGCCGTCCCTTCAATTTTTATGGGGTACTCTACTGCCCAAAAGGGTTATTTGTTGTTCAATATTCATTCTAAGACCTTTTTTTGTTAGTCGAGACGTTGTCTTTCATGAAAACCTTTTTTCCTCTCCAATCCCTTGCTAAAGATTCACCCTTATTTCCTGTCACTTCCTCATCTGACCTTGATCATGATTTCTTGCATCTTCTCGTCCTTCCTGTTCATGAAAGTTATGAGGAACCTTTTATTCCTCAAAATAGTTCACCTTGTGTTAATGAGTTTCCTGCAGATGTTGCATTACTTGAGTTACCTGCTGAAACTTCCTTGCTTGAGTCACCTTCTGATGGTACGTTGCATGCCTCCCCTACCAATGTTTCACGACGTGAGTCATTGTCTTCTGAAAATATGCCTTCTAAGTCACCTTGTATTTCCTTTCCATTGTCTTCACCCTTACCTTCACCTTCTTTACCAACTCTTGTGTGTCAACCTCCACCATTGCGTAAATCCTCTGGAGTCACAAAATCACCATCTTGGTTGACTAATTTTGGTTGTCCCACCAATCCTGCTTCATCTACTTTATTGCTTACATGTATATATCCCATCTCTGATTGATTTTCTTATAATCATCTACCTGCCCATACTCGTATGCTTGCTATTTCTTAGTCCTCTATAGTTGAACCCCAGATATACCAAATGGCAATTATTGATGAACGATGGGTTGAAGCATGCAACAGAAGGTTCAGGCACTCGAGGTTAATGGCACATGGGAAGTGGTGGATTTACCCCTGACAAGACACCAATTGGCTGCAAGTGGATGTATAAAGTAAAATATAACTCTGATGGTTCGGTTGAGAGGTTTAAGGCCTGTTTGGTTGCCAAAGGGTACAATCAACGTGAATGCATTGATTTTCATGATACCTTTTCTCCTGTGGCAAAACAAGTTACCGTTCGCACTGTTATTTCTTTGGCAGCCATGTTCAATTGGCCATTGTTTCAAATGGACGTGTTTAATGCCTTTCTTCAAGGCGATTTGCATGAGGAAGTTTACATGACACTTTCTGAGGGTTTTCGCAGCCAGGGGGAGTCCAAGTCTCGGGTTTGTAGGATGCTCAAATCGTTGTATGGTTTGAAGCAAGCGTCTCGTCAATGGAATTTAAAATTGACTGAAGCACTTGTTGATAATGGATACGTGCACAACCTACATGATTATTGCTTGTTTACCAAAGCTAAAGGTGACAAGTTGGTGATAATGTTGATCTACGTTGATGATCTTTTGATCACGGGAAATGATAAGGAATTGATAGAAGAACTTAAGGGTATATTGCATCTTAATTTCAAAATGAAGGACCTTGGAAATCTCAAATATTTTCTTGGCATTGAAGTGGTGCGATCCAAGAAAGGTATAGGGTTACATCAACGGAAATATTCCATGGAACCCATAGCTAATTCAGGTTTAGGGGGAGCGCGTTGTGCCTCGACTCCTCTTGAACAAAACATAAAGCTCACCTCGGCAGGTTATGATAAAGAAGTACAAGGAACTTTAGCAGGAGAAATGTTGGAAGATGTCGTTGTATATCAGCGATTGATTGGTAGATTGCTTTATTTGATACACAAACGTCTAGATATTACGTGTGAAGTCCAACATTTAAGTCAATTCATGCAGGCTCCAAAAGAGGTTCATTATGAAGTAGCCTTACAAGTTATCAGATATGTTCAAAAGCATCCAGGCCAGAGAATATTGCTCTCAGCTAATACCAAACCAGAATTGAATGCATATTGTGACTCTGATTGGGCAAGTTGTCCTATGACACGAAAATCATTCACTGGTTACTGTATTAAGTTAGAAGATTCGCTAATTTGTTGGAAATCTAAAAAACAGAATACAGTTTCGCGTTCTTCAGGAGAAGCAGAATACAGATGCATGGCTTCTACTGTTGCAGAGTTGGTTTGGCTAAAAAGATTGATTGAAGAACTTGGGTTAAAACATGACACACCTGCAGCATTGTTTTGTGACAGTCAAGCAGCGTTACAAATTGCGGCTAATCCAATGTTTCAAGAGAGAACAAAACATATCGAAATTGATTTTCATTTTGTACGTGAGAAGATTTAGAAGGGTGTTGTGTGAACGTTTCATATATCGACCAAAGAACGACAGGTAGATGTGTTAACCAAAGGTTTAGGAATAAGTCAACATGACTATCTAACAGCCAAGTTGGGAATGAAATATATATATATCATTCACCAACTTGAGGGGGAGTGTTGAGAGTCTGTTAGCTGGTTAGATAGAATATTTAGCAAATAACTAATTAGTTAGAAGGTTAGAAGAGCTGTTAATTATCATTGTATAAATATGTTAACAGTTAGCTTGTATATACACGAGGAATGCATTTTCTCAGAATTCTCTCAACTTCTTTCTTCAATCTCAATATCATTCTCCTACAAATCTTCCATTACTGTCACTATATTTCTTCTCTTGACACTTACCAATCATATCAACACCATGAATAATTATGTCATTTGAAATGTAACATTAGACCCGGTTATGAAGTTCAGGTGGATCCAGGAAGTCACATATGAGTTACAAAAGCAATCCACAGCTTAAAATACAAATAATTTAATTTTTGTTAAGACAATTTAAAATCGTAAGTACTAAATCAATTTAACTATAAACCTAATTAAACATTTCCCAAAGTTGAAGCTCCAAAATACTCCCTCTGTCTTATTCAATACGTTCAGTATTGACTTTTTTGGGGTCAATTTTTTCCAACTTTGACTCATTATTACTTTAAATTTATTATTAATAAAAATATGAAAGAATATATTTTAGAAACCTTCAATCAAGTAATTTAAAAATATATATTTTATAAAATTTAATTAATTAAAATATTTAAAATAATTATGTTCAAAGTTAAAAAATTGACTTTTAAAAAGTCAATACTAGACATATTGAGTGGGACAGAGATAAGTAGGTAGGTAACTAAATAGATAGACAAAAAGACCAAAACACTACATCAGAGTTATATACTTGAAAATAAGAATAAGACGCTATGATATACATGCCACTAAATGAATAAGTATAATATTTTGAAGGTGATAGCTGTTGAAACTCATGTATGTTGTCGACGCTCGAAGCAATGCTCAACCTATTGACCTCTAGGAAGGAAAATTTGAACATTGTACTTTGAAAGCCCAATAATACACAACTACCATATCGAATCTACACGAAGCAAACAAATATAAAAATTAAGTATAAATATAGCATAACATTCATGACTTAAATATAAGTTTTGTGTCCTTTTAGTTAAACATTGGATTCTTTTTGCAGGGTATCCCATTTAGATTTTAATATATTTTTGAGGTATCGACGCAATATAACTTAAATATAAGTTTGGAGTTTTGTTTTTTGACAAATCATAATTCTACCTATAGGGGAGGAGAAGGGGATGTTGAGAAAAATATTTTAACATAAAAATTTAAGAGAAAAATGTTTTTGAACTTATTCAAACATTGCAAAAATAATTCAAAGTCCAACAAACTTGAAAAATATGGTTCAAAGTTTTAAAACCTCAAAAATATGTATTATTAATTGTTTTATAAATATAAAATATTTTTGAGTTGATTAAAATATTTTTAAAAGTGTTTAAAAATATTTTTGAAGCTTTTAAAACATGAAAAATACTATTTGGCATTGTTCATGAATAGGGAGTACAAATACACACTGTTCATGTACAGGTATGGGAGTACAAGTACGCACTGTTCACGTACCGGTACAGCCTGCCAAAAATTTTAATTTGAGCCTGTAACGGCTATATTTTGAAGGAGTATCGATACCCACTTTCGATTATCGATACCCATTAGACAAAACTGCTTTTTATGAAGTAGAAACACCCTTCAACGACTTCAAGCCTTCCCCCAACGGATATAAACGGTTAGTTTCACATTCACACTATAAAAACAAGCTAAGAACACTTTAAGAACAAGATGATGGATATTCGAGCTTAAAGATCAAGATAGAAGAGTTTTTTATTGTTTATTTGCTTATTTCTCTAGTAATTAAGTTCAATCCTACTGAGCCAAAATATGTAAACACCCACCTAGAGGGGTATTAAGTTTACATTGTCAAGACCTTGTAATTGAGGGATAGGTTTTGGTTGAGACTTAAAAACAATAGAGAGGTTCTATCTTAGCCTTTGAAAAGATATGGTTGTAAAGGTTATCTCTTTGCCTTGTAAAAAGAAAGAATTCATTAGTGAATTGAGAAATCCTTAGTGTGGATGCTAAGGTAGTGGATGTAGACCTTAGTTGAGAATGTCGAACCACTCTAAAATCGATCGTGCCAAATTATCATATTTTATTTTGGTCTTTGCTTCCCAATTTCAATAAAAGATTTTTACACCTTTATTGATTATTCGGTTGACGTATTCGAGCCCAACAGGGACTTTAGGGGAAGGACGGGGTGCTCTTAGTGGGTCTAGAACCCATAACCTAAGGGAATATGAGGGAACAAAGGTGAGCAGCTTGGTCAACCGACCAAATGTGCTTGCTCAAGTTTTGAGTCCTTTTAGTGCACAAGCAACCTCATTTATTTGATTTTATTTTACTAATAAGGGGTGAAATGTGTTATTATTGTACTAGTCAAATAAAATTATTTAAAATGACACGTTTGCTCTTGATGAGGAAAAAGAAAATGATGTGAAAAAAAATCATGTCAACATCGTCACTAATTTTTTAGTGGTTGATGATTAAAATAGAAAAATAGAATTATTGATGATTAATGATATTTTTACTCTTAATATTTATTTATATATTGTTTAAATGTTGATAAAGTCGTATATGATTTTACTATTCTCCACCTTAATAATGGGTTTATATTTTCTTGTAATAGAAAGAGAACAATAAATGTCGGAAGCTCCATTACTTAGAACTCACTTTGAGGAGGGATTCGCTTTCACTAATGTTAACTTGAGTATTATGCACGTGTGTTTTTATATTATTATTATTTTAAAACAATTCAATTGTTCAATTTCATGTTCTATTTACACATATCACGCATATTAAGTTTTAAGTAACTAAAAAATATTTAACTATTTATTTTAGGATAATTATTCCATGCATAAGTGCTTGTAGAAATTTTGTTTACACAAGTGCCTTAATTTTAGGGTTTATGGATTACATTTAAGGTTTAGGTTTAATTGTAGTAATTTTGAATTTAAGGGTTGTTGATCAAATTTTGGGTTTAAGATTAAAATTTAAGGTTTACAGGTTAAAACTTAAATCCCTAATCATATTACCTTTAACCCTAAACTCAAATTTTAACAATAAACTCTAAAATTAAAACACTTATAAAAACAAAAAGTTTTCACTTTCTCTGTTTGTGATAATAATCCTTTTTGTGTAAAATTTTTTAACGGTTAATTATACGTCAATGAAACCATTACTTTAGAACGACCAGGTAGAGAACTTTGATTTATTAAAAAAATCATGTGTACATTATGAATAAAATAATATTAATAAATTCAACCGTTGAATCATTAAAATATTAATTATATAGAAACTTAAAGGTGTATAAAACTTACACCATTGTAAAAGAATCTCACCCTATATACAGATAGGCATACACAAGTATGTTGCTTCAACTTGGGCGAAAACGACAACGAATTTAACATGGAATATACATTTCAACTAGGGTGGTGATTAAATTTATTGTAACGTGTAGTTTAGTGTTCACCACTGTTACATGCACCTGAAAGGTTGTTTTTAAAGTAATGACAAGTTCCCGCAGTACTGGACGAGTCATCACTCATCATCAACATCTGCAGGCATAAGGTAGAAGCCGCTCACCACGGTGTAATGTACCAGATTTGCTTAACCTTTATAAACTTCAAAAACAAATCCCACACTATAGCGAGACATCAATGAAATGTTAAGATAGGTTTAAATAATAAGAGTCCTTCAGTTTCATCATCAAATAGCACTCAGGTTTAATAAGAAAAAACCCAAATTATGAAAACGGAAAACACCCTTTTCCGGACATTGCTTGCTCGTGGGGATGAACTTATAGTTGTAGAGTTGGGATGACTGTATTTCACACTATAAGAAACCTACGTTCCGGTGTCTTGATCCGAGCAAACATGGAGGAACAGGTGATTCCATGTAGTGCTGCTAATGAGCAACATCTAAATACATTAATGCTTTCCCCGAGTTTGTGATTTATTTTCATTTTATTTTCCAACGTGTTTGCATCATGACGCAGAGCGCTCAGCTTCTGAAAGAATGTGCCTTGCTTCATTTGCAAGATCCATTAAATGTTTATCCTTACAACCTGAACCATGAAGTGAAGTATTGGATGGAAATAATCTTAAGCAAAGAGGTGAAACATATAATTCACGTAACTGATAGAAAACAGATCCAGAAAATACTGAAAAAGAAACTCACCAATTTCAAGAATAGCCTTTTCTAGTTGGAAAAGGTATTCTCTGTTTGGCCCCGAGGGGCCTTCAGCGCAAACGATTTGCCTGCACATAGAAAAAAGGAGGAAATAACAAAACTGGGTATTCTGCTAGAATGGACACATATATGGAATTATTCATGGTAAGAATGTTGAGCAACAAAGCTGATCAAGCAGATTATCAATGATAAATCACTGCACAAAACTCGTTATAGGCACAAAACTCGTTATAGGGCTCTTTTTCTCCTGTAGTTGATATGTGGGGAGGAATTCTCTCTTTCGAAGAAGGTTTAGCCACAGATTTAAACAATGGTTTTAGGGCCTGTTAATATACAAGAAAAGCCAGTTATAGATGACAGTGCACATTGTTAGTTGTAGATAAGATAACTTGGGTTTATTTATTTACGATAAACTATAGTATAGATAAACTAGATCTTTATCTTAAGAGATAAGAGCTGTAGATCTAAAAGTCTTCTAACAGTAAGTAAACCCTCTGTAATTAAGTCTTTAAAAGACTGCTCTTGTAAAGATGTATTATGAAATGAAATTCTGGGAAACATACTATTTCAACAGTTTCTACATGGTATCAGTTTAGGCTAATCGATCCTTATTGCCATCTTTAGCCCTAGCCGCCATGACCAATCTTGTCGATTCATGAAAAAATTCTGGAACCAGTAAACTCCAGTCTGTTGCTGGTTCTCCTTCCTCTTTAAGCATCAATGATGCTTCTCCAATTTCTATTACCCTCACGGCTTATGAAGGTAACAGAGGTAGACTGTTTTTTAACACCAGCATCGCTGCGCCAGCGTGGATAATAGTCAGGAGCCTCTGATCATATGACTGGGGACAGAAGGTTGTTTCACACATTTCAGACCACATCTTCTTGCTCTTCTATACGTACAACAAATGGTTCTTTATCACCTATTGCATGGAGTGGTTCTGTAGTAATCAATGAAAATATACGGTTAAAAGATGTCCTTTTTGTACTAGAGTTGACATGCAATCTCCTTTCTGTTAGTAAGTTGTCCAATGATTTGAAATGTGTGACTAAATTTACTTTCAACAATTGTGAATTGCAGGCAATGGGATAGGGGGAAGAAGATTGGCAATGCTAGACTGTATGGTGGGCTCTATGTGCTTCATGGAGAGCCGCTTCCCTCTCCCACTCAAAATTCCAGTAGTTTGTCTTCTTCTTTAGTTTTAACTTCTGAAAACACCAATGATGTTATGCTATGGCATTTTCGGTTAAGCCATCCTAGCTTTTATTATTTAGCAAAGTTGTTTCCAGCATTGTTTCTCCATAAAAAGCCACAATCCTTTCATTGTGATATCTGTCAACTTGCTAAGCATACCAAGCATTCTTATTTGCCATCTGTCTATAAGCCTTCTAAACCATTTTCTCTTATCCACAGTGATATTTGGGACCCTTCTAAGGTAAAGAATATAAATGGCTGTCGATGGTTCATCACCTTTATTGATGACCATTCTCGTACTACATATACCTATTTAATGAAAGAAAAATATGAGGTAGAGCAAATCTTTAGGAGATTTTATAATATGGTAGTGACTCAATTTCAGAGTCAAATTCAGATTTTGCAATCTGATAATGGGGGAGAGTATTTTACAAAAACATTGGGATCTTTCTTTAGAGAGAAGGGAATTGTTCAGATTAGTTCTTGTGTGGACACTCCACAGCAAAATGGGATAGCGGAAAGAAAAATCAGACACCTTTTAGAAGTCACTAGGTCCTTGCTTTTCTCTCATAATGTACCTAAACAACATTGGGGTGATGCTCTCTTGACACCAACCTATCTAATTAATAGAATGCCTAGTAAAATTCTAAAATTTCAAACCCCAAGGTCGTTTTTTCTGGATAGTTATCCTGATTTTAAACCTATGTCATCTATCCTTCCTTTGAGAGTTTTTGGGTGCACTGTTTATGTCCATAATAATAGTCCCTCTAGGTCTAAACTTGATCCTCGAGCAATTAAGCGTCTCCTTTTAGGGTATTCTTCACTAAAGAAGGGCTACAAGTGTTACTCTCCTCATACCCATAAAGTCTATGTTTCTATGGATGTTACTTTTTTTGAACATACTCCATATTTTACTCGGTGTGCAATTCAGGGGGAGAACTTTGATGAATTTCAACCTTCATATTTTTTTTCAGCATGACCAGTTTCTTTTTGTGCAATTACCTTCTACTCTTCCTACAACCTCTTTGCCATCATCAACACCAGTAAATTCTACCAGTCCTCGACCTATTCATCCAGTGAGTACTACACCTCTAGAAAGTCCCAAATCTACTCTTATAACCCCTCAAAGAACCCAAACTCAACAACTCCAGAGTAAAGAGCTGAGTCACTACAAAAAGAGGCAGAAATCTATTCCAGAGGCCATCTTACAGTGTGACATTTGCTGAGAATTGCAACCGAGTCCAATTGCCTTTGAAAATGTGGAAGGTAATGGAGGTGATGAAGGTAATGAATTATCCCAAGCTTCTACTTCTAATATGGATCATGATGAGTTACCTATTGCTAAGAGGAAGGGTGTTAGACAATGTACAAAACATCCTACCCAGAGATATGTTTCTTATGGGAATTTAATGTCTTCTTTTAAAGACTTTACAGTCAACTTAAATGAAATACAAATTCCAGCAACTGTAAAAGAGGCTCTAAAGGATTCTAGATGGAAGAAAGCAGTAGAAGAAGATATTGAAGCTTTGGAAAAGAATGGAACTTGGACCATGGTTGATTTGCCACAAGGAAAGAAGCTTGTGGGCTGCAAATGGGTATTTGCAATGAAATACAACTTTGATGGCAACATTGATAGATACAAGGCGAAACTTGTGGTCAAGGGTTTCACACTGACATATGGCATTGATTACAAGGAGACCTTTGCTCCTGCGGCCAAACTCAACACAGTTAGAGTTCTAATCAGTTTGGCAGTCAATGAAGGATAGGGACTTCATCAGTTAGATGTGAAAAATACTTTCCTTAATGGAAGGTTAGAAGAAGTCTACATGAGTATTCCTCCAGGAGTGAAGAAGGAAATGGGAGATCGAAGAGTGTCCAAGCAGGAAAAATCTTTCTGTGGCCTGAAGCAATCACCTAGGGCCTGGTTTGAGAGATTTACCAAAGTTATTTTGAGAAGTGGCCTTCAGCAAAGTCAAGCTAATCATACACTCTTCATCAAGATGACTCCTAGCAGAAAAAGGGTAATCTTGATTGTTTATGTTGATGACATAATAATCACTGGAGATGATCTCAGTGAGATTAGAAATTTGAAGAATCTACTGAGTAGTGAGTTCGAGACAAAGGACTTGGGAAGCTTGAGGTATTTCCTGGGAATGGAGGTGGCAAGATCTAGCAAAGGTCTAACTATTAATCAAAGAAAGTACATTCTGGATCTCCTATCTGAGACTGGAATGTTGGAGTGTAAACCTACAGACACTCCAATAGAGACAAACTTGAAGCTGAAGAAAGAAGGAGCTCGAGTAGTTAAAGAGCAGTATCAAAGATTGGTTTGAAAACTTATATATCTATCTTTGACAAGACCATATATTGTTTTTTTTGTTAGTATTGTAAGCCAACATATGACAGATCCTAGAGAAGAACACCTTGAGGCTGCATACAGAACATTGAGATACTTAAAAAAGACTTCAGGCCATGGTTTATTCTTCAGGAAAACCGAAGACAAAACAGTCAAAGTCTTCACCGATTCCAACTGGGCTAGAGAGTTAACAGAAAGGAGGTCGACTAGTGGCTATTGCACATTCGTTCGGGGAAACTTGGTGACCCGGAGAAGCAAGAAACAGTCTGTTGTTTCTAGAAGTAGTGCTAAAGCAAAATACAGGGCATTAACACCAGGAATCTGTGCAGGCATTTGGCTGCAGAGATTGATGAAAGAATTGGAGATGAACCAAAGTGAAAAATTCGTGATTTTATGTGATAATGAATCTGCCATCAGGATTGCTAAGAATCCAGTCCACCGCGATAGAACAAAACATGTGGAGGTTGACTGACATTTCATCTCAGAAAAGGTAAATGGTGGAATAACAGATTTATCTTATGTACCCACTGAAGAGCAGCTAGCCAAGGCTCTATCAAAAGCAACCTTTGATGGATTCACATCCAAGATGGGGGGGAGTGTTAGTTGTAGAAAAGTTTAACTTAGGTTTATTTATTTACTGTAGATAAACTAGATCTCTATCTTAAGAGATAAGAGTTGTAAATCTAAGTCTTCTAACAGTAAGTAAACTCTCTGTAATTAAGTCTTTAAAAGAGTACTCTTGTAAAGATGTATTATGAATTGAAGCTTTGGGAAACGTGCTGTTTCAACAGTTTCTACACACATATATTAATAGTTTTGAATTATTTGCAACTTCATAAATAACCTAACAATGAGCATAAAGGGTATTGTGACAGCTTTCCAGAGTTCAACCAAGTCCTTTCTGTTGAAACAGGGCAAAGGGGTGGGAGATGTCCAACAGTTGAAGCAGATGTCCAAACAAGGACTCAACAACATTCTGTGAAACCATAAACGGTACATATTGATGATTTTAGTATGCAAAACTTCTGGTCTGGGGATTTTCTCATTCCTCAAAAAGTCATTAAGAAAGTGTCTGGCTTTGTACTGCTTTCATTCAGAAAGGTAAGGAACAAAGGCACACGAGTAAATTGGCAGTTCATTTGCCATCTAAATATCAGAGTCTTAAGGATTTAAAATCCTGGAATCAGGTTGCACTTTAAGGGATTTAAGGGGCTCTATTCTCTTAATTTTGATCCTTATGGATAGCTGGATGAAAGGATTGTGTTAAGGGAAACAATATCAGGCACAGTTCTCCTTCAGAACATAGCAACTGAAGTTGGAAAAAGTTGTTGTGGATAAAAGTTTTGATCAAACTCTCATTTCAGCACCAGAATTAGAGGACGGTATGGTTGAATTCATCCACGATTACATCCCTTCTAGTAACTACGGGCTGTACATAATTAGACATATCGGCATAGGATCATTTGTTCAAATATCATATCCCTAGACACTTTGATTCATTGATGGCCATTCATCTTAAACTGCCAGGTAAAT
The DNA here is from genome assembly GCA_019671005.1 of Hibiscus mutabilis. Taxonomy (NCBI): domain Eukaryota; kingdom Viridiplantae; phylum Streptophyta; class Magnoliopsida; order Malvales; family Malvaceae; genus Hibiscus; species Hibiscus mutabilis. The sequence goes on along the minus strand of CM033729.1, from coordinate 19,924,864 downwards.
AAAGACTTTGGAGTTTGTGGTACCTATACTAGTCCTAACTGCTTAAATAAATGGCTACAATTGTCACTTACTCTCCACTTTTGCGTTCAATAGAAATAAATGGCTACAAGCGTAGAAACTCTATGGGATTCTGCATCTGGATACTTGGCATTATGAGGTTTTTGGGCCAAAACTGGTTAAATCACTTTTCACTACTATCCTAAAGAACTTGGACAGAATTCTTTCATCTATGGCATGTGGATGGAAAGAAACAAAAGGGCATTTGGAAAGCAGAGTGGCAGTATTTCTAAGATTTTGCAGTTTGTCAAGAATGCCATCTGGTGCAGGCTCCATAGCATTCAATGTTTTGTGGAAAGTTCTGTTAATGGATTTCTTTGTTGGAATTGGGATATTGCAGAGAAAGTGCTTGGTTGATTTGTTTGTTTTTTTACCTTTTCCTTTTGTTGGTTTTCTGGTTTAAACATTAACTACCATACATGGAGAGAAAATGCATAGATGGAAATAGCATACTTGGCAATGTCTTCTAGAGAAGCAGGCCCCAAGTAGTTCGGGTTAAGCTTCTTGTCGGGAGATGCTATGTACCTGAAAATTTTGGTGTCAATATAGATTTGAATTATCTTCAATAATAATGTAAGAAAAGAATGCCATTGAGAAAATAACACTTACACCATTACTCCAGAAACGGCTGGAGTTTTAGCTGTGGGATCCTGAAACAAAGTTCAGTAGAAATATGTGAACAAAGAAGCTACATTGTACTAGTGTTTCTTAACATAACACATGTATAGTGTAAACATTCAAAACTCACAGTGAAGAAATCAACGTAAGCTTTCTTGTCATACTGCTTCTCCCTTACTTCTAAATACTGAAGACAATCAAGAAATAATAATCACAAACGGATGAATCAGTTTAGGCTAGTAAGTAAATCTCAGGCAAGCAACCTGTTATGAGCCTTGGCGTAGGATCTAGTCAGAGGTATAGACGTGAAAGAATTCTTGCTCTGACCTATGGTTAATCAGAGAGGCAGATTTGTCCTTACTGAAACCCCTCCAAGAATAACATTTATAATAGAATAATTGCTTTTTTTTTATTCCATATTGACAACCTTTTATAGTCCTTTAGTGACAAAGGAAAGAGTCCTAATGGACATAAAATAAAGATCTCAAACATATAGGATCTTGACTAGCAAGGCTAATGTTATAAAGGAAACAAAAAAATCTAATGTGATAGAGGAAACAAATAAAACTCTAATTTTTTGCCCTCTAGATATTTATTGACTTTCTTCTTTGATATTGCTTTCTAGTAAAGGCATCCACATCACAACCACAAACAAAAAAGCTGAATAAAATGAATGGAAACGAAAGAACTGATGCATTGTAACAGCTAATAAACCTTTAATAACAATAATCTGCAAACAAAAAGCAAGAATATTTAAGAACCATTTACAGAAGGCAAATAACATGTCCAAATAAAGGAAAATAAAAGATGGTGAAATCCAGAGCAGAATTCTTTAATTTTTAAAATTCTATTTTACTACACAAAGAAGTTATAGGTGGAAAGCGATGATTGTAGCTAGATATACATTTTTAATTACAACTATAACATCAAAAACATATGAAGGATGGCTCATACTTTGCTTTCCTTTTACTCTACCTACTATTTATTTTTGGCCAGACTCTACCTACTAATTGAGCAGATAGCTTCTTGTATGCTCATGGATTCAACGCAAATTGAGAGGTTGCCCTATTCAAGAATCTCTAGATATACAAGTCTTTTTTTCAACTTCTAGATAAGTATGTAAACCTTCAATACACCATGTGAGATATCCAGGGTCAAGGCAATCAGAAAATGAACTATTTTAGTTGACTATTGTCTTCAAATTCAGTCTTCCTATTGTTTTCCATCATCCAATGTTGAACTTTGTATGTACCGACCTATTCGGAGAATGCAAAACTATGGTAATTTTGGGGTGAGATCACTTCCCTTCCGAATCAATAGTGACCCAAAGATCCCCAAGGCCCCAACTAATCCTCCAAAATTATAAGTATCAATGGCTACCCTAAAGAAAATCTTGGCACAACAATAAGATGTCTTTGGAAATGGTAAGAAAATAAATTTAATAACGCTTTTCGATTCCAGAAGCAGCATAAACATGTAGAAGCATTTTGACTAGTGATTTAGCAGTAAAATGAAAGAATGATAGATGGCCACGGATAAACATCTTGAGATCAAATTACAAGTATCATATGAATGCATTTCAAGAAAGTAACTTTCAGGTGCATACCGTTATAGCAGTTCGTTTATCTTCTTCCTTGGATATCTTGTAAGCAGCTCCCCACTATGCCCTCACAAGATTAAAAAACTATCCAATTCACATACTAGCTCATTCGATAAAATCAAATGGTTTATGAAACAAAATATATGTTGAAGTCCGCTATGCATGCAGAAGAACTTGGATACAAAAACAATGATTAAATAGATCTCACAGAAATGCAAAACCTGAACTATGTTTACCCTTTTAATAAGAAAAAAAGAAGAAAACAACTCTGCAGTGCATTAACAAATGTCTTTGACAAATGAAATTCTGGAGGTAAGCATCCCCTATAGCCTACAGCACTCTCATCGAATAGAAACGAAATTCTATGAATACAGTTACTTTGATAATGCATTTTAATAAACAATGCAATACAAACAAGCTAAAAGAAGAAGAACAGAAACAATATTTTAATTTCTATCAATAAACCCCAATAACTTTTATTCTCTTACGAGTTAACAATTATGAATGTGATATAGTCATCAATTTACTATGATGGGAAAAAGAAGAAGCAAATGGCAAAAATAACTTACACAGACTTCCCCGGGAGCAGGCTCCAATGTGACAGTTCTCCCAGGATACTCAGGCGTCCCTCGGTGATCGGTACTCCCTGTTTTAACAAAAACCCATCAACTTTTCCTTAAAATATTCAATTAAAAACATAAATCTTTTTCGAAAAATCAAACGGAGAGGACCTTGGTAGAAGACACGGCGATAGTCTTTGATGAAGCCAACGAGGCGATCATCATGGTTAAACCCAGCTTTCCATATAAGAGAGCCGTATCCAAATACCCATATCGCCATTTTCTTATTTTTGTATGCGGTTTCGAGTTTTGAGAGCTCCCACAGTGAAGAGACTTTGTTCCAACAATATTGTGGGAGAGAGAAACAGAGACGGAACAGAAAGTGAAAAGTAGGCAGATAATGAGAACATCCAATGAGAGACGATGGGAAAACGTTAAAAGAAAGGGCAAAATACAACAAATGTCCTTCACTAATAAATAGTCGGCCTAATATAAAAATAATTTGGGTTTCTTGAATTTTAGACCCCTAAAGTTCAAAACAATATATATCGAGTACTTATTTTTCATTTAAGCTTAAATAGTTACTTTTCTGTCTTTAACAGACACTTTTTTCTTAAAAGTAACAATTTAGTAATCAAATTAAAATTTTGTGACAAATATCACTTTAAGAAAATAATTTAATCATTTAATTAACTCAATTAAAATTTTGTGACAAATAAGTCACTTTATCATTAAAATTAAAATATGGTCTGGTACAATAACAGTTTTAGTCCTCAAAACATATATATCATATTAATTTGTTCATAATTCAAAAGTAATTCAAAACCATTCACATTTAAAGATTGACAATGTACCCTTTGACACATCTTTCGACCACTTGTCATACTTCGTGCTATTGTACATCAGCTCAATAATCAACAGATGTGATGGCCTAACACACAATCATTTCACCACTAGATAGTTGACAAACTAACAGAATAGACACATTATGACCTTAACAACGTTAGATAGTAGACATAATATCGGGTTAATTTTATTGAATTATTTCGAATTAAGACCAAATTAATAGAGTATATAACTTCTAAGGGCTAGAATTGTTGTTGTACCAAATCATTTGTCTAAATTTTAACGACTGAGTGACTTGTTTATCACAAATTTTAATTGGGCGATCTAGTTACAAATTTTTAACTGAGTGACTAAAATTATTACTTTTATAAGAAAAGTGGCATGTTTGTCACAAATTTTTTTATAGACTAAACTGTTACTTTTACAAGAAAAGTGATTTGTTTGTTACTAAACCTATATCTAATGTAACGACCCAAACTTGGGAATGGTAAACGGGTCTGATCGGTGAATAATCGTCACACGAACTGTGCAAGCGTAAACTGCTGATGCAAATATAGTTAACAGGTCGATCATGTTAGATATCGATTCCACGAGGATAGGTATTTAGTTGTATTCTTATGAAAATAAAAAGATTGTGAGTGTAATTGTGGTTGTAATGGAGAAATAAAGTATTGAATGTAAGATCAATTGTGAAGGCAAAAAGAAACAATTTAATGAAAGTAAAAGAAATATCAAGTAAAGATCTGGATCCCCTCGGCTCAACTCAGCAGATTATCATGTGAAACAAAGCAAAATCATACGATGGTTCATTTAACAATTAAAATGATAAGCTTGCTTACTGGCTTCTATTTAAATTTCAACCGATGACTCAAATATGTAGATTAACCACAACTATAGCTGTTCGTCAAAACTACACATCCTCGAACAAGTGGATCAACTCTCGTTATAATGACTTGTTGATATGAACTGTCACAGCATCTCTCAATGTCAGTGATGATGTTAAACACTCTCATGCAAACAAAGCTCAAATCCAACAATTGAAATAAGAAGAAAGCTAATAAGATTGTATTGAACTTAAAATCCAAGTTTAAACAAGTTCATAACATAGCTAAAAAGGTAAACCATCGTGTAGCGATGTCCTTTTTTATCGCTAAAAAAACGAGGGGTTTTCGAAGGTGTTTATGAATTTTTCGGATATAAAATATTTATTCCGTGGGGTTTTTGAAAAACCGCATTTTAAAAAAAATGGAGTCGCCACCGGCCATTTAGGTAGGCCGGACACCATAAAACCAGAGATTCAAAAAGATTGGGTTCGGGAGTCGGTTACGGATGGGGAAGGATTAGCACCCCCACACCGCCCAAAATTGGTACTTTAATAATTACCGCTTTATTAATATTGGATTTTCCGGATTAAAGTGACGATTATTTTAAAATTCGGTCATAATTGCGAATAAATTTTAAGGGCCCCGTTATCCGAGAGTAAACGCCCAACCACTATCACTACGCCTGATACTGGCCCCGTTTACAATCGGATAAAAGGACACCGCATTAACAATTTATATCTCGATATGCAATCTTAGTGGCAAAAATATAAAACATGGCTGATAATTTAAAGACAGTAAATATTCACATAACAGAATACTAATCATACACAAATAAGATACTAAACTAAAACATACATTTATATATTAATCTAACTCATAAATAAAAATATATCTAGCATAAATAAAATACTAATATTCATAAATATTAATCTAACATAAAAACAAATTCAACATAAAATATCATTCTAAAACATACATACATAAATATTAATCTAACTCATAAATAAAAACATATCTAACATAAATAAAATATTAATATAAAACACGAATTTAAAACTTATTAAATATTAATCTAAAACATAAACATACCAAATAAAAAATAAGACTACAATTTTAAGATAACTAATACTTTATTAAATTATAAAAATTACAACACTAATAAAAAGGGAAGAAAATATACCTAACTAGGAGCTCGAATAACGAACCCTGACTGCACCCCACTGAGATCTACCGCGACCCCTCCAAAAATATTAACTAGATCGGACCTAAAATAGGACCCCGATCGAATGTTGGATCGAACCAACTGGGGTCGAGGGCACTGCCCCCAACCCCGGCCAGCCTTGCGGCCGGCCATGCCCCACGATTTGGGGTGCCAATTGTATAGCCAATTTATTGGCCAAATTGGGCGTGGATTTTCCTTGCAATTGGGGTGTTTTTGGAGTGAATTGGCTGCCTATTTATAGGCCAAAGAGGGTAGGTTAAGGGTGACGTGGAGCACCCTGCTCCACGCAATTTTCTCTTCTTTTTTTTAATAATATATATTTTTATATTAATAATTTTATTATTATAATAACACTAATAACACTAAAACCCGGTCAAAAATGAGTGATTACACATCGTCAATTAACACAAGAAATAAAATAAAGCTTCGATAAACATCTATTTCTAGAAAGATTTAAAGAAGATAAACATATTCCTCCTTGCTCAAGCACATGAATCCTCGTTTCCTTATATATCTCCGCCTTGCTTCACCTTGGTTCTTTAGAAAGGAATTTTAAGCTGCCATGGGAGGGGAGCTTTGAAAGGTTGAAGATGAAAGGAAAATGATAATCACGTGAGTGATGTTCTCTCTCCTCTAAAAGTACCATTTTATAGGTTGCTGAGGTAAGGACACATGTCCTTTAGGTGATTTGCATGACAATCTACCGTACACAATTTGTTGTAATAGAAAATTCAATTGGTAGATTCGTCCTTGTTCTTAGCAGTCTAGAAAGTTGGCTACTACAGTGTTGAACTGGCTACAGTGATGAAACTTCCTCTGCAGGGACATTAGTAATGTAGCGTCAAAACATCAAAAAGGCGAAAAAATTGTATAACAAAAGCAAATATGAATTAACTTAAACAAAATGCAAATAATAAACAAGAAAATGCATGAATGGATGCTTGAAACACTAATGTGAGGATAAAATAATCTATAAATCGAGAGGAAATACGTGCTCTTTAGAGAGCTATCAGGGTCTCGAATTCGTGTTCTTGAATCTCTTAAATTGGTAAATTAAGTTAAGAAGGATACAAATTTGGAAGCATCATTTGAGAGATTGAGATTTAAAAATGTTAGGATTTTTGTTTAGATATAATAATTAAAAAATAGTTTTGGACTTGATTGAAAAGATTCCAAAAATGATTCAAAGTCCAAACAACTTGAAAATATGCTTGAGGTGTTTTCAAAAGGTTCTGGGAGGCTTTAAAATGTTTTTAAATAGCAAAATTATCAAAAATTGAAGCCCTATACCGATACCCATCATCCTGTAGGGTGGTTTCGAAACCTCTACGTATTTTTAGCCTCCAACGGTTATTTCCCAAAATAGGGGCGTACTGATGCAGATACTCGTGCACCGGTACTGATAGCACCAGAATGGGAAATTTTACATGGAAATCATCCTCAAGCTCCAATTCATCCCCAATGGTCTCCAACGGCTAGAAGCTTATTCCACACCATAAAAGAAGACCTTGAACACTTGAAAATGGTTAAAGAACATATCCAAGCAAAATGATTAAGAGAATTTAAATCTAAGTCTTATTTTTTATTTCTCTTATACATAGTTTAGATAGTGCTTCAATTGTATATATTTTTCACTATTTCTTGTGACACCCACCTTGTGAGGTATTTAGTTTACCAAACAAACCTTGTAAAAGGGAGATGTTCTAGTTTAGCCTTAGTAAAAAACTAGAGTAGTTCTATCTTAGCCAGTAAAAGATAGGGTTGTAAAGGTTTCCACTTGAGCCTGTAAAAAGGGAAGAATTCTTAGTGAATTGGGAAATCCTTAGTGGTGTGCTAAGATAGTGGATGTAGAATCGGTTGGGTAGTCGAACCACTCTAAAATCCTTGTGCAAATTGTCTACATTTTTATCGATTTTAGCCAATTCATCAAAAAGTAAAAATCAACCCTCTTGACGATTTTGGAAGATCAATTCGAGTGTGCTACAAGCCCATCAATTAGTATCAGAGCCTTGTCTCCATCGAAGGACTAACATTCCGGAGTAAAAATTATTTGCTCGAAGTCCACCGTTCAAGAAAATGGCAAGATTTGAAGAAGGTCGCTCTATCTCGTGTCCTCCGCTCTTCAAAGGAGAAGCATACTTCTAGTGGTGCAACGTCATGAAGTATTTCATCAAACCTCTCAATTTTGAGGTTTGAGATATCATTGAAGGTGGTTACTTGGAAGCTTCTAAGAAGATAAAGAAGCATAGAAGTGCAAATGACACGAAGGCAAAACTAAACGCCAAGATCATGCACGCCATTCTTTGTGGCCTCAATGAAGATGTTTCCAAGAAGGTCTCCACATGCAAAAGTGCCAAAGAAATATGAGAGAAGTTTGAGAAACTCTATGGCAACAAGAAGGGAGAGAAGAAGGATGATGCTTCATCTTGTGCAAAATCCCTAAGGTGGATGGTGTTTTGTCTCTTAACTAGCCCAAGGTATCTTCTGACTCTAGTGATCCAAATTCGTATTCATTTGATGAGTTGCGAGATGCATTCAATGGATTATTTTTGGAATTTGAGACCATGAATTCCAAATTTAAGAAAATAATTTCTAAACTTGAATTTGAAAACGATTTTCTTTTGAAAACAAAGTTGGGTTTTAAAAACCAAAATGAAATTTTAAAAAAATGATTTAGAGTTTTCAAAAACAAGCAATGTATTTTTAGAAAAAGAAAATATTGATTTGAAAGTTAAGCTCGAAAGCTTAGCAAAAGAAAAAAATAAATTATTTTTAACAATTCATCTTGTCACATAATGGAAAAATGCTCATATTGTCATTATCATGGTCATTCTTTGCATACTTGTCCTATAAAGAAAAGAAAATATTATAGGATTAGACAAGTATGGGTTCCTAAGGGAACTAGGGACATTGAGATTAATGTAAATGGATCCAAAGCAATTTGGATACCAAAATCCAAGTAAATGTCTCTTATAGGTGTGTTTGAAGCAATGACAAGCAAAGCAAAGATATGAAAATACTCTAGTCACACAAATAAAGAAGATGGGTAATCTCTATGCTAATTCTTTATTTATTTGGTTATCTATTCTTTTGTTTTAAAGACTTGGATAATTGAATTTGATGGGCTTTTAAATTGATTTGATCTAATGATAAAATTCAATATCTTTTAAGTACCAAGTATTTGAGCCAAAATTTTTAGAATGCTTTGAGAAAGGGGGGTCAATTTTAAAACAAATTCTTATTTTTCAAAAAGAAAAAATTAACTCTCCATTGTTATGGTACTTTAAAAGTTTTCAAACTTAGTTTGAATCATTTTTGATATAACAAAAAGGGAGAGAATGTTTTGAAAAATTGAATTTTCAAATGAATAAGGCCGCTCTTAACTATTTTGAATCAATATTTTCTTATTCAAAAATTATTTTACAAAGGGGGAATCACTAAAACAAATTTTCAAGTTGCTTTTATTATATCAAAAATGGGGAGATTGTTGGGATTTTTTTGATATAATAATTAAAAAAATAGTTTTGGACTTGATTGAAAAGATTGCTGAAATGATTCAAAGTCCAAACAACTTGAAAATATGTTTGAGATGTTTTCAAAAGGTTTTGGGAGGCTTTAAAACATTTTTAAGTAGCAAAATTATAAAAAATTGAAGCCCCGTATAATATCCATCATCTCGTACCAATACGTGCTTCAATCCACAAATTCTAGAACCAAAACCTCGTACCGATACAACTTCTTTCGTACCGATACGAACATGGTGGTTTTGAAACCACCCTATAGGTTTCAAAACCTCTACCTATTTTCAGCCTCCAACAACTATTTCCCAAAACAGGGGCGTACCGATTCAGGTACTCGTGTACCGGTATTGAAAGCACCAAAATGGGAAATTTTGCTTAGAAATCATCCCCAATGGCTCCAATTCATCACCAATGGTCTCCAACAGCTAGGAACTTATTCCACACCATAAAAGAAGACCTTGAACGCTTGAAGATGGTTAGAGAACATATCTAAGCAAGATGATCAAGGGAATTTGAGTCTAAGTCTTATTTCTTCATTTCTCTTGTACATAGTTTAGAGAGTGCTTCAATTGTATATCTTCTCACTCTTTCTTGTGAGCTCAATTGTGTAGACACCCACCTTGTGAGGTATTTAGTTTACCAAACAAACCTTATAAAAGGGAGAGGTTCTAGTTTATCCTTAGTAAAAATTATAGTGGTTCTATCTTAGCTAGTAAAAGATAGGGTTGTAAAGGTTTCCTCTTGAGCCAGTAAAAAAAGGAAGAATTCTTAGTGAATTGAGAAATCCGTAGTGGTGTGCTAAGGTAGTGTATATAGACTCGGTTGGGTAGTCGAACCACTCTAAAAGCCTTGTGCAAATTCTCTACATTTTTATAGGTTTTAGCTAGTTCATCAAAGAGCGAAAATCAACCCTCTCAACAGTTTTGGGAGATCAATTCGAGCAAGCTACAAGCCCATCAAAAAATGATTAAGGGTCAAATATTGGTGTCTTACGTGGAAGCTTTCAAATAAAAGGATGACTTTTGGAGTAATTTATCCCTCTTTGTTGGGTAGACAATATTAATGTCTTGTGCTGCCATGTTGGGGGAAAAAGAAAGGGAAAATTAGAAAAGTAAGAGAGAGAAAAAATATGGATTTTTCTTAGAGAGAAAGTGGGTTCTTGGGCTATTTCGCTGCCGTACGCTGCCCCTTACCTCACCGTCGGCACCATCAGGTCTGCCTCGAAGAGACGAGTCTGATTGTGGTCCCCATGTTGCCAATGCCATCATCGTTCACCGGGTTAAAAAAAGAAGAAGGTTCAACCTAGATTGGAATGCCATGATCCACCGTCTTTCACCAAAAACTGATGTCACCACTAGACTCACCGGCTAAAGAAGAGCGAATCTGGAGCTTGGTGAGATAATATTTCCATATAAAAAATAAAACTTGTTTTTAAGTATTTTTTACTTGAAAAATATTTTTAAAAGCTTTTAAAAGTCAAAAATAGGCCTTTAGTACCGGTACCCTATCCCCGGTACCGATACCAAGTGGCTTGTACCGGTACGTTCATGACCTATACTGATACGCTATAATTTAGAGAAATTCCAATGATCATTTTTTGTACCAATATTGACCCTCAGTATCGATACGAAAAGGTGAGTACCGATAACCTGGTATCGAGTATCGAGTATCGATATGCGCTACTTTTCAGGCACAACAACTCATTTTCTTTTGGGTAGGTACTGATACCCAAGATCGAGTATTGATACCAACTGCTGTAGAAGTGCATTAAATGCTGGAAAATCAATCCCCAACGGCTACAAACCAACCCCAACGGCCATAAACAGCTAGTAGCTCATTCCACACTTTAAAAGAAGACTTGGGACACTTGAAGATGGGTAGAAAACATATCCAAGCTTAATGATCAAGAAAAATATTCCTTAAGTATTTATTTTCTTATTCCTCTTGTAAATACTAGTAGAAATATTAGTAGAGAGTGCTTCAATCATAAATCATATGTACTCTTGTGAGCTTAAACACTTGTAAACACACACCTTGTGAGGTTTTCATTGTTTACACAAATTACCTTCTAAAAGGGAGAGGTTCTAGTTTTGTAACACCCCTTATTTTTTAATTTGAAAGATATAATTCAGGCTAGGGGTTAAAAGAAAGAGAGCAACGAGGAATAAAAAAATGGAGATGTGTTGCGTAAGGGGTTTGAACCCGTGACCCTTAGAAAGATATGCTTGAGTTTTAACCATTCGAGCTAAGGCTAATTGTGGTTATAAAATGCTATAGCTTATTGTTAAGCTATACTTGATGGGTCTATAACAAAATAAAATAATTAAAAAGCCCAATCATTATAGATCTGCACTAATATTTTTGGAATTTGGATCGACACAGAGTTAGATAGTTTAGAAATTTCCATGTTTTCCCAAAATATCTTGCCATCCTCCCCGATCTCAGCTACTGTCGGTCTGTGGTGGTCACTCCCGACACCACCGTGACCAATGTCGACTCGTTATTAGAACCTTGTGCTCCACTCGTTGAGGCACCATCTCGTTCACCATGGAGATTCAATCAAAGGTTCGTCAAAAGCCCTTAGATATCTGTTGCTATTTTTTGCACTTTCTAGCGTCGTTCGCCATTCGTTCACCGCACCGTCACCATAGGTGAGTTTTTTGGACCGAGACGAGCAAAACCCATACCACCGATAGCCGTTTGGTTACCGTTTCAAGTGTCACCGAAGATTGATAAAACTTTTCAGTTTTTTTCTTTTTTCAGGTCGTTTCTGTCGTTCCTAGGCCGTGGTAAGGGGTAAGTCTTTAAAATTTGACCTGTATGTGTTGTCACTGTTTTTGCAATTTTCCGATGGTGTTTTCTGGTAGTTTGTGTCACGCGTGGAAGACACGCACCATCGTAGGCGATTTCTGACCACCCTAGTTAGTGTTGCTCAAGCCGAACCGATTTGACTAGTTTTAGATCAGTCCTATCTATGAACTGAGTCGATCTGGTCCTCCCTAACCTGACCTAATGGTTTAGGCCGATCTGACAGCCAATAGGCCCTAGTGATATGGCAATAGGGTTGGCCTATATATGGCCCAATTGCCTTTAGTCTATCCAACCCGATCTAGCTTGCCTGACTGAGACCGGTCCAGTCATCCGGAGCCCGACTCGCCTGATTCTGACCCGCTTGAGCTTGACTTGACTCAGGACCCGATGACCCGACGCGTGACCTGAGGACCCGACCTGTGACTTGTTAATTGATAACATCAGCATTGATTGATGAGATTAGAGTTGACCGATGATATTGTAATAACCGTATTTTGTTCAGTGGAATTCGAATATATTAAAAAATAAAGCCAAAACATACAATATAATAAATAAATAAACATCCCAAATAAATGTCAAAAAATTAGTCCAAATGTCCACTTTTACACGCAAAGCCCACTATCAATTGCAAGCCCAAAATCCCAATTCTTATAACTCATATACAGCTCATTGCCAGCCCAACAAAACCATTTTAAGCCCTTTTCCCTCCCAAATTCTAATAAGAAAACACACGTGGCAGCTCTTTATTGGCCCGAAACAATAGCCACGGATTGTGGTTTTCTTTCTCCCGCTCAGCTGGCATTACTGACGTCAGCGGTCTGACCCATTTATAAAGGTAGAGAGAGAAAATGTTAGTCAACAATAATTAGTCATTAATTAAATATTAAATAATAATAATAAATAATGGAGGAGAGAGAGCTTACCTCGGAAGCCAAATAGTTTTGGGAAAATCGAACGTCGCCGGAAAGATTATCGGTCGCCAGAAACATCGTCAGACCTCCAGCACCACCATAACCGAGGTATATCCGTCTTTGTCTTTTAATTCCTTCAAAAATAAGTAAATCGAGTTAGCTTGAAACTTTAAAAATAATAGTAACAACTGAACTAAAAATAGGGCTTGGTTCTTATCTATGGTGGCTAGATATGTCCCCCGATCAATGGCAGAGTCGAAAATAAGAGTCAGGGTTGGGTAGTTAGTTTAGGCCGAGGAAGAATGGGTCGATTTTGACGAATCAAGGCTAGATTATGTTTTAGGGCTCAAAAATTAGGAAAATTTGGGCATTTTAGGGTTCTGACCGGCGGCCAGAAATTGCCTCACGGTGGCTGACGATGATCGAAGATCGTAGGTGGTGGCCGGGAAACACGTCGGAGTTTGGTCGGAGTAAGTTTATGGATCAAAGGGCGGTGTTAGCTGTGGTTTATGGTTGGAATACTTGATGTTCTTCAAGTTCTTAACGAACCATGAAGAACGCCAAGCGAAAGTAAGGTGTTTTGATATATTCCAGGTGTTTTTCTCGGTTTGGATCTGTTTGTCGCAGAGAAAAAGGGAAGAGAGAGAGTGAATATATGAGAAATGGGTGTTTTGGTTAAAAAATGGGTTTTTATAGTCTGAACGGTGCGGTGTCACTTTAGGGACGGGTTTGGAGGATCATTTGGTGTAAACCGGGTTGGTTAGGCTAGGATTCGCACTTTTCTTTGGTGGTTTTGATGATTTGGGCTTCAATTTTGCAATCTCTTTCAATTAGGTCCCTAATTGCTTTTAATTTGACCATGCGCTTTTTAATTCATTCAATTTAATCCCCGTTTCCCTTAATTGAACCTTAAAGTTTGTAATTAGTGCAATTAGGTCACTTGGGTTTTGTAATTAGGCATTAGGTTTTGAAATTGTTTCAATTTAGTCCCAATAGTAATAAAAATTACTCCCTCTATCCTACTCAATATGTCCCATTTGTGTTTTAAAATTATCCCATTTAAAATGTCTCATTGAAAAAATCAACAACTTTTAAAAGGCATATTTCCCTTTATACCCCTTTTTAGTTTCCCAACAAAACAAAATTCAACTTTTCAAGGATAAATTTGTCGTTTCAATTATTTTACATCATCTTTCTTACACAAATTTTTTCTTCTTAAAACTATGTGAAAAGTCAACAATGGGCATTTTTGGTGGGACGGAGGGAGTAGCTTTATGTTTCAATTGTTTTCAATTTAGTCATTTATTTAATTGTTCTATTTAATTAAATGCAATTAAATTGTATGATTGATGCATATTTTAAATTGAGCATGTAGTTTTACATGTTAGATAATTTAACCACCTAGTTTTAATTAATTTTTAGAGCCATAGATGATTAGGTTCTTTAATAAAAACTAAATAATTAATTAGGAAGAACATTGTAGTTAAATAAATGTATATTAAATAGAATCTTTGAGGCCCAAATTTGGATGGCGTTCCATTGTTTACAATGGAATGTTATCTCAACATTGGTTTTAAAGATGTATATTTAATATACATTTCCACTTATAATATTGACTCAGTTAATTGTTAGAACCTTAATTAGGACTAGAACTTTAATTAATTAGAAGGATTAATTAATTTGGAATATGATTAATTTAAGGGCTTTAAATATATGGAAGGTGTTCAAACAATTGACATTTTCTCATAAAAGCCATTAAATTAATTAATATTCATAGTATAAATAATTAATTAGAACATTTTAGGTTAGTACTTAAAACAAACAAGACAATAATAAGTCATTCATTAAAAACCTTTTGTGTTGGAAATTTATTTTTAAATATGAATATGGGTGCCACTTAACGTGGTGCTTTTAATCTCATATTCGAACAAAATGAATTTCCTTATAAAAGGATATCTGCATTTAGAATTTAAATTCAATTAATAATTATGGGATAAATTAAATTCAAATAATTATTAGAAATGCCAAAATTCCACGTAAAGTTAAGGTACCGATAATGAGCGTTTATGGGGGTGCTAATCCTTCCCCACACGTAACCAACTCTCGAACCCAATTTTAAAGTAAAGAATCTTTGGTTTGTTTTTTACGGTTTTCGGTCTATCTCGAAGTGATCGGTGGTGACTCCAATTGTTTTTAAAGGAAATTAAGGATGAATTTTATTAAAATGAACCTTAAACTATCAAAAATGTAAAAATGGATTAAAAAGCAGACAAAACCTTAATTTTCCAAAAGATCGATCGTTAGGCTATTTTACACACCGATTTCAAAAATGGTGTTTGCAACTCCGCTGAGGATTTTTTTAAGTTGAGAGTCAGGCCTAATTAATTTTACGTGGCATTTTTTCATTTTAGTACAGTAATTTGAATTTAGTTTTTTCCATAATTATTGGATGAATTTTCAAGAAAAATGCAGATAGCTTTTTCTTATGTGATATAAACTGTCATCCATGCCTAAGCCTTCTACCTGGGCTTTTCACCCTTAGGTGGGAGTGTGGCATGATCTTACGTGAGTTATTCAGCTCCGTGATTAGAATTTTGTCCTCCTTCCGGTATACCAATCTTATACACCGTGAGGGTACGCCTCCGTTATAAGGGGTCGTATACTCTCGAATCGATGTCTTATTATAGTGCAGTAACGACAGTTCGAATACCCAGAGTCTAGATCGAAACCCACATGCTGTAATAGAAGCTTACCCCACTAGAGCCAGACAGGGACCTAGGACAGGTGCTGCTGGTTTAAATAACTTCTCTAGTTATTCTTGTGTGCAAAATAAACTGTTGTCTAGTTAATTTTATGCAATATAAATTATTTTTCCTGTAACAATTATTTTTGCTTATAATATTAATTCACCATACTGACACAATTTTTGTTTTGTTTTTTGTTTTGTGTGGGTGTATTTTATTCGATAAATGTTGCATCACATTGCATTCATAAGAGGTATCAGTTCGAGGATTAGTCGAGTAGGCAGTGGTCATAAGAGCTGAAGGGCATGATAGACAAACAGAGGACAATATGTCACTGTGGACTGGATTTGAGAGGACTCAATACAAGAACGAAGACAATATGCGTGGAGGCCAGGTGTCATTAATGCAAGGTTGTACCGGAAATTTCTGAACGTGATGAAGTTTTGCCAGAACCAAGTTTAACTTGAGAACCATAGGACGGGGATATGAAAAGTCATCTACAACAAGATTCTTGTGCTATAGTGTTGCTATTAGACATTCGAATGGGTCAAGAATTGTTTAGGACCATGACTTGTTTATAAAGCCCGGTATAATTGTTCGCCTTTCGGGAAGATACATATAACAACAACAATAGAGAAATACAAGGCTTTCCTACACTGCTCCAATGGTCAAAAGGATAAGGTTTATACAAAGCTTAACGACAATTTAAGTTTCAAGATAGAGTCAGCGGCAGAGATAAACAAGACGCAATACCTGAAAAGGCGATGATAACAAAAGGAAGGATAGATGACAAATAAATTAAAGGGGAATTCAAGGATTGTTTTTAAACCCAAGGAAAAATAAAAAGCTTTAAACTTAAAGGCAATGTACAAGTTTCACAAACGCTGAAATTTACCGAAGGTTACCATAATAAAGGAAAATGTTGACAAAACAAGGAGCTGAGAAAAATAGCAGAATCAGAAAATACAGTACAATAATTGAAAGACCGGCTCTTAAGTTTCAATGGGGTATCACAATGAAGGATAAAACATTGAAAATCAAGCCGAGGTAGAAATCTAGATAATCCCGAAATAGAGATGTGAAATGATTAACTTTAGGAACCAAGTGTTGGGATTGCATGGCATGTGCAGAATTTGTTCGATAAAATTGTGAACTTGCAAGAATCTTCTGATATTGACACCGAGCTAGGGCAGACGCTGACTCAGAGGTTGAACAAAATGATCAACCAAAAAGAGCCGGAGCTAGTGAACATATTGCATTCTCTTTGTATTCGACCTTTTGGTTAAATGGGTGTTGCTCTAACGACTAGTTCTTGAAATTGATACCTCATGCATTCATGCATTACATCATTTGAACATGATGTAAAATAAAAATATTGTACTTTTATTTAAAAACATTGTTTGTTAAAAAGAAGAGGGGCAACATTACATTAGTTAAAATTCTTGTTCAAAAAGTAGGGGTGACAAATTTGTTAAGGTTGAACGGTCTCAAAGGTTGTTGAGAGCCACCTAGATCAAATGAAGGAAAAGGCTGATCAATCTGAGAACAAGATGAAAACATGAGCTACTGCATTGCTTGGAATTAGATTATTCGAGAAAGGAAATATTCTAGACAAATAGTAACATCGATGATCAAGATAGAGACTTATCTCACACAAGGGTTCAATCTGAAAGGACTCTTCATGCAAAAAAAAGTCAAGGAAAAAAAAGAGAGTAAAAAAAGAAAAAAAGAAAAGGAAAAAAGTAAAAAAAGAAGAAGCAAAAAAAGAGAGAAAGAGATGGAAATAAAAAGATGAGTAAGTTCAGATCAATATAGTCGGGGGAATCTGTAAAGAATATAGAAGCTTTGAGTTTGGATTATGATGAGAACAATGGAATGCTTGACTTAGAGGCTCTGGTGAATTGTGCAAATGATAAAATGAAGGAAGCTTAGTGGACATGCATAAAAAGATTGAATGAAGTCAAACTTTGAAGTTTAGCCGAAAGTTTTGTCGATCTAAGGTTCAACAACAGTCATATGACATAATGATCCCAACAGAGATGAGGGCAGAAGAGTCTTTCTTTAAAGTGATGAATGCCAAGATCAGTTAGAGATTGAAATTTGCTTACAAAGGAATTGATTGCAAGAGGAGCGTAATACAGATACGAGGTAAAGAAGCTAAAGATTTCAGTCAGAAAGGAAGATAATGGTTCCTATCCAATGTCATATTCAGATTTGTGGCTCCGCTCTATCCAAAATAACTTTATGATAATGGCCCCACTGAAGTTTTTTGATCTCATCAAGACTGGTATTTTTGAAGAGCCCATATTCAATTGAAGATTGTTGTTTTCTAGAGGAGTTGAGATAAAAGTGAAAGGGCAGAATCTACAACAAACTTTTATGGGTAACCCACTTCAATTCAAGATCAACTGGAGTCAGAATAATTTTAGTGTCTATCCTTTAGACTTTGCCTTTCCTGAAGAATATCATAAGATTAGATGCTCAAGATGTTCATGTCAGTGGAAAAACAGGATTTAAACTGGATTCTCATTCATGCTGTGAGATATATTTCAAACTACTTGAGGCTTTTTAAGCTGCAAATTCAAAATTTTCTGAAGTGGGAGATTTTGGAAGTTAACACTGAAGATCAGCTGGTAAGATATGTAATTCAAGAATTAGTCCCCTAATTGGAGATGATGCAATTGGATTGCCCAGAAAACAAATGTTGAAAATGTCAAGTGAAAAGAGAAAGAAGTGAATGAACGCAATGATCAGGTTCCTAGAAGAAAATGTTTACTGAATCATCAAGTCTATCATGGAAGATTCCTCGGACAAATACAAATTTTGATATATTTGAAATGCCCATTTCAGACTTATAAAAGGTCAATATCTTACCCCTAGGCTGGTGAAAAAAATGTCAAGCCCATCTGCCCATAGTTATGATCCCGATAATATTTACAATTTTCATATGGGGAACCAAGATGTGTTACTAAGAAGTGTAGGCTCTTAATGGAGGACATCAAGAAGTTGGTTAGTCAGAGATCCAAAATGAATGCTTCCAAAATTGTCTGAAGTTTTGAAGTCTGTCACGTTCATGTCTATGTATCAAGGGGGTACAACTTGCAAGAATTATCTCTGAGGTAGTATATGAAGTCAACTTAGTTACTTCAGGCCCAAAGATTCTCTTGTATTGCTTCAGAAATGATTTCAAGACATAAGGCTATGATTGCAAATGTTCGACCACTCATGGGGAGGATATGAATGAGTATGGGGAAATTATCTTCAGCTGGTATTTCTTTATTAAGGAAAATTCGCCTATCAGAGGTCATGGTGATGATGATGAAATACATTTATCAGCCAGTTCAGGGACTTAGCAAATTTTGCCATGGAGTTCTGGTGGTTCTGTAAAATTAAAGATGAACTTGATGAAGTTCAGGAACTTAAAATGTCCAAGGACTTGGAGCATTTGTTCGCCCTAAATAATAAAGGTTGGGCAAACTCAATATGGCAAGAGACTAGTGGAGCGAGAGGAATTTGATCACTGAAGAATTAAAAAATCTGTACAAAAAAAATGAGAGCATCAGAGCATGAGCAAGAATGGGTGGGCATGTCTTTGTAATGGTGAAGGAAATAAAGAATTGATGATAGAAGCAGAGTGACCAAAATTAAATCAGTTCTTCCATGGTCAACAATGAACCGCAAGAGATCTGTCTGTAATTCTAGGACCGTTGTGGAGTAATACCCTGAATCATCCCAATTGCTTTTGCCCGCGAGTACTGGGGGTTCTTTGTAAGGGAGGCTATTTAGATTTATTTGTTTATGATGTTTGTTTCTTATATATTTTTCTCAAGCGGCAAACATCTTGCATTCTTTGATTCTTTTAGTACTTCATTCATTCTTTGATATGTGATAGTTTTTTGTTCTCCCATACATATATGTATACATCTTCAATAGCATTTTTCTCTCAGGTCCTTGGATATTGATTGTAAGAGTGGCCTTGAATCAAATTCAAAGATCAACTTTAAAAATGTGACTCTCTTTGACTTTATTTAGACCAACGGGAAGACATAATGAGTGTTCAAGAATTACGGGAAAATCCTAAATACAAATGTTGAGTGAATTGCCTCTCAAGCATTGTCGGCTAAAGTCTTTGAATGAAGTGATAACCCAATAATCTTTCACCTGAAGATGGCGTTTCTTCGAAGATATCCAAGTATGAGAGGACATTTGGTATTCCTTCATCTCCCTTCACAAAGAAAGAAAATAAGAAAAATATCATTTGCTGTCCCCTTTGAGCCTGGAGATTTTCTTTCGATTCAACCCAAACTAAGGATCACCCCTACACTGGGGCCAAAGAGGATGAAAGTTTGTTTGCAAGTGAAAGATGTTCAATTTTGATCATGACATGATGATATGTCTTATGAACCAAGGTTAGAAACAAAAGTGAGTATATCAAGTACAAAAGCCAGAAAGGCAAGATGAACGAAGAAGAATATTCCAAATCAAAAAAAGAAGAAGAAAAAAAAAACAGTGGAAGTTTGTGTTCAAAAGTCAGCTGAATCAAACTGAAGCAATTGAAGAAAGCACTAAAGTTAAAAAGGGCAAAAGAAAAGCAATAAATATATGTGAGATCTTCCATTCAAGCAAGTCTCTATTCAAAGGAGTAGTGGAATATTGATTAAAAGAAAAAGGAAATGAACTCTAGGGTGAAAACCCAAAAATGGGCAGTTTAGAGTGATCCACAAAAAAAAGAAAAAAAAAGAAAAAGGAAAAAAAGAGCATTTTATCCTAACATAGTTAGATCAATGCAAAAATGATATTTCACTTGGACAAAATGATCCTTGGTTTCATCACCCTTAAGCATTTATTTGAGTATATATACCCTTTCTTTGGTAGCCATGAGCCATAGCCTACATTACAAGCCTCAAAAGACCATTTTGACCATATATGGGTATTGGAGCAAGTTGAGTTTGTCTTCAGAATACATCCCGCTTATCAGGGTTAGCCTTTCTTTAAGGACTTCTAGACTTCTAATGCGTAATCGAGATAAAAAAGAGTGAAGGATTGGGCGTGGTGAGCTAGTGAGGTAAACAGTCCCACCTTAAATATTTCTCCCAGAAGTTTAATAACTTAGAAGAGGTCACATTGGAGTTGATCTTTGCAGTTTGATTCAAAGGCTCTATTGCACTTGATATTTAGAGGGCCTAATCTTGATTTTTGTTTTCTCATGTTTGCCATGACCTGTCAAATTATTTCAGTTTCTTAAATCTAGTAAAATAATATTATGAGCCATTCACTTATCTTTTCAACGAGCATCTTGCAAATAAATTGATTAGATACAAGAAAAGCAAAGGATTTCGTGGGTATTATTATGATGTACTAATCCTTTAAGTGTAAGCAGAATAGAAGGTGACCTCGATACTTGTTTAATGATGAAAAGTATGATGAGGAAAAGATACAACTCTAAGTGCCAGTAATTTTCAAACAAAGCTGTAAAAAAGTGACACAAGTAATTCTGGGGCAAAAAAAGAGATCAAGAGTCTTCTTTTAGGAACAAAGATGTAGCCAGATCAATTCGTTGAGGGTTTTTGCTATTCAAAAGCAAGAAAACAAGGTGAATGTGAGCAAAGATAGCAGTTAAAGCCAAGCCTGAGTGGGGCAATGTTGCAAAAAGAACCTTATAGAACATCACACGCTGGTAAATAGAGTCTGCAAGCTAGAACAATGGTGAATCACGATCTCTTTTAGAGTTATGAGAAAGAATCTTGTCAAAGAAGCTGAATGAAGATACTGCAAGAGCGGCTTTCTAAGGAAAGTGTGATGCCCAGTATTCAAATTGTGAGAAATACATGGTGAGATACTGCAAAAAAGGGGTCTATGTGCTTGATCCATGAAGGCAAGGAAAGCTCCATTAGAATGAACAAAAGAAAACATTGTTTCAAAAAAGCAAAAAAAGAGAAAAAAGAAAAAGAGAAAGAGAAAATTGAGGTGAAAACCTAAAAGGGCGCCTTGAGGAAAAGAGAAAAAGAAGAAACAACTAAAGTGAAAACCTGAAAAGGCGCTTTAGTGCAAACGACGCAGAGATCTTGAAGATTGAACCTAAGTGTGAGATGTGTTAAGCTATCAATAGAAGAAGTTCTAATGAAAGACAGAGAATTTAGAGCTTCCCTGAAGATGAAAGTTTCCCAAGTGGTCCTTAATTGACCATGATTCATGCATCATATAGTTAGGCATCCATAATGTAAGAGCATGCTAACTTGCACATCCAAAGCATTTTTACATATTTTGGCAGAAATTTGTAGATTTAATCAAGGAAAGACAATAATCAATTTTATAGCTTCGAGTGTTCAAAAAGTAAATCCAAACAAGAACGAGCGGAGATCTAGGAGAAGAAATCTAGTTAAGAATGAATAAGGATCCCGAAGAGGAAGATCCAAGCAAGAACGAGCAAAAATCTCAGAGAAAATATCCAGCTAAGAGTGAATAAAGATCTTGTAAAGGAAGATCCAACAAGGAAGGAACATAAATCGTAGAGAATAAAATCCGATAAAGAGCGAGCATAGATCTTAGAGAAATAGATCTAGCAAAGATTTCAGTTGTGTTTGTGAGAAAACAAATATATTAATTCATGATTTTCTATTTGCAGATGTAGATTGGCAAGGACATTTCGTTTATAGAGGCAGATTTCTCTAAAATATTTCGTTTGTAGAGACGGATCTCAAAACAGAAACATTTTGTTTACAGAAGTGAATTTCTCTAAAATATTATGTTTGCAGAGACGGATCTCAAGACATTCTGTTTGTAGAGACGGATTTCAACAAATATCCTGCTTACAGAGGTGGATCTCTACAAGACATTCTATTTGTAAAGACATATTTCAGTAAGAGGTTCCATTTGCAGAGGCGTATTTCGTTTACAGAGGTGGATTTTGGCATGACATTTTGTTTTAAAGGCATATTCAGCAGGATGCTCTGTTTGAAAAGGCAGATTTCAGCAAAAGCTCTGTTTATCCATACATACTTCAGTAAATCCTTCGGGCGTGATGTTAAGTCCTTTGAGTTGACAGTTTTAGAAATGATGAGAACTTTTCGATGGTTGTCAAAATAAGATTGTGGAGCGTGTTGGGCCGACTGTTCAAAAAAAAGAAGAAATAAAAAGGAAAAAGAAAAGAAAGAGAAAAAATAAAAAGAAAAGAAAAAAAGAAGAGAAGAAAGAAAAGAAAAAACAGAAAAAGATAAAGCGAGAAAAAAGAGAAAAAGAAAATGAAGAACTTTATGTTACTTGATCGAAGGTCAAATAGATCAACAACATACAAATAAGAAAGATGCTTGGTCTAATCAATCACATACATTCCAAACACATAAGAAATTGTTCAACAGAGAAAGAGAAACAAGAGATGGGATCCCATATGAGCTTCAGATAGAAAGATCAAGACACCTTAGATAGAAAAGCAATGAAATTAAAAAACTCAGTTCTTCAAGCGAGAAATTGAAAATATTTCATGTTATTTTATATTAAATTTGAATTAATTGATGATGTTTCTTTTTGCAGGATTAACTGTTCCCCAGAGGAGAGGAGAATCATCATTTTTAGTAGAATCTAGAGTTCTCAGTTAGAAGAGCTCAACCATCAAAGAATTCAGAGTTCATAATAAGAAGAACTCGCAAAGAAAGATTGAAGAGCTCATAATGAAAAGAGTTCATTTGCCGAGGAATGTGAAGAGTTTCTAATGAGAATAGCTCACTTGTTCGTGCCTTTATAGAGAGGCGGACTAGCAAAATTGAAGAACTCCTAATGAGAAGAGTTCGCCTCATAATTCCTAATGAGAAGAATTCGCCTAGCAAAGAATGAAGAATTACTAATGAGAAGAATTCACCACAAAGCTCCTAATGAAAAGAGTTCATCCAGCAAGGAATGAAAAGCTCATAATGAGAAGAGTTCGCCTTTTTAAAAGAATAAGAAGTTCATAATGAGAAGAGCTTGCTTATTCAACGCCTTTATAGAGAGGAAAATCAATGGTTTCAAGAAGAACGAGGAGTTCTTAATGAGAAGAGCTTACTTGTTTGATACCTTTGTAGAATGGTGGATTGACATGACCAAGAGGAATAAATTGGTTTATAATGAGAAGAACTAGTTCAGATTTTGTGGTTAGCCTTGAGAAAAGAACAAGGAGTTCATAATGAGAAGAGCTCACTTGTTCGACACCTTTGCAAAGAGATGGGTAGTTTGAAGGAGAGATGAAGAATTTCATAATAAGAAGAACAACTTTAAACCTCAAGAGATGAAGAATGTCAAGAGCAATTCCAAACATTAGAAGATGAATAATTTCATAATAAGAAGAACATCTTCAAATTCCACAGTTTGGCAGAAGGTTGAAGAATTTTGAAATGAGAAGAACAGCTTCAAGCTTCTGTAGTTTAGAAGATAGCCAGTGCATTCGGACAAAATCTGTGTCTTTTCAGTCTTTGCCCACTTCTTGTTCCACAACAATGAGCAAAGAGGGGCAGCTGTAAT
Organism: Hibiscus mutabilis; assembly: GCA_019671005.1. Classification (NCBI taxonomy): domain Eukaryota; kingdom Viridiplantae; phylum Streptophyta; class Magnoliopsida; order Malvales; family Malvaceae; genus Hibiscus; species Hibiscus mutabilis. The sequence goes on along the minus strand of CM033729.1, from coordinate 19,900,657 downwards.
ACCCGTATTTTGTCTGGGGGAATTTGGATATATTAAAAAATAAGGCCAAAACATACAATATAATAAATAAATAAACATCCCAAATAAATGTCAAAAAATTAGTCCAAATGTCCATTTTTACACACAAAGCCCACTATCAATTACAAGCCTAAAATCCCAATTCTTATAACTCATATACAGCTCATTGTCAGCCCAACAAAACCATTTTAAGCCCTTTTCCCGCCCAAATTCTAATCAGAAAACACACGTGGCAGCTCTTCATTGGCCCGAAACAATAGCCACCGATTGTGGTTTTCTTTCTCCCGCTCAGCTGGCATTACTGACGTCAACAGTCTAACCCCTTTATAAAGGTAGAAAGAGAAAATATCAGTCAACAATAATTAGTCATTAATTAACTATTAAATAATAATAATAATAATAAAATAATGAAAGAGAGATAGAGCTTACCTCAAAAGCCAAAAAGTTTCGGGAAATCGAATGTCGCTGGAAAGATTATCGGTCACCATAAACATCGTCGGACCTTCAACACCGCCATAGCGGAGGTATATCCCTTTTTGTCTTTTAATTCCTACAAATATAAGCAAATCGAGTTAGCTCGAAAGTTTAAAAATAATAGTAACAACCGAACTAAAAATAGGCCCGGGTTCTTATATGTGGTGGCCGGATATGTCCCCCGATCAATGGTAGAGTCGAAAATAAGCGTCACGGTTGGGTAGTTAGTTTAGGCTGGGGAAGAATGGGTCGATTCTGACAAATCAGGGCTAGATTAGGTTTTAGGGCTCAAAAATCAAGAAATTTTGGGCATTTTAGGGTTCCAATCGGTGGCCAAAAATGGCCTCACGGCAGCCGGCCGACCGGCAGATGCCGGTGATCGGAGATCGTAGGTGATTGCTGGGAAATACGTCAGAGTTTGGTTGGAGTAAGGTTATGGATCAAAGGGCGGCGTTAGCGGTGGTTTGTGGCTGGAATACTTGATGTTCTTCAAGTTCTTAACGAGCCATGAAGAACACCAAGCACAAGCAAGGTGTTTTGATCCATTCCCAGATGTTTTTTCTGGGTTTGGATCTGTTTGTCGCAGAGAAAAAGGGAAGAGAGAGTGTGAATATCTGAGAAATGGGAGTTTAGGTTAAAAAATGGGTTTCTATAGTCTGAACGGTGCGGTGTCATTTTAGGGACGGGTTTGGAGGATTGTAAACCGGGTCGGTTAGGCTTGGATCCGTTCCTTTCATTGGTAGTTTTGATGATTTGGGCTTTAATTTTGCAATGTTTTTCAATTGGGTCCCTAATTGCTTTTAATTTGACCCCGTGCTTTGTAATTCATTCAATTTAGTCCCCATTTCCCTTAATTGAACTCAGAGTTTGTAATTAGTGCAATTGGGTCACCTAGATTTTGTAATTGGGCATTAGGTTTTGTAATTGTTTCAATTTAGTCCTAATAGTAATAAAAATTAGCTTTATGTTTCAATTGTTTTCAATTTTGTCATTTATTTAATTGTTCTATTTAATTAAATGCAATTAAATTGTATTTTTGATGCATATTTTAAATTGAGCATGTAGTTTTACATGTTAGATAATTTAACCATCTAGTTTTAATTAATTATTAGAGCCATAGATTATTATGTTCTTTAATAAAAAATAAATAATTAATTAGGAAGAACATTGTAGTTAAATAAATTTATATTAAATAGAATCTTTGAGCCCCAAATTTGGATGGTGTTCCATTGTTTACAATGGGATGTTATCTCAATATTGGTTTTAAAGATGTACATTTAATATACATTTTCATTTATAATATTGACTCAGTTAATTGTTAGAACCTTAATTAGGACTAGAACTTTAATTAATTAGAAGGATTAATTAATTAGGAATATTATTAATTTAAGGGCTTTAAATATATGAAAGATGTTCAAGCAATTGTCATTTTGTCATAAAAGCCATTAAATTAATTAATATTCATAGTATAAATAATTAATTAGAACTTTTTAGGTTAGTACTTAAAACAAACAAGACAATAATAAGTCATTCATTAAAAACCTTTTATGTTGGAAATTCTTTTTTAAATATAAATAGGGGTGCCACTTAACATGGTGCTTTTAATCTCATATTCAAACAAAATGAATTTTCTTACAAAAGGATATATGCATTTTGAATTTAAATTAAATTAATAATTATGAGATAAATTAAATTCAAATAATTATTCGAAATGCCAAAATGCCACGTAAAGTTAAGGTACCGATAACGGGCGTTTGTGGGGGTGCTAATCCTTCCCCATACGTAACCGACTCCCGAACCCAATTTTAAAGTAAAAAATCTCTAGTTTGTTTTTTACGGTGTCCGGTCTACCTCGAAGTGATCGATGGCGACTCCAATTGTTTTTAAAGGAAATTAAGGATGAATTTTATTAAAATGAACCTCAAACTTTCAAAAATGTAAAAATGGATTAAAAAGGGGACAAAACCCTAATTTTCTAAAAGATCAATCGTCAGGCTATTTTACATATGTGGTTAATTCTATTAATGTCTAATCGATTACAAAAAATGATAGTAAACCAATTAAGACTAAAGTATCGGTTAGGAGGATGTGTGACCTAAAAGAACTTCTGAGATCCAAGAATAATTGATAAGACTGTTATACTTAAAATCTGGTTATGCTTGTTAATAATTTAATTTCTGAAATACTAAGTCAAGAAATGACAGAAATGCCCTTGAGGTGCAAAAATGACCAAAATACCCCTAATAATAAAAGCGATATGAGAATATACTTTTGATCTTGTAAAATAACTAATTCATCTACAAACCTCGATTTACTTGGAAAGTTTTGATAACAATATTTATACCTCTGAGAATATAAAATACTCGGATATTACCTGAATTTAGAATAAGTCTCTGAAGAAAAATTTTATGGGAATTCTTCATAAGTCTGAATAAATTAAAATGATAGGAAAGACTAAATTGATTAAAATGACTAAAATATCTTTGAGCACCAAATCTCTAAATTAACCGAAACAATGGATATACCCTAGAAATCTGAATAAACGAATAGTTAGAAGGATCGAAAGGAATAGAATAACTGAAATACCTTCAGGCATCGAAGTGTCTAAAATACCCTCAAATATTAAAATGACTAAAAACACCTCTAAGACCTAGAATAAGAAATACCAATAAAGCCAAACGAGTGTAATGGCTCTAAAAGTTGTAATATATGACCCGCGTTTGTTGGTCGTTTCTGATACTAATGTAATATTGGAAGAATATTATATGAAGGCATCTTCGATTTATTTAGAGAAAGTACATTGTTAATTGTAAGAGTAACATGTTCCTCTAAAAGGGTACATTCGGTGCTAAGGATTGAGTTTGAGTGGAATGCACATGTCCGAATACTTGGTAAGTACATCGATAATGAAAAGTATTCAATTCTAGTGGGCTTAGAGGATAGATAAGCCATTAGAAGTCTTGGATACTGTAAGTAACTATGCTGCCATTATTGGGCTAAATTATGAAACTACCCTTGAAAGTTAAAATGATCAAAATGGCCTTATGAGCAAATTGTGTAGAACCTTCCTGATATATTCAAAATCTTGATTGATCATGATCTACCAAAATTTCCAAAATCTATCATGATATATATGATTTCCTGCATAATCATGATATACCAGACATTCTGAATGATCATGATGTATAATTCCTGAATACTTGGATGAAGTTGATAATTATTAAATTCCTCTGAATATGGTTCTTGATTTCTGAAATCAGTCTAGAATGGACTATAATTCAGTGTCTCCTTTCTATAATTAGCAAAAACCCTTGAGTGATAAAACAAACAATCTAGTGTGTCCTATGATTTCATGAATAATCTCCCTAGTTGGAAACCAATCTATCCATTATGATCCTAAGTAATCCTGCTATCTGAAGCAAAAACATGACTTATGGTTCCTGATTTCTGATACAAGTATACCTGATTCATGATTCCTGATACTTCTGTTATGCTGATTAAACATCTGTCTGTATCATGAATTCCTGGCATACTACTATTAATTACTGAGATGACTATTACTGCCTAAAATTATTTTACTAGGTACTGGGATATTGACTAAAAATTGTAGGCTCAGCCCTGATCAAGCTGGTAAGTCTGCCTATATTTAGTTCTTAGGCTTTAGCTAGGGTCTGCCTATATTCGGTTCCTACGCTCCGGCTAGGGTCTGCCTGTATTTGGTTCCTACGCTTTAGTTAAGGTCCACCTGTATTCAGTTCTTACACTTCGACTAGGGTCCACCTATATTTAGTTCCTATGCTTCGGTTAGGGTAATTCTGCCTGAGACCTAAGGTAACCCCTTAGGTCGGTACCTGCACCCATTGGGCATGGGTTAATTCCTGTATAGAAGCAGTTATAGGGAACTGCATACTAGAGTTCGGTTGGAGGGTAGTTTGGTAGACACCAAATGTTTCCTGCCTCCTCCTTTGCCTCTGTTAAAATTTACAGTTGTGTGAAACCCCTGTCCACCTTTCTCGACCTACGATTGTTGGGATATACCAAACCCCCTGGCTCAATTCCTGTAAAATGTCTTTATTTTTTTATTCTTCTAGATTGTAGGATGCCCGATTGATATTCAGAAGTTCAAGTATTGAACAACCATGCTGCCTCTAAGTATGGCATAATACGAGATTCTATAACGTGATAGAACCTGTTGATGCCATGATCTTTATGTCATTTCTATGTTTTGCCTTATAACTTGTATGTTAAATTTAGCATCTTTTGGTAGTTCTGTATTATTGAGCTTTCAAGGCATGATAATGTTTTAAAAGACGATTGGGATGAGATTTCAATGTGATGTTGGGAAATGGTTTTAAATGCATTGATGGTGTCTTGTTTTTGAGCACTCCTCACTAAGCCTAGTGTGCTTACGCTCTCTTTGTCCATCAATGCAGAGAATTAAAGGCTTTGAAGGCAGCCAGAAGTAAGGGATCACAACAAGACTTGGTAACCAAAGTATGTTTTTGGATTAGACTATAAGTAATAAGGGCAATGGGGTTCTATATTTGTTTTGGGAGGTGTTTTGTTAAACTCCTTGTTTGAGCAAGTTTGTTTGATTGCTCTTGGATTGTAAATGGCCATTATAGATTATTTGTTGTGATGGTTTAAAGTTTCATGCTGTAACACCCTCAACCTATAATTGATGATTTAATATACATTGAAGATGTTACTAAAGATTTTAACTGATTTCCTGACATGTAAATTTTTTTAACAAAGTAGTTCAGTTATTGGCCCTTTTTCAGTTTTCAAACAAAACTATGTCTAGCAACCGCAGCTAGTTTTGACCCTGAATTGGTTTGTAAAATACTTTAAGCAGTTATTAAAGTGAGAATATAATTCAAGGTGAAAACTATGTATGCTGCCTAAATCCTTCCTTGTTTTTAAAATCACTACGCGATAAATGACCAACTAAGTATAAAACCGTTTAAAGCATCTTTCTAAATTTTTTAATTCTTCAAACTAAGTCAAGATGCTAGATCATACGGAATAACTACTTATTTAATATCTATACATGCCCCACTATACTAGGATGTGATGATAGTTACTGTTAGTACAAGCTAACTTGATCCAACAATGTGCAGCTCATCTTTTGATATCTAATCTAAAGTACCTACGTGTGATACAAAATACACGTTAAGTATAACTTAGTGAAACATAATCATAATAATATAAACAATAATTATAATAACACAACTCTGTAAGATGGCAAATGATTTTCAATTGTAGTTGATATCATTTTATCATATATAAATCTGCCTTACTTATATAGTTCATTTGACCAATATAATATTCAAATCAAAAGATTTGATCTGTCTTACCAGTCTTGTGTACATTAAGCTTTTTAGCTTAACTACCTGCATAATTGCATTTCAAGTATTATAGCCAAAGTATAAAATCAAGCCATTTGTAATGCAGAATTAATCATGTATCATGACTATCTTAAGAGTCATGTCATTATTGTTCTATGTTCATCAAGTGCTCACATGCATAAAAATTTCTTCAACATAAACATGCTTTCAATATGATTCATATCATCTATCAATTTTGTCATAGAATCATGATATCAATGGTTCATGATCATCAAGTAGTCCTGCTTTTATCACGTAATCATTTGCCTATCATATTCTTTAACATAACCATACTTTCATCATGCAATCATTTGCATATCATTTCCTTTATCATAGTCATACTTCCTTCATGCAATCATTTGCATATTATTTCCTTTATCATAGTCCAAAGTAAAAAATCATGTGAAGCTATGGTACACGAGTCATCACGACACGTAGTGTCTACGACGTCATAACATCTACATCGTCGAAGCGAATGAAATGAGTACGTACTCGAGGACGCTCTTTGCTCCTCATATAATCGCACTTTTTGTGCTATGTAACACCGTAGTGTTTGAACTGACTCCGTAGAGCTTTTCCTAACTCCGTAGAGCCTTTCCTACACCGTAGTGCTTTCACGCAGCTGCTAGGACTCTATGGATATCCAACTATACTAAGGATTTTCATGTGAATCTATGGTATACGAGTCTGACACCGTAGTCTCTACAACACCGTAGCGTCTGATGGTGAGTACGTACTCGAGGACACCCTTTACTCCTCGCACAACACCATAGTGTTTTTCTCTGCACCGAAGTGCCTACATTAACTCAGCACTGAAGTGCCTACATTAGGACGCAACTGCTAAGTGACTCTATGGAAGTCCAATTATACCAAAGACTTCACACTAGTACTTGGGCAATTTATTTCCTTATAGATCAATCATCATTGTTCATATAATAGGGCAATTCACATCCCATATTTCATCTTCAATATCCAATTCATCAAAACTATCAACCATAATTCGATAATGGGCATTTCATACCCAAAATTTGAAATCCGATTTATCTTAGATAAATCATTATTCCATATCCATGTATCACATATGCCATTTAATATTTCTTTGATCAACATACATTTTCATTATTATCAAAGTTGACTTATTACAAGTCTTCTTCACATCATATATATATAAACAGATAAAAATGCATTCATTCATCTCACATATATAATAAATAAATAAAATACACTCACTGGGCCATTTATTAGCATGCCTCACTAAATTCTACATGATCCTTTCCTTCATAGTACCTCTTATATTCTTTTGATTCGGATTTGACTTGGTTAACCACATGAATATAAACAAACATTTGTTAAATTCACTTCGAACAATATTTCAATCAAGCTATCTAATCATTTAACATAAAAATTTACATAATTTTTCTTCTTTCCTTATACTGTCCAAAAAAATCATTTTGGTCCTTAATGACCATTTTGAACTTCCAATAACCCTCTTCAAGCTTACTAATTAACCTTAGATACAAAATGTATCAATTCTCATTTCTGGCAGATTGCACTACCTTCAAAGAAATATTTCTATAAAATAATATACAATTCGGAATTCGATTCCATTTGTTCTGAAAGAAACTAGATTCAATAGGTTTTTCAACCATATAAATTAATAGCCCAAATTCAACTTGTACGATTTATGGCAAATTTTCAAAGTCAATTACAATGTTGGAATTCGGAATAGACTGGTGCTCTGTTTTCTGACTTTTCGTCACTTAAAAATTCATAGCTTTTGACTCGAAACTCGAAATCAGTTTCCGTTTGTTGGAAACGAAACTAGACGAACAAATCTTTACATCAGTATAAAATTCACCATCTAACCATTTTTGTATAATTTATGGTGAATTTTCAAACTTACTGCCATAATCCAGTTTTCTACACAGCTTCCACAATTAACTTCAACTTTTATACTAACTTCTCCTTAATTCTCTACTCGTCAATTTAGTCCCATTATTTGCTTTAAACCACCAACTTATCACCTTCTTCATCAAATAATTATTCACAATAGTTCCCTCTAATTTTCCTTCTTTATCGAATGGTCACTAATAATGCAAAGGTAAGGATCCAAATTTCTTAACTTTGTAAATTAGTCCTCAATTCAACATTACCACTAATTCAAAATTTCAGATTTAGTCCTTATCCAAAACCTCATTTCTGAATTGGTCACTTAACTTTGACAAATTGTCAAAATGGTCACTAATTCAATTTAACATCGGTTTAGCATTCTAACATCAATTTCACATCTCCAACATCTTTAATAACATAAATACACACCAATTCCATACAAATTTAGATTTGGTCCTTTAACTTTTAAGATTGCCGAATTAGTCCCTATCAAATTAACTTAGGGTCTTGCTTCCAAACAACAAGTCAAGCTTGCTAAATCATTAATTCAACATCACAAACCCTAAATTAAACTTGAATCCATAAACCCTAATCATCTTCATAATAATCAAAACATGTAGAGCTTAAATCCCAACTCAATATCATGATTTTAACATCATACTAGCTTGATTTCAACTTGAATTCAATCATGGAATCATAAAATCTCAAAAGCCCCAATTTGATCCATAAACCCTAATTTATTTCTCATGTGAATTCTCATCAATCAAGCATGGATTTCATGAATTATTGATATCAAAAGATAGAGCTTCAAGAGTAGAACAACTTTGTAGTTGAAGAGATTACCTAAAAATCGAGTTTCGGGGCTTGAATCGAGCTTGGAAAAATTTTCTCTTCCTTTCCATAGCATCTCACATTTTTGGCTGGAAAAGATGAATTCATCTTTTCACTATTATTATACACATGTGACTATTAAATGATTATTAAATTTATTTAATAGTGAAATTATAATTTTACCATTAAAATCTAACGGTTGAGATTAATCTTGTCATCAATCAAGGGCCAAGATTAAATCTCCCATTTCCTCTTTCCAAAATTACCCTTATAACTTTTTAAAATTTTCAAAAATGCCATTGGGGCAAAATGACCAATTTGCCCTCAAACTAGTTTTTATTTACTAGTTTGCCATTCTTGTAAAAATTCACCTAAATCTTGTTGGAATCCAACCAACTATAATAAAATATTCATAAAATAGTATTTTATGACTTTTACATGGCTTTTGGATCAGCCTCTGAAATTCCAGTTCGATCCGATTTCTCGATATTCATAAAATACTTCTACTGTGGTTTTACCTTTTCCGAGCTATTGGATTTATTCCAAAAATTCTATATTTTCATATTCGGGAAATAAACTCTATTATCCCATAAAACTTCCTTTTCCAAGGACTTAGACCGAATTTTCCTAATTCAGTCTATTATTCCGATAATTATCAAAAATCTTCATAGAATAAAATTTCTCTTAGAATTCCTTTATCGATAATCCATATGAATTTTATTAACTCGAGTTGGTTTCTTTTTATCAGTCTCAATTACTGACATGAGACCTTCCCAATAGGTCACCCATCCTATGTCCTGAGCACGCTTAACTTTGCAGTTCGATCTAAATTCAATATCTTATACTACATTTTTATTCTCGTAATCTATATTAGATTTTTCTCCATGATCTGTTTAATCCACGTACAGGATAAAATAATTACTGATAAATTCTTCAACACCTGGAAATGACTTTTATAACCTTTTTCTATCATATGGTAAAATTTTATAATTTTTCAATTCGATATGGGTATCCAAATTCTACTTAAACTTTGACTACGATTTTCCCAATAATCAAAATATTAGATCAAACCAGTAATTCTTCATTCGATCCAAACCTATAGGTGCTCTATCTATTTATAAAATAAAACAACTAAATTTTGGGAAATTACAACTTTAGTCCTTCATCTTTTCATATTTCCACTTCTATCACCCAAGTTTTAAAACTTATCATTTTGGTCACTAAACTTTAACCTTAAATTCCCATTCCAATTTTCCTTGGATTTTAACCAAATTTTGTGAGCATTCTATTTTACTCGTTCTCTATCACATGACACCTTAAAACCTCAGAAACTTCTTTTCTACAGTCCATAATTGAGAAAATCCTAACTTTTGCATTTTTGTCATTTTAGTCACTAAGTAAGCTTTTAAGTCCTTATCTTAGTACTAAATGACCCTAAATTAACATAGCAAATTTTGGGGTATTACAATATTTCCCCCTTAAGAAAATTCATCCTCGAATTTTCAAAACGTACATGTTTTAAATAGTTTTGGGTACTATTCTCTCATTTTCTTCTTGGTCTCCTTAGTTGCCTCATCCGCTTTATGGTTCATCCAAAGGATTTTGACCAATGGAATTTTCTTATTCCTTTCAATTCCATAGGCTAAGATTTTCATCGGTTCTTCGTCATACGTCAAATATTGGGTTATAGTTCAACTTCTTTTCCCACAATCCCGTGTTCTCAATAATTTAGGCTTGTAACTTATCTTCAAAGATCAGAATAGTTCAATCTAAATATTTTTTTCTATTAAAAATTTCTTTTCTTTTCTTTTTTCTTTTCACCATGAACTGGTCCAAGTAGGGTTGAGACACCCTATTCATCAAATTCTTATATGTGGCAGAGCGTTTGTAAGTCCAAATAGCATCATTAAGAACTCATAGTATCCATAACGAGTTCTGGGTACTGTCTTCATTATATTTTCTTCTTTAACTTTTAACTGATAATAACTAATTAAAGGTCGATTCTTTGGTAACACAACTACACCTCGGTACTGGTCAAACAAATCCCCAATCCTTAGTAACGGATTATTTATTCTTTATTGTTACCCTATTTAACTGTTGATGATATATACTTAATCGTAAAAAATCATCTTTCTTCTTTACTAATAATACTGAAGCACTTCATAGTAACTCACTCAATCGAACATAACTCCAATTTAATAGCTCTTACAGCTGAGCTTTCAGTTCCTCTAACTGGGTTGGTGCCTTTCTATAAGGTGCTATCAATACCTACTTTATTCTCAAATTAAACTTCAATATCGAACTATACCTCTTAATCTAGAGGTAATCCTAGTAATTCATCCGAAAACACATTTGGAAATTTCCTTACAATCGGAGTATTCTCTATCTTCTTATAATTACTGTACCAGTTCTCTATTATATAGATAATTCATTCTAAATAGAAGTTAACTATCATATTTATTTCAATGTGTTGTATCCACTATGAGTCTTTTCTTAAAAATTCGTCAACTGACGAAATCTAACAGCATCTTATTTTTCTTATAACCATTAGAGTCTCATTCATACTACTGAGGAGCTACACCAAGGTATACAAGAAATATATCAGTAGCATCACATCCTAGGGGCATGTACACTTTAACAAAATCATATTGTACTAGGTTTAACATCTAGAATCGGCTAAACCTTTGCTTTGATACCACTAAATGTAACACCCTCAATGTATATTTGATGATTTAATATACATTGAAGATGTTACTAAAGTTTTTAACTGATTTCCTGACTTGTAATTTTTTTAACAAAGTAGTTAAGTGGTTGGCCCTTTTTCGGTTTTCAAACAAAACTATGTCTAGCAACCGCAACTAGTTTTGACCCCGAATTGGTTTGTAAGATACTTTAAGTAGTTATTAAAATGAGAATATAATTCAGGGTGAAAACTATGTATGCTGCCTAGATCCTTTCTTGTTTTTAAAATACTACGCGATAAATGACCAACTAAGTATAAAACCGTTTAAAACATCTTTCTAAAATTTTTAATTCTTCAAACTAAGTCATGATGCTAGATCATACAGAATAGCTACTTATTTAATATCTATATATGCCCCACTATACTAGGATGTGATGATACTTACTGTTAGTACAAGCTAATTTGATCCAACAATGTGCAACCCCTCTTTTGCTATCTAATCCGAAGTACCTATATGTGATACAAAACACACGTTAAGTATAACTTAGTGAAACATAATCATAATAATATAAACAATAATTATAATAACACAGCTCTGTAAGATGGCAAATGATTTTCAATTGCAGTTGATATCATTTTATCATACATAGAACTGCCTTACTTATATAGTTCATTTGACCAATATAATATTCAAATCAAAAGATTTGATCTGTCTTACCAGTCTTGTGTACATTAAGCTTTTTAGCTTAACTTCTTGCATAATTGTATTTCAAATATTATAGCCAAAGTATAAAATCCAGCCATCTGTAATGCATAATTAATCATGTATCATGACTATCTTAAGAGTCATGTCATTATTGTTCTATGTTCATCAAGTGCTCACATGCATAAAAATTTCTTCAACATAAACATGCTTTCAATATGATTCATATCATCTATCAATTTTGTCATAGAATCATGATATCAATGGTTCATGATCATCAAGTAGTCGTGCTTCTATCACATAATCATTTGCCTATCATATTCTTTAACATAGCCATACTTTCATCATGCAATCATTTGCATATCATTTCCTTTATCATAGTCATACTTCATTCATGCAATTAGTTGTATATTATTTCCTTTATCATAGACCAAAGTACAATATCATGTGAAGCTATGGTATGCAAGTTATCACGACACCGTAGTGTCTCACTGACGTCATAACGTCAACATTACCAAAGCGACTGAAATGAGTACGTGCTCGAGGACGCTCTTTGCTCCTCATATAATCGCACTTTTTGTACTATGTAACACCGTAGTGTTTGAACTGACTCCGTAGAGCCTTTCCTGACTCCGTAGAGCCTTTTCCGACTCAGTAGAGCCTTTCTGCACCATAGTGCTTTCTCGCAGCTGCTAGGACTCTATGGATATCCATCTATACCAAGGATTTACATGTGAATCTATGGTATACAAGTCGACACCGTAGTCTTTACAACGCTGTAGCGTCTAATGGTGAGTACGTGCTCGGGGACGCCTTTGCTCTCGAACAACACCTTAGTGTTTTTCTCAAAGACCGAAGTGCCTACATTATCTCAAGCACCAAAGTGCCTACATTAGGACACACAGCTGCTAAGTGACTCTATGGATGTCCAATTATACCAAAGACTTCACACTAGTACTTGGGCAATTTATTTCCTTATAGATCAATCATCATTGTTCATATAACAGGGGCAATTCACATCCCATATTTCATCTTCAATATCCAATTCATCAAAACTATCAACCATAATTCGATAATGGGCATTTCATACCCAAAATCTGAAAATCGATTTATCTTAGATAAATCATTATTCCATATCCATGTATCACATATGCCATTTAATATTTCTTTGATCAACATACATTTTCATTACTATCAAAATTGACTTATTGCAAGTCTTCTTCACATCATATATATATAAACAGATAAAAATGCATTCATTCATCTCACATATATAAATAAATAAATAAATAAAATACACTCACTTGGGCCATTTATTAGCATGCCTCACTAAATTCTACTCGATCATTTCCTTCATAGTACCTCGAATCTTCTTTTGATTGGATTTGACTTAGTTAACCACATGAATATAAACAAACATTTGTTAAATTCACTTGAACAATATTTCTATCAATCAATCTAACCATTTAACATAATAATTTCCATAATTTTCCTTCTTTCCTTATCTTTGTCCAAAAAATCATTTTGGTCCTTAATGACCATTTTGAACTTCCAATAACCCTCTTCAAGCTTACTAATTAACCTTAGATACAAAATGTATCAATTCATTTTTCAGCAGATTGCACTACCTTCAAAGAAATATTTCTATAAAATAGTCCACAACTCGGAATTCGATTCCGTTTGTTCTAAAAGAAACTAGATTCAATAGGCTTTTCAACCATATAAATTAATATCCCAATATCAACTTGTACGATTTATGGAAAATTTTCAAAGTCAATTACAATGCTAGAATTCGGAATAGACTTGGTGCTCTATTCTCGACCTTTCGTCACTTAAAAATTCATATCTTTTGACTCGAAACTCGAAATCGTTTCCGTTTGTTGGAAACAAAACTAGGCGAACAAATATTTACATCAATATAAAATTCACCATCTAACGATTTTTGTATAATTTATGGTGAATTTTCAAACTTACTGCCATAATCCAGTTTTCTACATAGCTTCAACAATTAACTTCAACTTTTATACTAACTTCTCCTTAATTCTCTACTTGTCAATTTAGTCCCATTGTTTGCTTTAAACCACCAACTTATCACCTTCTTCATCAAATAATTATTCACAATAGTTCCCTTTAATTTTCCTTCTTTATCGAATGGTCACTAATAATGCAAAGGTAAGGATCCAAATTTCTTAACTTTGCAAATTAGTCCTCAATTCAACATTACCACCTTAATTCCATCATTACAACTAAAATTCAGATTTAGTCCTTATCCAAAACTTCATTTCTGAATCGGTCACTTAACTTTGACAAATTGTCAAAATGGTCACTAATTCAATTTAAATCGGTTTAGCATTCTAACATCAATTTCACATCTCCAACATCCTTAATAACATAAATACACACCAATTCCATACAAATTCAGATTTGGTCCTTTAACTTTTAAGATTGCCGAATTGGTCCCTATCAAATTAACTTAGGGTCTTACTTCCAAACAACAAATCAAGCTTACTAAATCATTAATTCAACATCACAAACCCTAAATTAAACTTGAATCCATAAACCCAAATCATCTTCATAATAATCAAAACATGTAGAGCTTAAATCCCAACTCAATATCATGATTTTAACATCATACTAGCTTGATTTCAACTTGAATTCAATCATGGAATAATAAAATCTCAAAAGCCCCAATTTGATCCATAAACCCTAATTTATTTCTCATGTGAATTCTCATCAATCAAGCATGGATTCCATGAATCATTGATATCAAAAGATAGAGCTTCAAGAGTAGAACAACTTTGTAGTTGAAGAGATTACCTAAAAATCGATTTTCAGGGCTTGAATCGAGCTTGGAAAATTTTTCTCTTTCTTTCCATAGCATCTCACGTTTTTGGCTGGAAAAGATGAATTCATCTTTTCACTATTATTATACACATGTGACTATTAAATGATTATTAAATTCATTTCATAGTGAAATTACAATTTTGCCATTAAAATATAACGGTTGAGATTAATCTTATCATCAATCAAGGGCCAAGATTAAATCTCTCATTTCCTCTTTCCAAAATTAGCCTTATAGCTTTTTAAATATTTCAAAAATCCCATTGGGGCAAAATGACCAATTTGCCCTCCAACTAGTTTTTATTTACTAGTTTGCCATTCTTGTAAAAATTCAACTAAATCTAGTTGGAATCCAACCAACTATAATAAGATATTCATAAAATAGTATTTTATGACTTTTTCATGGCTTTTGGATCAGCCTCTAAAATTTCACTTCGATCTGATTTTCTGATATTCATAAAATACTTCTACTGCGATTTTACCTTTTCCGAGCTATTGGATTTATTCCAAAAATTTTATATTTCCATATTCGGAGATAAACTCTATTATCCAATAAAATTCCTTTTCCAAGGACTTAGACTAAATTTTCCTAACTCGGTCTATTATTCCGATAATTATTGAAAATCTTCATAGAATAAAATTTCTCTTAGAATTCCTTTATCGATAATCCATACGAATTTTATTAACTCGAGCTGATTTCTTTTTATCAATATCAATTACTGACATGAAACCTTCCTAATAGGTCACCCATCATATGTCCTGAGCACGCTTAACTTTGCAGTTCGATCTAAATTCAATATCTTATACTGCATTTTTATTCCCGTAATCTATATTAGATTTTTCTCCATGATATGTTTAATCCACGTACAGGATAAAATAATTACTGATAAATTCTTCAACACCTGGAAATGACTTTTATAACCTTTTTCTATCATAGTGAAACATAATCATAATAATATAAACAATAATTATAATAACGCAGCTCTATAAGATGGCAAATGATTTTCAATTGCAGTTGATATAATTTTATCATATATAGAATTGTCTTACTTATATAGTTCATTTGACCAATATAATATTCAAATCACAAGATTTGATATGTCTTACTAGTCTTGTGTACATTAAGCTTTTTAGCTTAACTACTTGCATAATTGCATTTCAAGTATTATAGCCAAAGTATAAAATAAAGCCATCTGTAATGCAGAATTAATCATGTATCATGACTATCTTAAGAGTCATGTTATTATTTTTCTATGTTAATCAAGTGCTCACATGCATAAAAATTTCTTCAACATAAACATGCTTT
The DNA here is from genome assembly GCA_019671005.1 of Hibiscus mutabilis. Taxonomy (NCBI): domain Eukaryota; kingdom Viridiplantae; phylum Streptophyta; class Magnoliopsida; order Malvales; family Malvaceae; genus Hibiscus; species Hibiscus mutabilis. The sequence goes on along the minus strand of CM033729.1, from coordinate 19,884,524 downwards.
CAATATGATTCATATCATCTATCAATTTTGTCATAGAATCATGATATCAATGGTTCATGATCATCAAGTAGTCGTGCTTTTATCATGTAATCATTTGCCTATCGTATTCTTTAACATAGCCATACTTTCATCATGCAATCAATTGCATATCATTTCTTTTATCATAGTCATACTTCCTTCATGCAATCATTTGCATATCATTTCCTTTATCATGGCCCAAAGTATAAAATCATGTGAAGCTATGGTACGCGAGTCATCACAACACCATAGTGTCTACGACGTTGTAACGTCCACATCGCAAAAGCGACTGAAAAGAGTACGTACTCGAGGAAGCTCTTTGCTCCTCATATAATCACACTTTTATGTTATGTAATACCGTAGTGTTTGAACTGACTCAGTAGAGCCTTTCCTGACTCCGTAGAGCCTTTCATGACTCTGTAGAGCCTTTCATGCACCGTAGTGCTTTCAAGCAGCTGCTAGGACTCTATGGGTATCCAACTATACCAAGGATTTTCATGTGAATCTTTGGTATACGAGTTTGACACCGTAGTGTCTACAACGCCGTAGCGTCTGATGGTGAGTATGTACTCGAGAACGCCCTTTGCTCCTCGCACAACACCTTAGTGTTTTCTTTATCTCAGCACCGAAGTGCCTACATTAGGATGCTACTGCTAAGTGACTCTATGGATATCCAATTATACCAAAGACTTCACACTAGTACTTGGGCAATTTATTTCCTTATAGATCAATCATCATTGTTCATATAATAGAGCAATTCACATCCCATATTTCATCTTCAATATCCAATTCATCAAAACTATCAACCATAATTCGATAATGGGCATTTCATACCCAAAATCTAAAATCCGATTTATCTTAGATAAATTATTATTCCATATCCATGTATCATATATGCCATTTAATATTTCTTTGATCAACATACATTTTCATTAGTATCAAAGTTGACTTATTGCAAGTCTTCTTCACATCATATATATATATAAACAGATAAAAATACATTCATTCATCTCACATATATAATAAATAAAATATACTCACCTGGGCCATTTATTAGCATGCCTCACTAAATTCTACTCGATCCTTTCCTTCATAGTACCTCGAATCTTCTTTTGATTCGAATTTGACTTGGTTAACCACATGAATATAAACAAACGTTTGTTAAACTCACTTCGAACAATATTTCAATCAAGCTATCTAATCATTTAACATAAAAATTTCCATAATTTTCTTTCTTTCCTTACACTGTCCAAAAATTCATTTTGGTCCTTAATGACCATTTTGAACTTCCAATAACCCTTTTCAAGTTTACTAATTAACCTTAGATACAAAATGTATCAATTCTCATTTTCTGGTAGATTGCACTACCTTCAAATAAATATTTCTATAAAATAATCTACAACTCGGAATTCGATTCTGTTTGTTCTGAAAGAAACTAGATTCAATAAGATTTTCAACCATATAAATTAATATTCCAAATTCAACTTGTATGATTTATGGCAAATTTTCAAAGTCAATTACAATGCTGGAATTCGGAACAGAGTAGTGCTCTGTTTTCTGACCTTTATCACTTAAAATTTCATATCTTTTGACTCAAAACTCGAAATCGGTTTTTGTTTGTTGGAAACAAAACTAGACGAACAAATATTTACATCGGTATAAAATTCACCATCTAACCATTATTGTAGAATTTATGGTGAATTTTTAAACTTACTGCCATAATCTAGTTTTCTACACAGCTTCCATAATTAACTTCAACTTTTATACTAACTTCTCCTTACTTCTCTACTTGTCAATTTAGTCCCATTATTTTCTTTAAACCACCAACTTATCACCTTCTTCATCAAATAATTATTCACAATAGTTCCCTCTAATTTTCCTTCTTTATCGAATGGACACTAATAATGCAAAGGTAAAGATCCAAATTTCTTAACTTTGTAAATTAGTCCTCAATTCAAAATTACCACCTTAATTCCATCATTACAACTAAAATTCAAATTTAGTCCTTATCCAAAACCTCATTTTTGAATTGGTCACTTAACTTTGATAAATTGTCAAAATGGTCACTAATTCAATTTAACATCGGTTTAGCATTCTAACATCAATTTCACATCTCCAACATCCTTAATAACATAAATACACACCAATTCATACAAATTCAGATTTGGTCCTCTAACTTTTAAGATTGCCGAATTGGTCCCTATTAAATTAACTTAGAGTCTTGCTTCCAAACAACAAATCAAGCTTACTAAATCATTAATTCAACATCACAAACCCTAAATTAAACTTGAATCCATAAACCTTAATCATCTTCATAATAATCAAAACATGTAGAACTTGAATCACAACTCAATATCATGATTTTAACATTATACTAGCTTGATTTCAACTTGAATTCAATTATAGAATCATAAAACCTCAAAAGCCCTAATTTGATCCGTAAACCCTAATTTATTTCTCATGTAAATTCTCATCAATCAAGCATGGATTCCATGAATTATTGATATCAAAAGATAGAGCTTGAAGAGTAGAACAACTTTGTAGTTGAAGAGATTACTTGAAAATCGAGTTTCGGGGCTTGAATCGAGCTTGGAAAAAAATTTCTCTTTCTTTCCCTAGCATCTCACATTTTTTGGCCAGAAAAGATGAACATCTTTTCACTATTATTATACACATGTGACTATTAAATGAATATTAAATTCATTTAATAGTGAATTACAAATTTGCCATTAAAATCTAACTGTTAAGATTAATCTTATCATTAATCAATGGCCAAGATTAAATCTCTCATTTCCTCTTTCCAAAATTACCCTTATAAATTTTTAAATATTTCAAAAATGCCATTGGGGCAAAATGGCCTATTTGCCCTCCAACTAGTTTTTATTTACTAGTTTGCCATTCTTGTAAAAATTCAACTAAATCTAGTTGGAATCCAACCAACTATAATAAAATATTCATAAAATAGTATTTTATGACTTTTCCATGGCTTTTGGATCAGCCTCTGAAATTCCAGTTCAATCCGATTTTCCGATATTCATAAAATACTTCTACTGCGATTTTACCTTTTCCAAGCTATTGGATTTATTCCGAAAATTCTATATTTCCATATTTGGGAAATAAACTCTATTATCCCATAAAACTTCCTTTTCCAATGACTTAGACTGAATTTTCCTAACTCAGTCTATTATTCTGATAATTATCGAAAATCTTCATAGAATAAAATTTCTCTTAAAATCCTTTATCGATAATCCATACGAATTTTATTAACTCGAGCTGATTTATTTTTATCAGTCTCAATTACTGACATGAGACCTTCCCAATAGGTCACCCATCCTATGTCTTGAGCACGCTTAACTTTGCAGTTCGATGTAAATTCAATATCTTATACTATATTTTTATTCCCGTAAATTATATTAAATTTTTCTCCATGATCTGTTTAATCCATGTACAGGATAAAATAATTACTGATCAATTATTCAACACCTGAAAATGACTTTTATAACATTTTTCTATCATATGGTAAAATTTCATAATTTTTCAGTTCGATATGGGTATCCAAATTCTCTTAAACTTTGACTATGATTTTCTCGATAATCGAAATATCAGATCAAACCAGTAATTTCTCATTCGATCCACACCTATAGACGCTCTATCTATTTATAAAATAAAACACCTAACTTTTGGGAAATTATAACTTTGGTCTTTCAACTTTTCATATTTCCACTTCTGTCACCCAAGTTTTAAAACTTATCATTTTGGTCACTAAACTTTAACCTTGAATTCCCATTCCAATTTTCCTTGGATTTTAACCAAATTTTGTGAGTATTCTATTTTACTCGTTCTCTATCACATAACACCTTAAAACCTCATAAACTTTTTTTCTACAGTCCATAATTGAGAAAATCCTAACTTTTGCATTTTTTGTCATTTTAGTCACTAAGTAAGCTTTCAAGTCCTTACGATAATAACTAATTAAAGGTCGATTCTTTGGTTAACACAACTACACCTCATCAATAATTTAGGCTTCAAACAAATCCCCAATCCTTATAGTTCAATCTAATTATTTATTCTTTATTGTTTTCTATTTTTTTTTGATGATATATGAACTTAATCGTAAAAAATCATCTTTCTTCTTTACTAAGTCCAAATAGCATCATTAAGCACTCCATTTAACTATCTTCATTATATTTTCTTCTTTAACTTTTCGATAACTAATTAAACTCCATTCTTTTTAACTAGCTCTTCAAACAAATCCCCAATCCTTAGTAACGGATTATTTATTCTTTATTGTTACCCTATTTAATCTGATGGTTGTAAAAAATCATCTTTCTTCTTTTTCTATAAGCACTTCATAGTAATCAATAACAATTTAATAGCTTTATTCTCAAATTAAACTCAATAACTTTATTCTCAAATTAAACTTATACGAACTATACCTCTTAATCTAGAGGTAATCCTAGTAATTCATCCAAAACACATTTGGAAATTTCCTTACAATCGGAGTATTCTCTATCTTCTTATAATTACTGTACCAGTTCTCTATTATATAGATAATTCATTCTAAATAGAAGTTAACTATCATATTTATTTCAATGTGTTGTATCCACTATGAGTCTTTTCTTAAAAATTCGTCAACTGACGAAATCTAACAGCATCTTATTTTTCTTATAACCATTAGAGTCTCATTCATACTACTGAGGAGCTACACCAAGGTATACAAGAAATATATCAGTAGCATCACATCCTAGGGGCATGTACACTTTAACAAAATCATATTGTACTAGGTTTAACATCTAGAATCGGCTAAACCTTTGCTTTGATACCACTAAATGTAACACCCTCAATGTATATTTGATGATTTAATATACATTGAAGATGTTACTAAAGTTTTTAACTGATTTCCTGACTTGTAATTTTTTTAACAAAGTAGTTAAGTGGTTGGCCCTTTTTCAGTTTTCAAACAAAACTATGTCTAGCAACCGCAACTAGTTTTGACCCTGAATTGGTTTGTAAGATACTTTAAGTAGTTATTAAAATGAGAATATAATTCAGGGTGAAAACTATGTATGCTGCCTAGATCCTTTCTTGTTTTTAAAATACTACGCGATAAATGACCAACTAAGTATAAAACCGTTTAAAACATCTTTCTAAAATTTTTAATTCTTCAAACTAAGTCATGATGCTAGATCATACAGAATAGCTACTTATTTAATATCTATATATGCCCCACTATACTAGGATGTGATGATACTTACTGTTAGTACAAGCTAATTTGATCCAACAATGTGCAACCCTCTTTTGCTATCTAATCCGAAGTACCTATATGTGATACAAAACACACGTTAAGTATAACTTAGTGAAACATAATCATAATAATATAAACAATAATTATAATAACACAGCTCTGTAAGATGGCAAATGATTTTCAATTGCAGTTGATATCATTTTATCATACATAGAACTTTTTTACTTATATAGTTCATTTGACCAATATAATATTCAAATCAAAAGATTTGATTTGTCTTACAGTCTTGTGTACATTAAGCTTTTTTAGCTTAACTTCTTGCATAATTGTATTTCAAATATTATAGCCAAAGTATAAAATCCAGCCATCTGTAATGCATAATTAATCATGTATCATGACTATCTTAAGAGTCATGTCATTATTGTTCTATGTTCATCAAGTGCTCACATGCATAAAAATTTCTTCAACATAAACATGCTTTCAATATGATTCATATCATCTATCAATTTTGTCATAGAATCATGATATCAATGGTTCATGATCATCAAGTAGTCGTGCTTCTATCACATAATCATTTGCCTATCATATTCTTTAACATAGCCATACTTTCATCATGCAATCATTTGCATATCATTTCCTTTATCATAGTCATACTTCATTCATGCAATTAGTTGTATATTATTTCCTTTATCATAGACCAAAGTACAATATCATGTGAAGCTATGGTATGCAAGTTATCACGACACCGTAGTGTCTACGACGTCATAACGTCAACATTACCAAAGCGACTGAAATGAGTACGTACTCGAGGACGCTCTTTGCTCCTCATATAATCGCACTTTTTGTACTATGTAACACCGTAGTGTTTGAACTGACTCCGTAGAGCCTTTCCTGACTCCGTAGAGCCTTTTCTGACTCCGTAGAGCCTTTCCTGCACCATAGTGCTTTCTCGCAGCTGCTAGGACTCTATGGATATCCATCTATACCAAGGATTTACATGTGAATCTATGGTATACAAGTCTGACACCGTAGTCTTTACAACGCTGTAGCGTCTAATGGTGAGTACGTACTCGAGGACGCCCTTTGCTCCTCGAACAACACCTTAGTGTTTTTCTCAGCACCGAAGTGCCTACATTATCTCAGCACCAAAGTGCCTACATTAGGACACAGCTGCTAAGTGACTCTATGGATGTCCAATTATACCAAAGACTTCACACTAGTACTTGGGCAATTTATTTCCTTATAGATCAATCATCATTGTTCATATAACAGGGCAATTCACATCCCATATTTCATCTTCAATATCCAATTCATCAAAACTATCAACCATAATTCGATAATGGGCATTTCATACCCAAAATCTGAAATCTGATTTATCTTAGATAAATCATTATTCCATATCCATGTATCACATATGCCATTTAATATTTCTTTGATCAACATACATTTTCATTACTATCAAAATTGACTTATTGCAAGTCTTCTTCACATCATATATATATAAACAGATAAAAATGCATTCATTCATCTCACATATATAATAAATAAATAAATAAAATACACTCACTTGGGCCATTTATTAGCATGCCTCACTAAATTCTACTCGATCATTTCCTTCATAGTACCTCGAATCTTCTTTTGATTCGGATTTGACTTGGTTAACCACATGAATATAAACAAACATTTGTTAAATTCACTTCGAACAATATTTCTATCAATCAATCTAACCATTTAACATAATAATTTCCATAATTTTCCTTCTTTCCTTATACTGTCCAAAAAAATCATTTTGGTCCTTAATGACCATTTTGAACTTCCAATAACCCTCTTCAAGCTTACTAATTAACCTTAGATACAAAATGTATCAATTCTCATTTTCTGGCAGATTGCACTACCTTCAAAGAAATATTTCTATAAAATAGTCCACAACTCGGAATTCGATTCCGTTTGTTCTAAAAGAAACTAGATTCAATAGGCTTTTCAACCATATAAATTAATATCCCAATATCAACTTGTACGATTTATGGAAAATTTTCAAAGTCAATTACAATGCTAGAATTCGGAATAGACTGGTGCTCTGTTCTCTGACCTTTCGTCACTTAAAAATTCATATCTTTTGACTCGAAACTCGAAATCAGTTTCCGTTTGTTGGAAACAAAACTAGGCGAACAAATATTTACATCAATATAAAATTCACCATCTAACGATTTTTGTATAATTTATGGTGAATTTTCAAACTTACTGCCATAATCCAGTTTTCTACATAGCTTCAACAATTAACTTCAACTTTTATACTAACTTCTCCTTAATTCTCTACTTGTCAATTTAGTCCCATTGTTTGCTTTAAACCACCAACTTATCACCTTCTTCATCAAATAATTATTCACAATAGTTCCCTTTAATTTTCCTTCTTTATCGAATGGTCACTAATAATGCAAAGGTAAGGATCCAAATTTCTTAACTTTGCAAATTAGTCCTCAATTCAACATTACCACCTTAATTCCATCATTACAACTAAAATTCAGATTTAGTCCTTATCCAAAACTTCATTTCTGAATCGGTCACTTAACTTTGACAAATTGTCAAAATGGTCACTAATTCAATTTAAATCGGTTTAGCATTCTAACATCAATTTCACATCTCCAACATCCTTAATAACATAAATACACACCAATTCCATACAAATTCAGATTTGGTCCTTTAACTTTTAAGATTGCCGAATTGGTCCCTATCAAATTAACTTAGGGTCTTACTTCCAAACAACAAATCAAGCTTACTAAATCATTAATTCAACATCACAAACCCTAAATTAAACTTGAATCCATAAACCCAAATCATCTTCATAATAATCAAAACATGTAGAGCTTAAATCCCAACTCAATATCATGATTTTAACATCATACTAGCTTGATTTCAACTTGAATTCAATCATGGAATAATAAAATCTCAAAAGCCCCAATTTGATCCATAAACCCTAATTTATTTCTCATGTGAATTCTCATCAATCAAGCATGGATTCCATGAATCATTGATATCAAAAGATAGAGCTTCAAGAGTAGAACAACTTTGTAGTTGAAGAGATTACCTAAAAATCGATTTTCAGGGCTTGAATCGAGCTTGGAAAATTTTTCTCTTTCTTTCCATAGCATCTCACGTTTTGGCTGGAAAAAAAGATGAATTCATCTTTTCACTATTATTATACACATGTGACTATTAAATGATTATTAAATTCATTTCATAGTGAAATTACAATTTTGCCATTAAAATATAACGGTTGAGATTAATCTTATCATCAATCAAGGGCCAAGATTAAATCTCTCATTTCCTCTTTCCAAAATTAGCCTTATAGCTTTTTAAATATTTCAAAAATCCCATTGGGGCAAAATGACCAATTTGCCCTCCAACTAGTTTTTATTTACTAGTTTGCCATTCTTGTAAAAATTCAACTAAATCTAGTTGGAATCCAACCAACTATAATAAGATATTCATAAAATAGTATTTTATGACTTTTTCATGGCTTTTGGATCAGCCTCTAAAATTTCACTTCGATCTGATTTTCTGATATTCATAAAATACTTCTACTGCGATTTTACCTTTTCCGAGCTATTGGATTTATTCCAAAAATTTTATATTTCCATATTCGGGAGATAAACTCTATTATCCAATAAAAATTCCTTTTCCAAGGACTTAGACTAAATTTTCCTAACTCAGTCTATTATTCCGATAATTATTGAAAATCTTCATAGAATAAAATTTCTCTTAGAATTCCTTTATCGATAATCCATACGAATTTTATTAACTCGAGCTGATTTCTTTTTATCAATATCAATTACTGACATGAAACCTTCCTAATAGGTCACCCATCATATGTCCTGAGCACGCTTAACTTTGCAGTTCGATCTAAATTCAATATCTTATACTGCATTTTTATTCCCGTAATCTATATTAGATTTTTCTCCATGATATGTTTAATCCACGTACAGGATAAAATAATTACTGATAAATTCTTCAACACCTGGAAATGACTTTTATAACCTTTTTCTATCATATGGTAAGATTTTATAATTTTTCAGTTCGATCTGGGTATCCAAATTCTACTTAAACTTTGACTACGATTTTCCCAATAATCAAAATATTAGATCAAACCAGTAATTCCTCATTCGATCCAAACCTATAGGTGCTCTATCTATTTATAAAATAAAACACCTAAATTTTGGGAAATTACAACTTTAGTCCTTCATCTTTTCATATTTCCACTTCTATCACCCAAGTTTTAAAACTTATCATTTTGGTCACTAAACTTTAACCTTGAATTCCCATTCCAATTTTCCTTGGATTTTAACCAAATTTTACGAGTATTCTATTTTACTCGTTCTCTATCACATGACACCTTAAAACCTCAGAATCTTCTTTTCTACAGTCCATAATTGAGAAAATCCTAACTTTTGCATTTTTGTCATTTTAGTTACTAAGTAAGCTTTTAAGTCCTTATCGTAGTACTAAATGACCCTAAATTAACATAGCAAATTTTGGGGTATTGCACATGCTTTGTTTGATTGGTTTCTAGGAAGCATGCCTCTAGATTTACGTTTGAAGTTTGATACCGTGAATTGATGTTTAAATTGAGTTGCTTTGTTGTGGATTGATTCTTAATTAAGTTGGATGCATGTTAGGGTGTTTTGGTATGTTCAAAAGCAAGTTAAACCAGCAAGAATGGACATTGCAGTTCCAAGCGTATCGGTACGGGTGTCCCTATTTCGTTACGGGTAAGCCATTTCAGGCTTAGCGTATCGGTACTTGGGAAATTGTTTCGGTACGGGCCTAGGAATAATTGGTCAGTATTTCGGTACTTGGGGAGGCGTTTCGATACGGTACAATGTTTTCATAAAGGGCGTTTCAATACGCGGGAGTGTATCAGAATGAGTTTTGGCTATTGGAATTTTAGAGTCTGAAATAACGAAGGCGTATTGAAACACCTCTTGTACGTACCGGTACGGTGGCAGTTAAGTTGGTTATTTGGAATACTCTGAAGTTTTATTTTCTTATGTTTTGGTCCCTGAATGTTGTAGATGTAATTGAATGAGTTTGGATGACCTTTTTCAATTTGATTTTTGACATGTAAGCACGAAACCTACTTAATTAAAGAGTGGTAATATAAAAATAAGCTAAGACCCTATAGTTTTTTTGAATTTGCAATTTGATCCCTAAATTGCTTTTGTGATCAATTGGATGTTAATTCAACGCTCGATTGAGTTGGGTTTCACCTGAGATCAATATGTACATGTAAGATAATAATTGTGCATCTAGACAAGATAAAGGAAAAAATGGGCTCGTTTCGAGTTTAATTCTTTACGGTTTACTTTGGTAAATCTAATGTAACTCGCTCAGTTTGGTCTTGCGACTAGGCCGGGTCGAGGGGGTTAGATTTGATGGTATCAAGGACAGGTTTGCAATATTTGGGAATTAGTATGGTTGTTGTAATGTGTTGTGACTTGTTTTGAATTGATTATCATGCTTTAGATATATTTTTAGCACGATGGGACCGAGGAGAGAGTTACGATCTGGTACGGTTACTGCTACCATTAGGCAGGGAAACGAGAGGGATGATGTACCTCATGAGGGGTTGCCACCGCCCCTACCTAATCCACCTGCGAACATGGAGCAAGTACAACCTGTGCAAGTTGGGCCAGCGATGGGTGACATGGCACCTCTAATTCAGGCTATGACTGGTGTATTCCAGACAGCAGTTGGGAGTGTTCATGTGCGGCACCAGTGGTTGGGCAGGGTTTACCGTTAGAGTGTCTTTGTAGTCTGGGCAAAGTTGAGTTTCGTGGTTTAGCGCCTGAGGCTTTCGAGGATTAGTTGGCCAGTACAAAGAGGATACTAGACTAGATGGGTTGTTCTGATGCCCATAAGTTGGGTTGTGTTATGTCTCTACTACAAGGTGATGCGTATAAATGGTGGACTACCACGATATCTGGGATGGTAATCGAGGATGTAATTTGTGAGTTCTTTTCAAAAAATATAACTAGGAGTCTGGTATTAGGATGAGAGGAAACGTGAGCTTATGGCTTTAGTGTAGAGAAGTATGTCTATATCTGAGTATGAGGTGCAATTTGTGAGGCTGAGCTGGTATGCACCTGAGTTAGTTCCTGATGAGCGTAAATGATATAACCATTTTTGCTATGGGCTCGTGCAAGACGTTAAGACATACATGCTCACTGCTGATTACACAAATTTTTATGTGTTGGTGACACGAGCCAAGGATGTTGAGCAGAACCTTGGTTTGGCTTTTGGATTCTGAGGCTTTAACTCTGGTAAAAGAGCGGCTGATTCTAGTTTTGGTGGTGGTCAGGCCAAGAGACACCTTGATAGGAGGTATCGCTCTGAGTCGAGGCATGGTGAAGGTGTTGTGGTCGTGGAGCGCAAGGGTAGGGTACCCAAGTTAGAGCTCTACACAATACCTGTTGGGCTTGTGGATCACATGATCATTTGAGGTAAGATTGCCCATGTCTGGCCAGAGAGGGTCAGACACCTGCGACAGTTGTGGCCAATGCTTGTTGGAGTTATGGGTCTGAAGACTATCTAAGGCGTGATTGTCCACTGTTAGTAGGAGGTGGGCAGGGTGTTGCACCTGTTATTGCTTCGCAGAGAGGCAATGGTCGTGGCCATGGGCCGTTTCAACGCAGAGATAGTGGGCAGAGGACTGTGGCTCATACCGTTACAATCCAGCCTAAGAGAGGTGGACCAGCTAGGGTGTATGCGCACCGTGAGGGTCACAATGACACTGATGTAATTGCAGGTACATTCTCTTTACATTCGTTACTGTTGTATTCGTTGGTTGATTTTGGTTCTACCCATTCATACATCTTGACTGAGCGTGCACAGTTGCTTGATATACTTGTTGAAATTCTTTATGTAGGTGTTAAAGTGACTAGTTCTCTTAGGGAGACAGTCGTGGTTAGGAGGTTGTATCCTAGATGTTCGCTGATGGTTCAAGGACATGAGTTTACTGTGGATTGGATGGAGTTGCCATTCCATGGCTTTGACGTTATCTTGGACATGGATTGGTTGATCGAGCACAGGTTTATGGTGGATTTTGAGACCAAACAGATATCCTTGAGGCTATCGAATGATTTTGAGGTGGTAGTGGTTGGTGAGAACGCTAAGTTCTTGTCTAATGTTGTTTCAACTTTGGAAGCGAGTCGAATGATAGATTCTAGACGTCAGGCTTTCTTGACCTATGTTTGAATCCTGGTTCGAAGGAGTTGAGGGTGCAGGATATTCGCACTATATTTGAGTTTTCAGGTGTTTTTTTGAAAGAGTTGTCGGGGTTACCACCAGACTGCGAGGTTAAGTTTGGCATCGAGATTTTTGCATATACGACACTAGTGTCTATTGCTCTATATCGCATTGCCCTGAAAGAATTAAAGGAGTTGAATATGTAACTGCAAGAGTTGCTTGATCGATGTTTCATTAGACCAAGTGTTTCACCATATGGTGCACCGGTGTTGTTTGTGAAAAAGAAGGATGGTATGATGCAGATGTGTATAGACTATCGGCAGCTGAACAAGTTAACGATAAAGAACAAGTATCCTTTGCCATAGATAGATGATCTGTTTGATCAGTTCAGGGGTGCTTCGGTGTTTTTAAAGATAGATTTGAGGTCTGGGTACTATCAGTTGAAGGTGAAGGATGTAGATGTGCCCAATATAGCTTTTTGTACGAGGTGCGGGCGTTATGAATTCTTGGTGATGTCGTTTGGTTTGATCAATGCACCGGCTACTTTTATGGACATGATAAATCGAATATTCCATACATTTTAAAACCAGTTTATGGTTGTTTTTATCGATGATATCCTTGTGTACTCTTGTATCGAGGAGGATCATGATAGACATTTCTGGATTATGCTTCAGATGCTGTTGGCTAATCAGTTGTATGCCAAGTTAAGCAAATGTGAGTTTCGGCTTAGGGAGGTTGTTTTCCTTGGGCATGTTGTGTCAACCTAGGGAATTCCTGTTGATCCGCATAAAGTTGAGGCCGTGATGAGTTGGAAGGTGCCTAAATCTGTGATAGAAGTTCAAAGTTTCCTTGGGTTTGCTGGTTATTATCATAGGTTTGTTGAGGGGTTCTCCAGTGTAGCTGCTCCTTTGACCAAGTTGTTGCAAAAGAATGTTCGCTTTGAGTGATCAGAGGATAGGCAGCAGGCTATTGAAAGGTTGAAGAAAGATTTGACACGAGCTCCAGTCTTGGTTCAACCTGAATTAGGAAAAGAGTTTGTTGTTTATAGTGATGCGTCCTAGTTGAGCTTGGTTGCGTGTTGATGCAGTAGGGTAAGGTAGTTGTGAATGAATCGAGGTAGTTGAAGGTGCATGAGCGTAATTACCCTATTCATGATCTTGAGCTTTCCATATTTGTGTTTGCTTTGAAGATTTGGAGGCATTACCTTTATGGTGAGAAATGTATGGTTTATACAGATCATAAAAGTCTGAAGTATTTGATGTCGCAGAAGGAGTTGATTCTTAGGCAACAGAGATGGTTGGAGTTGTTTAAGGATTATGATCTGACCATAGAGTACCATTCGGGTAAGGCTAATGTTGTGGCAGATGTTTTTAGTAGGAAAGCTATTATGAAGTTGAGAGCAAAGTTTGCTCGGTTGAGTGTGACGTGTAATGGTGGGTTGTTGGCTGAGTTACAAATGAAGCTGTCCTTGTGACAGTTGATTAAGGAGAAGCAACCGTATGATGAAAGTTTGGTGCCGCATGTGAAGGATATCATGGATGGAAATTCTACGAATTTTCATTTTAATGATAATGGTGTGTTGTGTTTTAAAGGTCGAATTGTGGTGCCCGAAGATGAGGAGTTGAGGTGTACCATTTTGACCGAAGCGCATAGTAGCCCTTTTGCTATGCATCTCAGTAGTACTAAGATGTATCATGGCTTGAAGGAGGAGTACTATTGGGTTGGTCTGAAGAAAGATGTGGCTGATTATATTGCTCGCATGGTGTGTCAGCGGGTAAAGGCTGAGCATCAATTTCCTTCTGGGTTATTGTAACCTTTGAGGATATCAAAATAGAAGTGGGAAAGAATCACCATGGATTTTGTGTCTGGGTTGCCTTTGACACCGACCAAAAAGGATTCTATTTAGGTGATTGTTGATCAGTTTACGAAGTGTGAACATTTTGTGCCATTGCATACGACGTATACCTTGGATAGGTTGGCTGAGCTATACATCTCTAAGATTGTGCATTTACACGGGGTGAAAAATCCATAGTTTCAAATAGAGATCCGCGTTTAACAGCAAGGTTTTGGGTGTTCTTGCATCGTGCTCTGGGAACTCGACTGAATTTTAGTACTTCTTATCATCCTCAAACAGATGGTCAGTCAGAGCGTGTGATTCTGGTCTTGGAGGATATGTTGAGATGTTGTGTTATTGAGTTCCAGGGAACATGGGAAAAACAGTTGCCCTTGGTAGATTTTTCTTATAATAACAGTTACCAGGCTAGTATAGAGATGGCACCGTATGAGGCGTTGTGTGGTAGAAAGTGTCGTACGCCCGAGTGTTGGGCTGAGGTTGGGGTAAAGGATGTTTCCATGCCTGATGCCTTAAAAGGCACGAATGAGAAAGTGAAGTTGATATGTGAGCGCTTGAGTACACTGATTTGAAGCGTAGAGATGTAGAGTATGATGTTGGTGACCGAGTGTTTTTGAAGGTATCACCTTGGAAGAAGGTGATGCGGTTTGGGTGGAAAGGGAAGCTTATCCCGAGGTTTATTGGATCATACGAGGTTGTTGAGCGTGTGGGTCATGTTGCTTACCGTTTGAGTTTACCTACTGAGTTGGAGAGGATTCATGATGTGTTTCATGTTTCGATGTTGCAGAGGTATCAGTTAGATCCATCACATGTTATGCCGGCGGAAGATATTGAGTTGAGGCCAGATCTATCTTATGATGAGGAAACGATAGAGGTCCTTGAAACCAACAATAAAGTTTTGTTTGGTAAGACGGTCGAGCTTGTTAAGGTGTTGTGGAGGCACCGCGGTGTTTAGGAGGCCACATGGGAACGCAAGTCGGAGATGCTGGAGCAGTTTCCGTATCTATTTCCTCCAGGTAAATTTTGAGGACAAAATTTCTTAAGTGAGGGAGAGTTGTAACGCCCCAGTTTTGGGCCTAACAGTTTTGTGGTTTGTTAGACGGTTTAGTGGATCGAGTTAGGGATTCAAGTTAAATTCGGGAGTAAATATTTTTTCGTGAGATAAAAATATGGAAAAATGGTTAAAATCATATTTTAATATATGATTAATATTGGCGAAATCAATTTTGGAAAATGGATTTTGAAAGGGTGACATTTTGATTAGTGACCTAAATGTAAATTTTGAAAACTGTTTTTAAAGGTGACTAAAATGAAAAGGATCGAATTCTTAGAATCCTTAAGGAGCTATTTTACCAATTTTTTTGCTGGTGATTTCTCCCTTCAATTAATTCTTTTTAACATGTGTTTTAAAAGATAATTAAAAGGGATTTTAGATATTAAAGTTAGTTATCACTTTTAAAGAAATTTGACGTAACTTTTCTCTCTGCTTCTTTTCTGTCAAACTCTCTTATTTTCATCAAATCACAGTGGTGAGAGACTTGTTTTCTTAATTTCTTGATTTGTAATTGGTTCTTTATCTTTGATTTATAAAACCTTATTAAATTCTTGTGTTTTTCAAGTTTTAAACAAAGCAATCGAGAGAGAAATCACACAATAGAGGTAAGGTTCGTTCTTCTCGTCTATTGATGGTTATTTATTGATATTCCCAAGTATTTGATCCTTGATTTATGATTTGTAAACTGATTTTGTGTTTTTATAATGATTAATTGGTTTAATTGGGTAAAATTGATGAAATAGTGGAAGATCCGAATTGGATCTGTTTTCCAGTCTTGAGGATTGATTTTAAACATATTTTGGATGTATTATATTGTTGATAAGTTGATTTTAACAATAGAATCCCGAAATGCTTGAATCCCTAGTTGTTAAGGTTTTTAGATTTGTGTTTTTGTGAAGTTGTGGTGGCTGTGTGGTTTCTGGAAGTATTTGGATGAATTAATCTTGTTTTTAAGAGTTAATTGATGATTATGGAAGTGTTAGATTTTAGATTGTGGTTGGGTTGTGTTGTGTTTGGAAAGAGTTAGATGATGTTTTGGTTTTTGTGGTTGGGTAATTTTGAGAGGATGGTGGAAGTTATTATGGATTTGTTGTTGTAGTGTTTTCAATGCATTGAGATGCATTAATCCTCTGTTGTAATGTGGTTAAAAGAGGGGAGTCTAAACCTCAAGCTTGAACGTGAGTTCCGGAAGCTTTGGAGGTGTATTTGTCGCATCAGCAAGCGAGGCGTTGTGAGTCAGTGAGTGGAAATGCGTTTTCAACTTTGCAAAGGTTTGAAAGTTATGTTTAGGGGTTTAGATTGAGCTTGAAAAGCTAATCTAAGATCGGAAGTAAGTAAAAGATGAATTCTCTATCGGACTCAGTTTTGGCGATAGCTTGATGCACTTGTTTTACATGTTTTGATTACTCACTGTTTGTGCATATATTGAGCATGGTTTAATACTGGAAATTGGTTTCGAAATGTTGATAATGTATTTGGGAATAATGCACGGTTTGTTAATGTTCATAAACATTGTTTAATGCAAAGGTTAAGGCATTGGTTTAATGGCTTTGGTAGATGCATATGAAAACAGTGAGTTGATGATGTTGAAATGAATTATATTGGCAAGTGATGTTATGAAATGGTTTGAAAATGAAATCGGATATAGTTGGCTGGCCATTGAATTAATAGTGTACTATAATAAGTCGCCTTGGATGTTGAGGGGTTTTGATTTGGTGTACCAAAAACTCCATCCAAGTACCCTAATGGTCGAGGGGTTATATGGTACAGTAAAGTCCCGTTAGTGGGTTAAGCATCTAACCGATGAGTGGGGTTGGTGTCCCCGTGGGTTGAAAGTGTACCCGATTGTAATGTATCGCGATTGCGATTGTATCGATATTCCGGTTGAGATGGCTTGAAGTGTCGGGAGAACACTTGTTGAATCCGTGTTTTCGATGAACTATTTTGGTAAAGGAACTTGGTTAATGATCACTTGTAAGCCAATATAATTGTTGATGTATCATTGAAATGGTTTATATTATATAATGGGATTTATAAATGTTTACTCTTTAAGCTTTGCATATGGTCGTTATGCATGGGAAGGCTTAAATTGAGGTTTAGCAATGGGATTTGCTGTTGGTTAATGATACATGTTGAATATAGTTTAATATGATGGTTTTTAAAGATGTTAAGTGCATGGTTTTCAAGGCATGATAATGTTTTAAAAGGCAATTGAAATGATATTTCAATATGATGTTGATAAATGGTTTTAAATGCATTGATGGTGTCTTGCTTTTAAGCATTCCTCACTAAGCCTAGTATGCTTACGCTCTCTTTGTCATCAATACGAAGAATTAATGGCTTTGAAGACAGCGGGAAGCAAGGGATCATAACAAGACTTGGTAACCAAAGTATGTTTTTGGATTATATTATAGGTAATAAGGGCAATAGGGTTTCGTTGTTGTTTTGGAGGTGTTTTGTTAAACTCCCTTTTTGAGCAAGTTTGTTTGGTTTCTCTTGGATTGTAAATGGCCATTATAGATTGTTTGTGGTGATGGTTTAAAGTTTCATGCTTTGTTTGATTGGTTTCTAGGAAGCATGCCTCTATATTTACGTTTGAAGTATGATGCCATGAATTGATGTTAAAATTGAGTTGCTTTGTTGTGGATTGATCCTTAATTAAGTTGGATGTATGTTAGAAACATGTTAGGGTGTTTTTGGTACGTTCAAAAGCAAGTTAAACCAACAAAAATGGACATTACAGGTCCAGGCGTACCGATACGAGTGTCCTTATTTTGGTACAAGTAATCCATTTCAGGCTTAGCGTACCGGTACTCGGGAAACTATTTCGAGGGGCCTAGGAAAAATTGGCCAGTGTTTCGATACTCGGGGAGGCGTTTTGATACGGTACAATGTTTTAATGAAGGGCATTTCGATACGCGGGAGCGTATTAGAAAGAGTTTTGGCTACTAGAATTTGGGAGTCCGAAATAACAAAGGCGTATCGAAACACCTCTTGCCTGTATCGGTACGGTGGCAGTTAAGTTGGTTATTTGGAATATTCTGAAGTTATGTTTTCTTTCGTTTTGGTCCCTGAATGTTGTGGATGCAATTGAATGTGTTTGGATGACCTTTTTGATTTGATTTTTGACATGTAAGGACGAAACCTGCTTAATTAAAGATTGGTAATATAAAAATGAGCTAAGACCCTGCAAATTTTCTAAATTTGCAATTTGGTCCCTAAATTGCTTTTGTGATCAATTGGATGTCAATTCAACGCCCGATTGAGTTGGGTTTCACCTGAGATCAGTATGTACATGTAAGATAGTAATTGTGCATATAGACAAATAAAGGAAAAAATGGGTGCATTTCTAGTTTAATTCTTCATGGTTTACTTCGGTAAACCTAATGCAGCTCGCTCGGTTCGATATTGCAATTAGGCCGGGTCGAGGGGGTTATATAGTGGCGGCACCACATGTTTATTTATCTCTCATTATTTCTCGTACTAGCTTGCATGATTATGTTTATGATTAACATGAAGCATGGTAGAGCATATGTGTACCACTGAGCTTTGTAAGCTCAGCACTTGGAATCGTTGTTTTCGTGCGTAGATTGATCATTGGATCGCGGGATTAAAGAGCATTATCAGTATAAGATTCCAGCAAGTGGTGTTTACCAGAGTATAATACTTGTATTTAGTAGCCTGAGTATTCATAGAACCTTATATGCCCGAGTCTGTAATAATAATTTTAAATATTATTTTAATATACAATGTATGAACTTAGAGCTCCTATTTTGTAAATTAGTTTGTGTTTTTTATTTAATTTTATGATGTATTTGGTAATACAATATTTTGAATAAATGCTAAATCTATGTTTTTTTTAAAATGAAACTTTTGGGGTCAGATTTTTGGGTGACCTGATTGTAGTACTTTAGATCGGGGTGTTACATTTAGTGGTACTAGAGCTTAGGTTTAGCCGATTCTAGGAAATCTAGGGGTGGTATAGGTGTTGTGGTAAGGTGTCTAATGAATACAAGCCCTTAAATTAAGTTTGTACTCCTTAAGACTAGAATCCCGATGGTACAATTAGTATTGCAATGCTAAAATGGTTACGACCATGGCCGTGAGGGCCGAGTTAAGATTTGAGCTGCTCATGGAAGCAATTTTGGGTGCGAGGTTGTCCTAGAATGTTGAGGTGTAAGTTATTTGAATGATGTTGGAGTTGAGGTTGTGTCCTCCTCCTGCCACCTGAATAGTGTCTTTGTTATGTGTAGTAGTCATTTTGAAGCCTTCGGATACATTATAAGAGTTGTGGTAGAGAATAATCATATTTATGCGTGATTAACATACATGATAGGGTATGGATAACCTACTCCCAAAGTCGATCAATGGATGCACGTTAGTTGGAGGATTCTTTGTTCGCTTAAAAAGAGCCTTGTTCATACTTGGGAAGTATCATTGCCCTTCTTAAGGGCATTTCCTAGAGATAGTAGACTTAGGATCCACTAGTTCACATGAGTGTGATCGAGGTAGGATGTTTTTGTAAGTTTGATAGAGATGACTCTTTAAGAGTTGTCATACCCAAGACATTGATTTGGTTAATCTAGAGCATTACTAGCTTGTGATGTCGAGAAATGTGCTTGAGGCTTCAAGACCTTGAGAGAGAACCAACCTTTGGTAATAAGAATGAACTATTATCCTTCTATCGTGATTTTCATAGTGGTCATTTTGAGAATGGCACGACGAGGTTGTGAGACATGTTTGACCCTTTCGATGGATGTCAATGTAGAGAGTTCGATGCTGGAGAGCTTTCGGACTATCAAAGTATTCGTATATGCCGCTTGGAAAAGTCACTAAGACTTTTCTCCCATCAAGGGCATGAGTAGACATTGAGGTAAGGTCGAGTTGATGTCCTGCCTATCGCTTTTATCGAAGGACACTAACTTAGTTGAGAAAGTCAAAGATTCAGTTGCGAGGGCTCAACTCAAATAAGGTTTATTTTATCTGAGTGTTTTACATAAGTGTAAACCAGGATTGTTCGCTAATAAGTAAGTGTTTCATTTAAATAATGCATGAGCCGTCGATAGTTGCTATGTGACGGTGAAAAGCCATTATTCTCCCCTAAAGAGGATGGCTTGTTAACCGATTGTGGAGTACATGATTTTTTTTTGAAGCTAGTTTGAGAATTTGATGCTTATGATTAAAGTGTTGTAGACTAGTAATTTTAGAATGAGGTCATCTCTCTTTAAAATATGTCATGGTAATGTTTGATGTCTGTGTTGACGTACGAGATGTTTCAGCAAGTTTAGGGTGAGGGTCGCCAGATTGTATCATGAATGTTATTTTGACACTTTGTAGGACACGTGCGAATATATGAGAGTTATGAAAATGTGAACAATAACAATGAAATTACCGAGATACCCTTTTGTATGGAAAAGACTAATTACCGTGTAATTAGATAAAGAGACAAAGTGTTTGAGACTTTGTAATTCTTTTTATTGGAATCACAGTTTCCTTGGAATGAGCCGATGAACATTATTGGAGATTCGAGCTGCTCGAGATCGTTTGTTGTGATTGGGGTGCCGACTCAGTTAGAGTCAAGTACAAATTTAAGATCTTTTAGGATGTTTTGTTATTTTAACAATGATGTACTTTGTGCGAGGAGAGGAAAGGTTGTGTCTACCTCAATATCGAGAAATTTTGAGTACTTGAACACTAGGGAATTTGAGATTGGGACAACAACGTGAGTCAAAGTAATTGATAATTATTGATCGTGTGACCGATCACCACCTAAGTAAAGTGGACTTGATAAGTGATGGACTGTACAAAGTTTAGTTCAGGTTAGAGTATCATGCTGCCTATGTAGGACAATCAAGGATTGCAGGTGATGGTCGTGTGAGAGAGTATTGATACTAGCTCAATGTAGTACTGGTAACCATGTGTTTCATTAGTTAAATTTTGAGTTGAGGATTGGTTAACTCTAGAAGCCGTAAGATGTAACATCTAATTGTAATTAAGTGGGTACAGTGTTGTGGTTAAATTTAGGTTTGATGGTTTTAAGTGGAACTTGAGATCTCTTGTGTGTTTCAAAAGAATGATATAATCAAGGTAAGAGATTTTTCATGTATAGTACAAGTGCCAGTATATGGTATTTTTGGGGAGCGACAGTTTGTACCAACTCTTATGGTATTTTTGGGAGACATTAAAGAAATGTGAGTAAGTTCGTTGATGAGTGTTTGACCGATATCAGTTGAGAGTCAACCATCGAATCCTTCGGAGTTGTTTGGGATGCTTCAAGATTCCTTTAATGGAAGTAGATAGAATGATCATGGATTTTCGTAACAGATTTTTTGTACGCAGCTTCGATGGGATCACATTTTGAATAATGATAACCTTCTTGGTGAGCATCACACGTGTATCTTTGGTAAGAATAGAATTCGAGTGGAAGGTCTACTTAGATTGAGCATAGTTTAGGTCGTACGGCACTACGATGTGTACATCCCTATCTCTCGATACGATATTCGAGTTTTTTGGTGAAATTTTCTCTTTTGGTGGGATTTCACGTGATGACAGATCCTGATAAGTGTTTGGACAACACCTTCCAAGATACAATATACTTGTAACCATGACCCTTCATGGTATGGAATAAGGTTTGTAAGAGCTATATTAATTGCACAAGTTGATAACGGGCCGAGAGTTAAGGTCAATAAATGAGACCAGTTGAGATGTCTTTCGCTTTCAAAAGTCTTGTGCCAAACAAGCAAGTATATTAATAAAGGTTATTATTAGAGTCAAAGTCTTCTTCAGGGAGTCACCGCGACAAGAATCATTTCATTTTGGTCGTAAAGGTTGTTTAGCCTCTTATTCATTTAATCCTTACGACGTTGTGACAAGATCTTGTCATTTCTTATCGTATGTAATATCCCAATTTTTGGCTAGTGACCAAAACGTAAATTTTGAAAGTTTTGTTGCTAAAGTATAAACTTTGGAAAACTTCAAGGATCAAAGTGTAATTTTTAAAAGTTATGTATTTTAACCCCATAAATGAATAGTTTACCCCCAATAATGAAGTTTTCGTGTTACCCAAATTTTCGTACGGAGTTTGTATTAATGGCTATAAAGAGATAAAGTTCAAAAAAATATTCGGATAATTGGATCGAGCTAAAATTTCAGAGATAGTTCCATAGACCTTAGAAGAGTCATAAAATGTCATTTTATGGATAATTGGATATTAAAAAGATCGGAGAATTTAAATCGATCGAAATGACATGGAATGTCAATTTTTTGAGTAAGTTGATCAGTAAAGGGCATTTTGGTCACTTTGCCCCAAAAGGGACATGGAGGGAATTTTGAGATTTCTTTTATGGATAGATAGTGGCTGATTCGAATCCAACTAATTCTACTTGGAATGTTACAAAATGGCAAATTAGAAATATAAATCTAGTTGGAGGGTATTTTTGGAAAGGGGAATTTATTGAATTAAAAATTCATTTTTAATGATAAAAGTGTCTTAAATATATGAATTGTGAAGGAATTATCAGCGAAAATACTCTCCAAAACGTTGGTGAAGAGAAAAAAGAAGAGAAAAAATTTACAAGCTCGATTTAAGCCTTGAATCTTAGTTTTCAAGTAATCTTTCGAACTACAAAGTTTTTCTACTCTTTGAGCTCTATCTTTTGATGTAAATAATTCATAAAATACTTTCTTTGTTAATGTGATTTGATATGAGGAAGAAATTAGGGTTTATGAACAAATTGGGGCTTTTATGATTTTATGAATCCATGGTTGATTTTAAGTTAGAATCATGCTTGTATGATGTTAGAATCATGTTATTGAGTTGGGATTTAAAACCTACATATTTCGGTTTGTATAGAGAATATTAGGGTTTATGGATTCAAGTCTAACTTAGGGTTTGTGATGTTGGATTAATGATCTAGTAAACTTGATTTGTTGTTTGGAAGCAAAACCCTAAGTTAAATACATAGGGACCATTTCGGCAAGCTTCAAAATTAAGGGACCAGATCTGATTTTTATGAATTTGATGTGTATTTATATTATTAATGATGTTAGAGACATGAAAATGAAGTTAGAATGTTAAACCGATGATTAATCACATTAGTGACCATTTTGACAAATTGTCAAACTTGAATGGTCTATTCGGCAAAGAGGATAAGTAGGAGTAAATATGATTTTAGTTAAAATGATGGAATTAAGGTAGTAATGTTGATTGGAGGACTAATTTACAAAGTTAAGAAGCTTGAATCCTTATATTTGAAATTTGGTAACCATCTCGACAAAGCAAGAAAAATTAGAGAAGTAAAGGTTTGAGCCTATTTCGATGAAGGATATAAAGAGAACATATGAATACAAGCTTTATTCTGGTCATTTGAAGTAAAGTGATGGGACTAAATTGACAAGTAGAGAAATAGGGAGAAGTTGGTGTAAATTAGAAGTTATTTCTGGAAAGTTATGTTGGAATTTGAATTATGGCAATAAGTTTAAAAATTCGCTATAAATTCTACAAAAAAGGTTAGAAGATGAATTTTATACCGTTGTAAAGATTTTTTAGTCTAGTTTCGTTTCTAACAAATGAAAACTGATTTCGAGTTCTGAGTTAAAAGATATAAATTTTTATTCGAATAAAGGTCAGAAAAATTATAGAGCAGTTTTCTGTCTGGACAGTCTGTGACATGAATTCAGTGATTTTTCATAATTTTTTTAGATTTTATTAATTTATGTGGCTTATACCGTTAGAACCATTATTGAATTTAGTTCCTCCAATATAAAGGAAATTAAGATCCAGTATGTATTCTGCCCTGTATAAGTAAATCTTTGAAGGTAGCGCAAGCTGTCAGAAAATGGAATTTGAAACATTTTTTTATTTAAATGTTAGTCAACAAGCTCGGAAGAATTAATGGAAGTTCAAATTGGTCACTAAGGACCATAATGAGTTTTTGAACAGTACAAGGAAGAAAGAAAAATATTTGGAAATTTTATATTCGATTGATTATATTAGACAACATGTTTAAGGTAATGTTAGATTTGAATCTAACAAATATTTTATTGTATTCATGTGATTAATGAAGTCAAGTCCGAATCGAAGATGGTTCGAAGTTCTATGAAAGAAAGGATCGAACTAGGACTTAGTGAGGCATTGTGTTAAGTGGCCAAGGTGAGTGCAATTGCATACATATCATAATACATTGATATTTTATACATTATTGGGATGGCTTGTGATGAGCCTACCTGAATGTTTATTGTCATTATATTTTTGTGTCATTGAGCATATAATTGAAATAATATAAATATGTCAAGATTTGGAATATAAAATGCATTGATCATTTGATTACTTACATAGGTAAGTTTGAAATGTTATTTCGGGTATGAAATGCCCAATGTTGATATCTATTGATATACATTGCCATGGATGAAATATTTGATGATATAAAGCCCAAGTATGATATAGAGATTTAAAAATATAGTTGGCTAGCCATAGAGTCATAAACAATTGTATAAATATTCTAAGCACTACGGTGCAATATTCATATATACTTAAGGAAGGTTGGGTATATGTATACTCAAAGAAGGTTGGGTATACGGAAGTACTTCGGTACATATTAAAGCACTTCGGTGCAAAATTCATATATACTCAAGGAAGGTTGGGTATATGGGGATGACTCGTGTACTTAGATTCTCTTATTTTAATACTTTGGGCTAAATAAATTAAAAAACAAGATGGTAAGCTTGAGAGCTTGTTGATATAAATGACAACGATATTGGTAAGATTTAAACTTACTACTTTGATATATGTTAGTACATGTGATGTTACTTATGTTAACATGCATGAAAATGGTACATAAATTAAGCTTGAAAGCTTAACATTAATGGTAAGTATTGATATGGTGTTAAAGGAATTGAACAAGCATATTCATTAGCTTGTATCATGGTATATATATATATACTCATGCATTGATGCATAGATGACATATTATGACAAATGAACAAGCATGAAAGTCTTATGACATTAGCATGTAGTAAATCATTACTAATGCAATGTGAAAGTTGATGCATTGACATATATATCATGTTATATAAAATGCAATTGGGACTCGCTTGCCATTTTGCAAAAACTGTATTGCCCTATTACATGACAGAGGAATGACTTTGACAAATCAGTTTTATACGATTCTATATTTTTATATAATATAAACAATAATTTGTTTATTTATGTTATTTCTATACATTGAAATGCTTTACTTTAATTTATAGTTGCCTCACTAATTGAATACTTAGCGTGTGTTGTTTCATACGTAGGTTATTGGAAACTTACCGAAAGAGGAGTCAAGCATGTTGATCAAGCTGCAATCTGCCAAACATCAGTAAGACATTCTAAATTATGATATTTCTAGTGGGCATGTAGCAATTTATTCTTTAGTTGTTTTAAAGGTATAAGTTTGATTAATAGTCAGATAAATATGAATTATTCGTATGGTTAAGGAATTTTCAGTGATGATATTTAATCGGGTGAAATTTTATTTATCGTTTATCGTGTAACGATTTTAAATTTAAGAAAAGGCCTAGGCAGTGTACCTAGTTTTCACCCTGAGTTACATACTTATTTTAATAACTGACTAACATGTTTTATAAACCAATTCAGGGTCAAAACTAGCAATCTGCAAATAGGCTATGAATACTTCAAAAGTCGAGAACGGGTTATTTTATAAACTAGTTTTATGTCAAAAAAATGTATTACAAGTCTAGAACTCTGTTAAATAATATTGTGGCATCCTTAATGTGTATTCGTACTACGAGTATATGTTAAGGGTGTTACATTTAGTGGTATCAGAGCTACAGGTTTAGCCGGTTCTGGATGCTCAGCCGAGTTTGTTATAAGTTTGTCAATAAATACATGCCCCTAGGATGTCATATTACGAATGGGTTGATTGTATGACATGAAGCTGCTCCTCATTAGCATAAGATGGAATAAGATTATAGTAAGGAAAGTAAGATGCTACCGGATTTTTTCAATCGACAAATCTCAGAGGTCAAGAAAGGACCCATAGCGAGTACAATGAAGTGAAATAAGTATTGTAATCAACTTTAGTTTGGGTTGAGTTATCTGCATTGTAAGGAGTTGATGCAGTAATTATAAGACGTTAGTCCTTAACATCTATATATGCACTTATGTTTTTAACAACATAAGTTACAAAGAAATTTAGATAGTAAGGGCTCACATTTCAAGGAAAAGACAGTCGTTGGACTGTAAGTTTGTGATTAAATGATGTTAAGAATATCTTTGATAAATTAAGATAGTCGGATAATAATAATAATAATAATAATAATAATAATAATAATAATAATAATAATAATAATAATAAGAAGAAGAAGAAGAATCTTTACTTGGGAAATATATATGCTTGAGGGTCGAATATGACAATGTTAGTAGTGGTTGTAGATGTAATCTGGTAGTTTTCAAAAAAAACCGAAGATATGAATAATTAGTGTATGATGGAAATAATTCAATAGTATCTAGTTTCAAGATATCCGTACTATTTGTACACATGAGTTGGAACTGAATAAGTTAAATAAAAGGTTAATGATAATATTCTACCCTCAACTTAGTATGGTGCAGAGGCACTAGAGTAACATGATATGCATGTTCTGGATTAAGAGCTTTTCTTCCTGACATTTGATGCGATCATGAATCAGCCTGCTTAGGCACCGATTACAAAAGAATTGAGAGTTCTGGCACACTAGATTCTCAGAGAGATATTAATGGAAATCCTATGATTGTTAATCTATAGTTTAATGATATAAAAGTTATGTTTAAGGAACTTTGTATTGATGATCAGAGGAGACTCAAAAAAAGTAGTATCTCATCTAAAAGGATTAGACCCGTATTTGATAAAGTAATGTTACGGTACATAATCAAAAGTCTATTAACTTGAAGTTCTTTCTTTGAGAGTTCCGTAACAAAGTTTATCCTAGAGATGCAATGGAGTTTCTTGCATCTTAATTAGGGACAATTGGATTATTTACGAGTATGAGTGCAAGTTTAATAAACTGAGTTGATTTGCTTTTAAACTGCTTCCTACAGACAGAAAAAAAGCCTGTTATGACAGCTCATAGAGGGCTGGAGGTCAGGTACAAAGAAGTACTGACTGCTCTATGTATTTCAAAATTTCATGATGCAGTAAATTATGCCAAATGCAATGCAAAGGGTATAGAATGAGAAATATCTAAACAGAGGTCATAGCTCGTAAAGAGGAATGGCGAATCATTATTTATTTCACCACTTCTAAAAAGTGGTGAGGATTCCCGACAAAGATATCAAACTGAATTTATTACATAGTTTCGCTAAGAGATCAGGACAAGGAAAACTTGGAACTCTCTGACATTTGTTACCAATGTGTAAATTATTTAACTTATGCTATGGATACCGAGCATCAAGGGTAAGCTGCAAGAGTATTCCTATTGTTTGTGAATTTTAAATGGGTTGCCCAAGAGGAGCTGTCAAGATTGACGCTTAATCGAGGGGCTAAGTTTAGGATTAGATTTTAATCCAATATTGGACCTATATCGATTGCACCCTACACAATGGCTCTTACTAGATTGAGAAAGCTAAAGGCGGCCTAGTTGCAAGAGTAATTAGTGCAGTATATCACCTTAGGAAGCTCTAGTGATGATAGTCAAAAGAAGCAGCAATATTCCTCTAAGATTAAATTACGATTATATTATTACCAGTAGAATAAGATTTGATAGTAGCACTAGTATTAGTGCAGTATGAATCTAGTAAGGATTCTAACTTATTCAATAATACATCCCATAATAGGTTGGGATGTGTATTGATGTAATAAGGCTAAAGTAGTAGTTGATGTATTTAGCCAAAAGTCATTATTTGGCTTATAAGCATTAAATGCCCAATTACCTTTGGAAGAAAATAGTATATTGATTACACAACTTTAGTTCAAGTCTACTTTGACAAATCGGATAAAAAAAATTTACAGATGAAAGAAAAGACATGCTTGAAAAGAATTCAGTAAGGTGAAAAGGGAAAATTAAAGACTTCGATATTAAGTCTAAAGAATGTTCATATTATCGAGGGTAATTTATATCCCCGATGATAATGAGTTAAAAAGAGAAGAAATAGGTGACTAAATCTGATTTATTTCAGGATGCGAAGAATAAAGTAAGAATGGTTCGAAGCAATCTAGAATTGCTTTATAATGATGGATATTATCTGCTGATCTTGAAAGAAAAGATATTTAATATGAAGGATAAAGTATTCCATAGAAGTTTCACCTTGGAAGGAGTTGTTATGGTTTGGACAAAAAGGGAAGTTGAGTCCGAGAATTATTGGACCATATAAGGTTGTGAAAATAGTTGGTCTGGTGTCTTATTAGCTAGCCTTACCTCCGGAAATGGACAAGATTCACAATATATTTCATGTATCGATGCTCAAGAAGTATCGATCAGATCCTTTACATATCATTACCCTAGAAGAAATAGAGATTCAGCCAAATTTGACTTACGAGGAAGAACTGGTAAAGATACTAGTACATGGAGAGAAAGATACTAAGGAATAAGTCAATTCCGCTTGTTAAAGCTCTTTGGTGAAATCATAAAATTGAGGAAACGACTTGGGAAAGAAAAGAAGACATGAGAAAGCAGTTTCCTCACCTTTTTGAACCAGGAACATGTTGAAAATTTGAGGACAAATTTTCTTATGGGGGAGAGAATTGTAATATCCCAAATTTTGGCTAGTGACCAAAATGTAAATTTTGAATGTTTTGTTGCTGAAGTGTAAACTTTGGAAAAGTTTAGGGATCAAAGTGTAATTTTTAAAAGTTATGTATTTTAACCCCATAAATAAATAGTTTACCCCCAAGCATGAAGTTTTTGTGTTACCCAAATTTTCGTACGGGGTTTGTATTAATGGCTATAAAGCGATAAAGTTCAAAAAAATATTCGGATAATTGGATCGGGTTAAAATTTTAGAGATAGTTTCATGGACCTTAGAAGAGTTATAAAATGTCATTTTATGGATAATTGGATGTTAAAAAGATCAAAAAATTTAAATCAGTCGAAATGACATGGAAAGGCAATTTTGTGAGTAAGTTTATCAATAAAGGGCATTTTGGTCATTTTGCTCAAAAGGGACATGGAGGGAATTTTGAGATTTATTTTATGGATAAATAGTGGCTGATTAGAATCCAACTAATTTTAGTTGGAATGTTACAAAATGGCAAATTAGAAATATAAATCTAGTTGGATGGTATTTTTGGAAAGTGGAATTTATTGAATTAAAATTCATTTTTAATGATAAAAGTGTCTTAAATATATGAATTGTGAAGGAATTATCAGCAAAAATACTCTCCAAAACGTTGGTGAAGAGAAAAAGAAGAGAAAAATTTTACAAGCTCGATTTAAGCCCCGAATCTCAGTTTTCAGGTAATCTTTCGAACTACAAAGTTTTTCTACTCTTCGAGCTCTATTTTTTGATGTAAATAATTCATAGAACACTTTCTTGGTTGATGTGGTTTGATATGAGGAAGAAATTAGGGTTTATGAACAAATTGGGGCTTTTATGATGTATTCGTGTGACAAAGTTCTCAAGGTATCGTTGAGTTTTCCATGCCTTCAGTTACGCACTAAATAGAAATGGATCCCCTATAACAAGAAATAATCGGTTGAGATGGTATTTGTACCGTTAGAAGATAAGGGTTATATGGTTATGTATTGTGAGAGATTAAAGTAGTGCAATGAGAAATAATTGAGGTCTTAGAAGATTTATTAAAGTTTTATATTCTTCTTTGATTTATGGATACAAATTTTGAGGACGAAATTTTCTTTAAGGATGGTAGAGTTGTAACGACTCGAGAATGGTAAACGAGTCTCGGATCTGGGTTCTTGAATCTTTTAAATTGGTAAATTTAGTTAAAAAGAATACAAATTTGGAAGTATCATTTGAGAGAAATTGAGATTTAAAAATGATTAAGGGTCAAAGCTTGGAGTCTTAAGTGGAAACTTTCAAATAAAGGGATGACTTTTGGAGTAATTTACCCCTCTTTGTTGGGTAGACAATATTAATTTCTTGTGCTGCCATGATGGGGGAAAAGAAATGGGGAAATCAAAAAAGTAAGAGAGAGAGAGGAAATATGGGGTTTTTAGGGAGAAAGTGGGTTCTTTGGTTATTTCATTGCATTCCATGTTGCCATTTACCTTATCACTGGCAACATCGGGTCCGCCTCAAGGAGACAAGTCCGATAGTGGTCCTTGTGTCGCTAGTTTCATCGCCATTCGTTGGGGTAAGGGAAAAGATGGTTTGGTCTAGCTTGGAATGTCATGATCCAAAATATTCCACAAAAAAACAACGCCACCACTGGACTTACTGAACAGAGAAGAGTGGATCTAGAGCTCGTCCCCGCCATCCAACCACCAAAGGGCATCTCACGTGCCACTAGTGAGAGAGGGCATGCGTCTGCCCAGACGCTGTAGTGCACCATGCTACACCAAATCCAACTCACCCTAGTGTATGTGCACTCATCTGCATAGGAGTGCACCTCGTGGGTGCTCCGAGGCTATCATGCTATGTGTTACACTAGATCTCCCAGTGCCCTTTGATTGCCGTCCCGCCATTGATCAGTGTTAAATTTTTCTGGTGGACCCTACTCAGGGGTTTTTGGATGTTTTGAGTCTGTTGGTGCAATCTATTTCGCTAAATTTAAAAACTTGGTAAGCTATTTTTATGATTTTAATTCCATTGATCCATTAGAAAGTTCAAATTACTTATACATCTCGTATTTTATTTATCCAAGGGTTATAGGAACTTGGGTATTGGATCAAGTGGAATGATTTGAGGAGCTCAAATGAGGATTTACTAGTAATTGCTTGAGGTTAGTACACTTTGAACTCCTAATGCTTCATGAGCATCATAAATGTGATTGTTTTACGTGTTAGTGTCTACAACTAGGTAGATGATAAATAAGCATGTTAGAGATCGGTATTATGGGACTTGATAGTTATGAAGTGCATGATAAGATTTAAGGATTTGGCGTGACTAGTAGGGGCTTTGGAGATCATGTAGGGTCGTATGAAATACTCGTATAATTATTTGATGATTTGTTTGATTGATTGATAGAATCATGATGCTTTGTATACTAATTCAAATGAATTGATATGTTTGATGGAAATTGTGCTTATGAGATTAATTGCGGTAAATATTCAATTACATGATCATAAAATTTGGTAATTTATATTAAATAATTAAATGTGTTAGTAAACAAACCCTAAAGACTTTCATAAGCTTTAGAAATCGAATAAAGCCTCGTAACTTCATAATTCGCTAGTATAGTTTGAGTTTGTGAGTAGGGTATCGGTACTAGCTTTAGATGTATCGATACATTATTCGACACCGTATCAGTACAGGTCGATCTGTATCGGTACTCGAGGAAACTTGAGTTTTTTTAGTAAGCAAATTTTGTATCGGTATACATGAGAGTACCAATACTCAAGGGTACCGTACCGATACTCATGTTCGAGTACCAGTACCCACTTAATCAAATGATTAATTATGCTAACTAAGGAATGGTGATTGAAGCATATGATTAATAATTTGATTAATGTCGTAATTAATGGGATAACATAGACTAATAGAAATTATTAATGAGAATATTTATGCACTCTTCCATAATATGTTAACAACTCGGTAATGTAAAATAAATGATAAGTTGATGAGTAGCAATATTAGAGAGATCCTTGGGATCACGTTTCTTGTCGGATACCTAGAGAAAGAGTGTTGTAACACCATAGTTAGAGATACCAAATGGAGGTTACCGATGCTATGTGACCCGATCCTCATACGAAGATACTTGATACTGCATGACCTGGTCTCACCCAGGGTGTATGTTTCGATGTTGCGTGACTCGATCTCACTCAGGGTGTATGTTTCGATGCTTTGTAACCCGACCCTACCCAAGGAGTGTAAGTTCCTGATGATATATGACTCGTTCCTGATGATCTATTCAGAAAACATAAAAATATCAATGACTCGTTAAGTACAATCAATATCATTATAGTTAAGTTGTGCCATCTTGTGCGTAGCTCTATTACTCTCGGCTAGTGAATGATATTTTATATGATTATGAACAATGAAGAATGTTGTTGGTTGTTGCTTTTGTCGATGAAACATCCAACGCAAGAAAAGTCTCGATAAAACATCTAGCAGGATTTTTCATGGCTTATAAATGACATAATATTAGAAGTTACAATTGGGTAAGGTTACGTTTACTTTTGGGTCATCCAAATGTAACCTTACCCATAATTCAGTGACCCAAATGTAACCTTACTCATAATCGAGTGATTCAAATATAACTTTTAATAATTAGATGACCCAAATGTAACATTATCCATAATTGGGTGACCCAAATATAACTTTTAATGATTGGGTGACCCAAATGTAACCTTACCCATAATTGAGTGACTTCCATTGTAGTTTACCCTATTAGAAATATGGGTAAACTACATTGGAGGTCACTCAATTATTAGTAAAATTACGATTGGATCACTCAATTATTAAAAGTTATAATTGAATAACTCAACTAAAGTTTTAGTTACGATTGAGTCACTCGTCAATTAAAATACAAACAGTCATCTAACAAGGTTTGGTATAATGATAGTTTTAGTCCTCAAAACTTATATATTCTACCAATTTAGATCATGTTGCTTGTATGTTGGGTAGGCATTTTCTTGGTAGAGTCGTTGATTGGCGTGACCTGAATACCTAGAGAGCATGTTGCAACACCATGGTGAGAGATGTCGAACGTACGTTCCTGATATTGTGTGACCCCTGGCCTTTTTCGATGATACTCGAAGAGAGATTCTGAGTATGGGTGTACGTTCTCGAGGCTATGTGACATTGAGCCTCACCCAAATAATGTACGTTTCTGAGGCTGTGTGACACTGAGCCTCACCCAAATAGTGTACGTTCCTGAGGCTGTGTGACACTAGAACTCACTCCAGATTTGTGGTTATGACTTGGTGCTTTTTCCTGGATGATCTTGTGAGATCTTTGGTATGGTTGGGCCTGTGTGCCATGTTTGATGACTTGCATGATGAGATCATGTGTTTAGGCGACTAGTGGTAGCGTTGCGTGTTTATTTATCTCTCCTTATTGCTCATACTAGCTTGCATGCTTATGTTTATGATTAGCATGAAGTATAGTAGAGTAGATGCGTACCACTGAGCTTTGTAAGATTAGCACTCATAATTGTTGTTTCTATGCGTAGGTCGGTAGATCGATTAGGAGCTCGAGGAGCGCTATACGTACAGGATTCCAGCAAGCAGTGATACCCAGATTCCGACACTAATATTTAACGAGTTGATTATTCATAGGACCTTACGTGGCCAAGTCTGTAACTGTATTCTGAAATATTATTTTGATATACAATGTATAAACTTGGAGATCCTACTTTGTAATTTGATTTATGTTGTTTATTTAATTATGTGAAGTATTTGATAATATAATGTTTTAAATAAAGGCTAAATCTATGGTTTTAAAATGAAACTTTTTGGGACGGATCTTTGTTTGACCCGAATATAGTACATCGATCAGGATCGGGATTGTGGTGTTACATTTAAAATTAGGTGTAATTGAACTCAACATTGATACGATGCACTCTTTTCCCTCTATCTAGGTTTAGGGATGTTTATAATGAGGCTCGTATCAATGTTTCATTATGTATGGTTTTCTTATTAATCATACTAGTTTATTTTAAAAAAAACAACAAAACTCAAAATAATTAAATTCAAACATAAAATCAGATCAAAGATTTATAATCCAAAACAAACTATTAATGAAATCAAATAGAATTTATACGAGCTACACCAAAATTTTATTCAAGCATTTTAATACCATAAATCAAATGATTTTTAATGATTCAATTTGATAAGACACTGATGTCATATGTTATAACTAAAATATAACTTAATATTAAATCTAACACATGATTTATCGTGTCAAATCATCATAATAATAACTACATGCGAAAGCGTATCCAAACCCATTAATATGTTGAAATTCTTGAATCTTGATGTTAAAACCTCCAATCTTTAGTATTGATCTTCCAAGAATATAGTTTTCTCTTGCCGGAAAATTCTCTAACGAGGAAGGAGGGAAATACAAGTTAACCTATTTCTTGGATCACTACCTCTTTATATAATTGATTATTAAATCAATTATCAAGTATTTATAATTTTACTGTAATGACCTAAATTTTTGAGTTAATAAATTGAGCCTCTGATCTGGGTTTAAACTCCGGTTCGATTGGTGAAATAAATTAGGAAGAATTTAAGTTGAAGCTCGGTTAAGGAAAGTAAATACTTAAATGGATAGGGGCAAAGTTTGTGTCTAAATATGAAAATAAGGTGGAAAATGGATTTATATTGGCGGTGTTTGAGATTTAAATGGATGTAGGTGGTTGAAAAAGTGGATAAGGGTTTTATGAAGAGAGAGAAAAAGGAAAAGTGGGAGAAAATGGGTAGAGAGAATTTTAGAGACTTGAAGCCTTTAAGCTTCTTTTCACAGCCATTCACACCACCGAGAGTGTCATCATCGGCACCATAGGGTCAAGCTTACCGAGACGCATCCGCCAATGGTTACCATGTTGTCGTCATCATCGTTACTCGTGAGGGTGAGAAAGAAAAAGATCCAGTGAATTGTTTAAGTAGGTTTCGACCACCGTCGAGAGTTGTCACCACCATTGGAACCCCCTACTCGAGATCTGCCGATTTGGAAATTTTGGTCACGGTCTATCGTCAGAGTACGCCGCACGCATCGCCACCTATGCGTCGGCATACCTCACAACCAAGAATTAGGATAGTTGGGCCGAATTGGATTATGGTTGAACCAAACCAGACCGCCTTGTCCAGACTGCACCGCCCTGCCCGACCGCACCTTGCTACCCGACCGACGTTGACCACTACCACCGTTAACCATCCAATGAATTTTTTTAGGGACCCTACCTGGGGGTTTCGATGTTCTAAATCTGTTGGTGCAGTCTGTTTCACCAAATTCGAACTCGGTAAGCTATTTTTACGTATTTTATTCCCTAAAAGTAGTCCGTAATGTGATTTTGCTTATGGAGTCGTATTTGTTTTATCCAAGGGTTAAGTGGACTCGAATATTGGATTTTAAAAGTTCATTGGAGGAGTTTGGGTGAGGATTTATCAATTTTGATTAAGGTTAGTACACCTCAAACTCATAATGCTTCATGAGCATCATAAGTGTGACTGTATTACACGTTAGTGTCTGAAAAATAGGTAGACGAGGGATAAACATGTTTAGAGACTGGGTTTATGAGACTGACATTTATGAGATGCATGATGATGTTGTGAAAATTTTGAGACTCGTAGAGATTTTAGAGACCGTGTAGGGTTGCTAAAATATTCGTATGATTATTAATTGGATGATTACATGTTGTATTGCTTGAGATATGAAATTGGCATATTTGATGTAAATTGTACTTAATGGACTGATAATTTGTAATATTAGAATAAATGATCATAAAGTTAGGAATTGATATTAATTAATTAAATACGCTTGTAAATAAACCCTAATGACTTTCATGAGTTTTAGGGAACGATTAAAGTCTAGTAAATATCGTAATTCACCAAAATGGTAGAAATCGTGAGTAGGGTATCGGTAAGAACTTTAACTGTACCGGTATGGTATTCGATTATGTATCGGTACGGGTCAACCCATACTTGTACTCGGGGAAATTGGAGATTTGCAGTAAGTGAATTTAGTATCGGTACGTGTGTGGGTAGCTGTACCTGAGGGTACCGTATATTTACTCAGGTTCGAGTACTGGTACCCGATATGCTAAATAATCTAAATGCCAATTAAATATGGAAATCAATGTGGCATACTAATGAATTAATTTATGCCTTAATTAATGAGATAATTAATGAGGTTGATTAATGTACACTTTCATTATGTATTAACAAGTTGGTAAACTTAATTGGGTGACTTGATAATTGATAGAAACCATAGAGTTATGGTAATCATGCCAATGATGTGTGTTGTATGGTAATCGTGTCAATGCTGTGTGCTGTTTGAACACTTGGTTGGTTGAGTCACCTTTGGTTGATGGGATCTAGATACCTAGTGAGAGAGTGTGTATGTTACAAGACCATGGTTAGAGATGTTAAATGTATGTTTCCTATATTGTGTTACACTAGGCTTTATTTGAAGATACTTAAAGAGTGATGTCGAGTATAAGTGTATGTTTCCGAGGCTGTGTGACACCGGCCTCACTCAGAGTGTACGTTCCCAAGGTTGTGTGACACTAGGCCTCACTTCAGGTTTTTTGTTATGACTTTGTGTGCTTTTGCCCGATGATCTGGTGAGATCCCAGGTATGGTTGGGCCTTGTGTGCCATGTATGATGACTTGCAGTGGTGGATGTACTAGAAGGGTGGGTAGGCCCATGCCCACCCTAAAATTTTTAAAATTTACACTTTTGGCTTTGACGTTTTAAATTTTTATGAATTAGTCCTTAAGTTTTTTATATTTTTATGACTTGACCTTGTGCCCACCCTAAAAAATATTTTAACTTGTGCCCACCCTCAAAAATATTTCTGGATCCGCCTCTAATGACTTGCATGATGAGAGTGTGTGTTTAAGCGACAACTGGTAGCGCCACATGTTTATTTATCTCTCCTTATTGCTCGTAGTAGCTTGCATGCTTATGTTTATGATTAGCATGAAGTATAGTAGAGTAGATGTGTAGCATTAAGCTTAGAGAGTTCAGCGCACTGGATTGTTGTTTCTGTTTATAGTTTGGTAGATTGATCGTGAGCTCGAGGAGCACAGTCAGTTTGGGATTCTAGCAAGCGGTGATTGATAGAGTATGATACTTGTAATTAGTGGGTTGTGTATTGGTAGGACCTTATGTGGTCGAATCTATAACTTTTTATTTTGAAATTGTATTAATCAAGTTAATTTTTCAATGTTTTAAATTAAATTGGAGCTCCCTTGTAACGATTTAATCATTTAATTATATTTTCAACTGTTTAATTTAAATGTTTTTGGAAAATATTTTATTTGGGCCAAACCAAGTTGAGAAATTTTTATGGTAGTGTTTTGGGCTTAGGGCCCAAATGTGACATCCGGGTTTAGGGTGTTACATTTAGTGGTATCAAAGCTTAGGCTTAGCCAAATTTTGGAAAACCCTAGGGTGATATAAGTGTGGTAGTAAGGTGTCTAATGAATACAAGCCCTTAAATTAAGTTCGTGCTCCTTAAGACTAGAAAAAATGGTATGTCCAATGTTGCGATGCTAAGATAGTTACGATCATGGCCAAAAGGGTCGAGTTAAGGGTTGAGCCATTCATGGGAGCAATTCTAAGGCTGAGATCGTCCCAGTTTGTTGAGATGTGAGTTAGTTGAAAGATGCCAGAGTTGAGGATGTGCCCTCCTCCTGTAACCTAGCTGGTGTTTTTGTTGCGAGCAGCAGTCGTTCTAAAGCCTTCAGATACGTTATGAGAGTTGCGATAGAGAATCTTTACCAATTTGTGTGGATGACCCTTATAATACGGGTATAGATAACCCGCTATTGAATCAACAAGTGATTTCATGCTAGCTAGAGGACTCTTGGCCTATTTCAAATGAGTTTTATTGATACTAGAAAAGTATCATCGCCCTTTCAAGGGGATTTCTTGGAGATAGTGGAATCGGGATCCACTAGTTCGTATGAGGGTAGCCGAGTGGGACATTTTTACAAGTTTGATAGAGATGCCTCTTTAAGAGGTGTTAGACCTAAGACATCAATTTGGTTAATCAAGCACGACATTAGTTTGTGATATTGAGAGATGTACTCGAGGCTTCGAGATCTTGATAGAGCTAAACCTTGTTAAGA
The DNA here is from genome assembly GCA_019671005.1 of Hibiscus mutabilis. NCBI lineage: Eukaryota > Viridiplantae > Streptophyta > Magnoliopsida > Malvales > Malvaceae > Hibiscus > Hibiscus mutabilis. The sequence goes on along the minus strand of CM033729.1, from coordinate 19,846,217 downwards.
AGAATGTTAAGCTATTACCTTCCTATCATGATCTCCGCAGTAGTTATTTTCATAATGACACATTGGGGTTGTAAGACATGTTTGACTATTGCAGTAGATGTCGATGTACAGAGTTTAACGCTAGAGAGTTTTTGGACTATCAGAGTACTCATTTATGCTTCCAAAAAGACTTGTCAGGACTTCCTTCCTGTTAAAGATGTGAGTCGATATTTAGTTAAGGCCAAGTTGGCGTTGGTGCCCATTGCTTTTATCGAAGGACACTGACCTAATTGAGAAAGTCAGAGGTTTAGTTATGAGGGCGTAACTCGAACAAAATTTCTTTTGTCTGAGTGTTTCACTCAGGGGTAAACCAAACTTGTCCGCTAATAAAAAGTTGGCCAGTTAGAATGATGCATGAACCATTAACAGTTGCTCTGTGATAGTGAAGAATTGTTATTCGCCTCCTAAGGATGATGGCGTGTTAACTGATTATAGAGTGCACGTGTGTTTTCTGAAGTTAGATCGAAAATGAGATGTTTATGGTTAAAGCGTTGGAGGCTAGTAATTTTGAAATAAATTTTGAAATGAGGATTTCTCTTTCTAGAACGTGTCGTGGTAACATTTGATGTTTGGAGTGATGTTTGAGATGTTTTAGCGATGATAGAATGAGAGCCACCGTATTATCTCTCGAAAATAAGTTTTATGCTTTGCATGACACGTGTGAATGTATGAGGAATATGGAAATATAAGCGTTAACAAGATAATTACCTTAATTCCCTTATATGTGGAAGAGGTTAGTTACCCTGTGATCAGTTAAGGAGGCAAGGGTTTGAGACTTCGTAAATGCTTTTGATTTGTATCATAGTTTCCATGGAATGAGCCGAGGAACATTAGTGGAGATCCGAGTTGTGTGAGACCATTTTGTTGTGACAGTGGTACTGACTCGATTATAGTCGAGTAAGATTCTGAGATCTTCGAGGATGTTTTGTTGTATTGTCAAGGGTGTATTTTTGTGCTATAAGAGGGAATGTTTTTTTGCCCCAACAGTTTGAAATTTTGATTACTTGTTCACTAGGAAACATGAGATCAGGACAAAGCTGTGAGTCAAAGTAATTGAGAATCGTTGATCGTGTGTTTGACCAACACCTAAGTAAAGTGAACTTGATAAGTGATGGATTGTACGGAGTTTAGATAGGGTTAGAGTATCATGTTGCCCATGTGGGGCGATCAAGGATTGAAAGTGATCGTCGTGTGAGAGAGTACATATACTAGCTCCATACGGTACCTGTGCTTGATTCATCTGGTGTCGGTACTGATCGGTCAGCACCAGTACCCGTGTGTTTTATTAGTTAAGCTCTGAGTTGAGGATTGGTTAACTCTAGAAGCCGAGAGAGGTAGCACCTGATTGTTTTTAAATGAGTACAGTGTTATGATTAAATGTAAGTTTGAGTTCGTTTCTAGGTGTTTAACTTGTCATCAGTTAGGAGTCAACCATTGAGTCATTCAAAGTTAATTAGGATGCTCCGAGATTTCCTTGGTAGGAATTTGATAGAACAACCATGGATTTTGTAAGGGATTTGCGAGTGCACGGTTCCAATGGATTACGTTTTGAATAATGGTGTATTTCTTGGTAAGTACTGTAACAACCCTAAAACTGGGCTAGTAATTATTAGTGATTGTTAAAGATCAAAAATACTTTCTTGAACTCTTAAAGAAGCATTTAGAACCATTGGACCAAGTTAGAAAAATGAATTGAAGTGAATTGTTAAGAATTGAGTTAAGTTAATTTGATTTGATTTAAGGATCAATTTGTAAAGGTGGAAACTTGAGAAAGGACTAAATTGAAATAAAGGCTAAAGTTATATGTTTGCATGGCTATTTGACCCATTTTGGTAAATGGAAGTGTTTATTGGTTTCATTCGGTGAAGGATGAGAGTTATAAGGTAAGCCCGTTCTTTTTCAAATGTTTTTATGTTGGATTCAGAAATTTTATGTGTGTTTTTGTGAATTATGTATTTTAGGTGAGAGCTAGTTTTGATAGCAATATATATATATATTTGTTACAATGTGGTCGGGTGGTATTATAGTTAGAAAGAAAACTTTGGTAACCTTGGATATGTGAATTGAATTAATTGTTATAAGAGGAAGAAGGTTTAAGAATGTATTAAATATCTTGTGTTTGAACAGCTTGATGTGAGAATGAAAACTGTTTATTTCAAAGAATGAAATCAGAATTGAACTAAAATAATGCAATATGGTATTGAAAAACTGTGCAGTTTGTATGTAAATTATGAGTGCTGTAAATTTTGTAGGAATGAAGTTTAATAAACTGGAAAATGTATATGCAGTGTGGTTTTAAATGAAATGCAAAATATAAGAAGTGCAGTAATATGCAATGTAAACAATTTGGTAATAAAAACAGTTAAGGTGAATGCAGTTTGGGGTTAATAACAGTCCAACTGTGCAGATTTTATATACAGTTTGGATACTTAAAGTTATGTGCAAAAAATTATTTAATAAATATAGGGTGTATGCTGTAAAATATACTTGAATGTATTCAGTTTGATAATGTTTTACATGTTTAACTTGTAAGTAGATTTGATGTGCTATAAACAGTGCAGTCTTAAATTTTAGTAATGCAGTTTAATGCTTAAAGATGAGACAGTTTTGTATGATAAAATGTATGTTGTTTTAAATGCTGTAAATGAAATTTGAAGCTATAGGCATGCTGTTTAGAAAATGAATTTAGATAGTGACTTTAATGAATGTGTTGTGCAATTGAGGAGATTAAAATGAAATATGATCAATTTGTATGTATGTATGTATGTATGTATGTATGTATGTATGTATGTATGTGTATTCTTATGAAAACAGAATCATAATGAGATTTTACTAGGATAGTTTTAAACATTTAGAATGGTAATGATTGACAGTGAAGGTTGTTTAGATTTGTTTAGTGACCTTGCTAAATTGAACTTGTAATTTTGAAATAAGGATATAGGAAAAGGGATGTCTTGTTTGGATAATAATAGCAAAGTCATGGTCTTCTTTTGTGTGAGAAGAATATGAATGATTAGTGACTCCATGGTTATACACGTTATTAAATGAATTGCAATGAAACATCGGTGTTATATATTATTGTGTGTGATTTGAATATTTGTTTCAAGATAGTGAAACTAGTTATAAGATTAATTCAAACAAGTTCTAATGATTTTTTTTGAGGTAAATACATTGATAAGGAAGATGACGTTAAGGAAAGCTAATAAGGGAAATCTATTTAGAAGCAGGATATAATTTTGGGTTTAGGATATCCCGTAACTTTGGGATATCAGGTGAGTGTAGTTGTATTTATCTCAGAAGACACGGCGTCATTCCGATCTTTGTTTCCCTGAAATGTTATATTTAAATTCATGTCCATAAAAGCATTGGCTCGCATAGAGCACATTGGGCTGATTACATTCATGGCATCGCAAGTGTTAGACTTCATTGTTAAGAAATACATTGCATATGCATCATGAATGCATTGTATGACATGTTATGATGCTTGAGGTTGTTGTATTGAAGTATATAAACTTTGCGTTGATCTTGTAATAAAAATTAAACTCACTATTGCCATAAGACACCAAGTAATGTTCCTCGAGCTTGATGCTTATGTAAAGAACTCTTAAGTATTTTGGAGCTTAAAGCTAACTATTTTCATAAGACTCCTCTCCGAATGTCAAGCTTAAAATGTATAAGTTACCTAAACAATGGAAGCCCTTGGACACTTTGGCATGATAATTGGTATATTAGGACTACAGTCCTTGGGCTACGGCTCAAGGTGACGACCCCATATTGTGATATATTGGCGACAATAAGAGGTAACAGGGAAGGTGATGGAAGAGAAGAGAAGATTAATTGATATGCTTTAACACTAGCCATTGCTTTGTGCTATGTGTAACACGGACAAATGCTACATATGTCCAAATGTGATCCAAGGCAAATGTTCTAAAGGATATGTACTCAGATACGAACTCAAATAAGATCTTGGGAAAGAACCATGATAAGATTTGAATAAGATATAAAACCCCTAAGACTTTGAATAAGACTCTGGATAAAGCTTTCATACGAAAAACTAAGTATAAATTAAGGTTAAGACTTAAGTATACCCTTGGTATTATATTCTTTGTTTACTTCGATTGGTGTCATTCATTATCATTGATATTATGCTACGATATCATATGGTCACTACCTCACTCAGGCTATAAAAGCCTAATGCATTCATCCCCTATACATTTTCAGGGTATAGAAGCTTCTTAGGACAGATCACAGTTGAAAGTTGCAAGCCACTCCTCTAATTCTCTGAGTAATGTTTATGCTTTTCCTTGAAACTCCTAGAATGGTGGCATATCAACATGTAGCTATAATTTGTATATGATAGTATTGTGTTTTGAATACAGTGTTTAAAAAGCATTGTTGGTTTGAAGAGTATAACCTTGAATTGTAAAAGTGGGATCATTAGTAACATTTCAGGTAATTTCTAGTGGGATCACCGAATGGCTATGTGCAATTTCTTTAGGAAGATTATACTTTAGGTTATGAGATATGATTCATGTCTTGGTTATCTATATGTATTGTTTTGGAAGAACTTTTATATGCTTCATTGAACGGAATGGTTCATGCCTTAAGTAATTGCTAAGTTTAATGAAATTGTTGCATGAGATTTTAATTAATGTAGATAAATTGCTCTAAAACTCTTAAAATAAATATTTCTTTGATTGATAAGAGAATATGTCAAGTTGAATTTTATGTTCATGAATGAGCTGATCATATTTAAAGAAAAATTTTGTAAGTATGTCTGAAGTAGTGGAAGTTCCACGTTTTGGTCATATGTTTTTTTGCATAGTGTTCTCAGTGACATCTTCGATTCTGGTTTTATTCTAGACTGGGTAGAGGGTGCTACAAGTACCATTCATTATTTTTGGCCAAGGGCGAAATCTAGGTTGAAAGTCTACTTGGACTAATACAGTTTGGGTCATACAACCGTATGATGTGTGCATGCTATCTTGTTGATACTAGATTCAAGGTTAGTGATGGAACCTTATCCCTTGGTGGAAATTCATGCGATGACAGATCCTAGTGTGGGTACAGATGATGTGTTTTCAGGTACGTTATAGTTTAGAGTGTAAGACTTTTGCGTGAATTGAGTTAGTGGGAGTTGTATTAGTTGTCGTTTTGATGTAAACATGATAAGATTTAAGGCAGTGTTTGAGGGTAGATCAGATGCCTTCCTTTTTCAGGAGTCTTGTGTCGGACAAACGATTATTTTGATAAAGGTTATTATTAGAGTTAAAATCTTCTTCAGGGAATCACCATGGGAGGAATCGTTTTGTTTTTGTTACAAAGGTTGTTTAACCTCATGTTCTTTTAAATCGTACGGAGTTGTGAAAGATCTGATCGTACATTCACCTTTTGGGTTCTACCGCATAGGTTAGATTCCTTCGATGACGTGTTCAGGTGAAGAGTTAGTCGAGGTACCGTTCGGTTTGTTCCAGTGCTTAGGTTATGCACCAAATAATAATGGATCTCTTTAAAGGAAATAGTTAGTTGAGATTATGTTTGTACCATTAGAAGACAAGGGATATGATTGATAAATGTTGCGAGAGATCAGAGTAGCGCAACGAGAAATATTTATAAAGGTTTTATCATCTTCCTTGATTAATGGGTACAAATTTTGAGGATGAAATTTTCTTTAAGGAGGGGAGAGTTGTAACAACCTAAATTTTTGGGTTAATAAATGGAGTCTCAGATGTAACACCCTTAACGTATACTCGTTAATCGAATATACATTAAAGATGTAACAGAGTCGTTTAAAGAAATATCGACTTATAAATTTATTTTTACAAGTATTTACAATTTTTTTTTTGTAAATCTAACCCTTTCTCGGTTTTCTTAAAAAACACAACCTATATGTAGTTAGCTAGTTTCAACCCTGAATTAATTATTTTAAAATATATTTGGAAATTATTAAAAAAACAATAGTTCAATTCAGGGTGAAAACTAGATTCACTATCTAGGCCCTTTCTTGACTTTAAAATCTTCACACGATTACTGATTATTCTTATTAGCAAAGTAATTATCCTTTCTATCTTAGCTTTATTCTGTTACAATGCTAATGCCTTATTTTGCTTTATCCATTACGATCCATCATCAAAACTGATTACTTATCTATCATTTAGTCTAATTTAATGCATCATACTCTACTAGCAATTAAATAATTACATGCCCACTAGAGATTATCATAAGCTAGAATATCTTACTGATGTTTTGCAAATTGAAGCTTGATCAGCATGCTCTACTCCTCTTCAAATCCTCCGTCTTAATATGCGTGTGAAACAAACAGGCGCTAAGTACGAACATAGTGAGGCAATTAAACTTATTTATTTACACATGAAATGATGTTATATAATACTTCATATAAGAATGCATTTCATATTTATCTACGACAAGGCAAGTATATCAATAACATTTCTATCTCGTATGTCATGTACTTCTCAGACATGCAACATGTAACTTCTTATTCAAGTATCATGAAATCATGTAACATCTGTATCATATATCATGTAGCATCTATATCATGTTTCATGCAACTTCTGTATCATGTACCATCTCTGTCATATGAATCATGTATCGTCATGCAGTCATTTGCATCCTCATGATCTACCATGTAATCATCTTGTTATAATTATCATTGTGTCTGGCTAGAGGCCCATGCAAACCTCATAGCCTATCTACACCGTAGTGCTTTGTAGAGTACGTACTCGGGAGGACGCTCTTTGCTCCTTATATTAAAACACATCGTTGGTGCATTTTGCACTATGGGCTTGGATCCTCAGGGTGTATCTTGTTTCATTTTAATCTTATTATTGTCCATATTCCTTGTATAGACATACATTGCCATTATGCATAATGCATCATCATTTATGCAAACAATAATTCGTACCTAGTATTCCATCAAGCTTGTCATGTCGAGCATTGTATCATATCATGTATTATAAAGAAATACAATGCCAATTTCAATGTAATGCAAACATTTAGAAATGCACTCACTTGGGCCGTTTATTAATATGCCTCACTAAGCTTTATTGATCCTTTCCTTTTATAGTACCTCGAATCTTCTTTTGATTCGGATCCAACTTCTTTTATCACATGAATATAAATAAACATTTGTTAGATTCACTTATAACAATATTTCAATTAAGCTATTTAATGATTCAACATAAAAATTTTCCATAAATTTCCTTTCTTCCTTATACTGTCAAAACCTCATTTTCGTTCTTAATAACCATTTTGAGCTTCAAATAATTCTTCTGAACTTGATAACCAACATTAGATACAAAATATCTAAATTTTCATTTTCTAGCAGCTTTGTACAACCTTCAAAGAAATATTTCTATAAAATAATCTACAACTTAAAATTCGATTCCATTTGTTCTGAAATAATCTAGATTCAATAAGCTCTTCAACCATATAAATTAATAGCTCAAATTTAACTTGTACGATTTATGGTGAATTTTCAAAGTCAACTTCCAGGACTAAATTCGAAGAAGACTGCTAAACTGTTTTTCTGACCTTTCATCACTTAAACATTTATATCTTTTTGTTTGGAATTCGAAATCAGTTTCCGTTTATTGGAAACGAAACTATACGAACACATCATTATATCGGTATAAAATTTACCTTCTAACCATTTTTGTGGAATTTATGGTGAATTTACAAAGTTACTGGCAAATCTAGCTTTTACACAGTTTCATAAATAATTTCAAACTTTATACTAATTTCTCCTTACTTTGCTATTTGTCAATTTAATCCCATTATTTACTTTAAATCATCAACTTATCACCTTCTTCATCAAATAATTATTCGCAATAGTTTACCTTAATTTTCCATCTTAACCGAAATAGCCACTAAAATGCAAAGATAAGGATTCTAGCTTCTTAACTTTGCAATTTAGTCCTCAAATCAACATTACTATCTTAATTACATCATTATAGCTAAAAATTATATTTAATCATTCTCTAAAACCCCATTTCTGAATTGGTCACTTAACTTTGATAATTTGTCAAAATGGTCTCTAACTCGATTTAACATCGGTTTTGCATTCTAACTTCAATTTCATATCTTCAACATCCCTAATAACATAAATACACACCAATTCCATAAAAATAAGATTTAGTCCTTTAACTTTTAATCTTGCTAAATTGGTCCCTAAACATTTAAATTAGGGTTTTGCTTCCAAACAACAAATCAAGCTTACTAGATCATTTATCCAACATCACAAACCCTAAATCAAACTTGAATCCATAAACCCTAATCATCTTCATAATAATCAAAATATGTATAGTTTAAATCCCAACTCAATAACATGATTTTAACATCACAAAAGCTTGATTTCAACTTGAATTTTAACATGGAGTCATAAAATCTCAAAACCCACAATGGAGTCCATAAACCCTAATTTATTCTCATAAAAAATTCTCATCAATCAATCATATTTTCCACAAATTATTTACACCAAAAGATAGAGCTTGATGAGTAGAACAACTTTGTAGTTCGAAAGATTACCTGAAAATCGAGTTTCGGGGCTTGAATCGAACTTGGAAAATTTTTCTCCATTTTTCTTTCTTTCTCTCTCCCCCTCATATTTAGAAATTTGAAGATGAATAATGGTCTTCATTTTTTATTTTCATCCAATTTGGCCACTTTTCTTGTATAAATTGATTTTAAATTCATTTAAATAGTGAAATTACTAAAATGCCCTTTTCTTCGAATGGCCAATATTTAATCTCATCAAAACTCAATGGCCAAGATCAAATCCACGTTTAATTGGCCTTTCAAAATTTCCCTTAAAGTTTCAAAATATGTCAAAAATGCCATCCATGGCAAATGTCCAATTTGCCCTCCAACTAGTCTTTATTTACAACAAGTCTTGAAAATTGCCATTCCATCAAAAATGCCATCATTTTGGTCACTAAAATTCAATTCCCATTTCAATTTTCCTCAGATTTTTACCAACTTTGAAAGTACCCAATACAACTCACTATCTATCACATGATACTTTTAAACCTTAAAAATTTCCTTTCATAAAGACTTTGACTGAATTTTCTTAACTCAGTCTATTATTCCGATAATTATTGAAAATCTTCATAGCATAAAGTTTCTCATAGAAATCCTTTATTTGAAATCCATACGAATATTTTCTACTTTTACTGAGTCCAAAATATCGATCAGAAACACTTTTATGGAACTTTCCCAAAGGTCACCCATCTTTATATTTCCCTGGCCTAGGCACGCTTAACAATTTTAGTCGATCCAAAATTGGTACCTTTTTCTGCATCTTAATTCTTAAAAATGATATCAAGGTACTTATTTTGATCCAATTCACTCTTCTACTGAATAAAATTAGTTGTTGGAGAAATTTGCACTTTTGCCCCCAAACTTTTTTCTAAGTTTATACTTTAACCCCTAAACTTTCAAATTTTACAATTTAGTCACTAGCCAAAATTTGGGATATTACAATTCTTCTCCTTAAGAAAATTCTTCCATGAATTTTCAATGCATGAATTGTTCCAAACATTTATGGATATTACTTCCTTATTTTATTCTCACCTCCCAAGTGGCTTCTTCGACCTTGTGATTTTTTCTCAAAACTTGAGTCATTGAAATTTCTTATTCCTTACTCTTTAATTCCATAAACCAGTATTTCTACTAACTCCTCTTCATGTATCAAATCTAATTGCATCTCAATTTATTCAGGAGTGTTGACATGTAAGTAATTCAGTCAATGCCCCCAAAACATAAGTACATATACTATAGACTTTTGCTCACTTTTGAAGATCCATTAATATGCCCTTGGTATAACTCTTTCACGATTCCTTGAGGTATAATAATTCTGAAACCAAGTTTTTCCCTTTTTGATTTGGACAAATCATCTTCTCTCAAAGTGGTAGTTTTCCTCTCTTTTCTTCTTCTTTTAACTTTAACTGATAACATCTTGACCAAAGATCAATCTTCTTTTTACATCTGACTTCTACATTTTATATAAATAGAAAATTTATCTTAAAATTGGTCTTAAAATTCTTAGATTTCTAGCAATCATACTAAATTTCTCCAGTCAAAATCATTCCCTTGACTTATTGGCTTAACCCACTGATCTCACACTATTCCTCATAAACAATGTGAGTACCTTGTCAAAGATCAGTAATCAGTGAAATAATTTCCTTACGAACAATTCACCATATCCAATTCTTTATCACTTTTCTAAGAAGTTTTCCAAACTTCCTCCTCTGTATAAGTATTACTTCTTCTAACTTTTCAATATTAATACATCTCAAATCTTCTATAGACGTTTTGTCATTTTTCGTCTTTAAATAAGCAGTTATAAATCATCTTTCATCATAACCTTTAAGGTTCCCAAAACATAAACCTTTTCATAGTCAATGCTTTATTATATATAGATACCGGAAGTTAAAACCTCTGATTGATTCATACCTAACATCTTCTTTTTGAGCTTCAAATATAATCTCTTTACAGGTCAATTTCTTAGTTTCTTTTCTAATCATCTCAGCAGTATCATTACTTAACTTTCCAACTCTCCCTTATGTACTGATAGTACAAACATCTTATAATAAGATACCACTGAGTTATTTCTATCATAACTTCAATCCTTAATTTATCTTGAGTATATCACCAGATTACATATGCAGAATCTAGTGACGTTGTTATCTTCAAATATATATATTTCTAAAGTAAAGATACTTCTTCTTCTGACTCCTTCGTATCCGAGCATCTTATAATTACTGTATCATATCCTCTATGGGTCCTTTCTTAACCTCTAAGATTCGTCAACTGACGAAATCCATTATCGTTATACTTTTCTTATTCTCGTATCATTTTATCTTATACTAATGAGGAGCAGCATCAAGTCATACAATCAGCACATCAGCAATATGATATCCTAGGGGCATATATTTACTGATAAAAAACATATACAAACTTGGTTTAGCATCCAGAACCGGCTAAACCTTTGCTCTGATACCATTAAATGTAACACCCTTAACGTATACTCGTAAATCGAATATACATTAAAGATGTTACGTGGTCGTTTAAAGAAATCTCGACTTATAAAATTATTTTTACAAGTATTTACAAATTTTAGTTTGTAAATCTAACCCTTTCTCGGTTTTCTTAAAAAACACAACCTATGTGTAGTTAGCTAGTTTCAACCTGAATTAATTATTTTAAAACATATTTGGAAATTATTAGAAAAACAATAGTTCAATTCAGGGTGAAAACTAGATTCACTATCTAGGCCCTTTCTTGACTTTAAAATCTTCACGATTATCGATTATTCTTATTAGCAAAGTAATTATCCTTTCTACCATAGCTTTATTACATTTACAATGCTAATGCCTTATTTTGCTTTATCCATTACGATTCATCATCAAAACTGATTACTTATCTATCATTTACTCTAATTTAATGCATCATACTCTACTAGCAATTAAATAATTACATGCCCACTAGAGATTATCATAAGCTAGAATATCTTATGATGTTTTGCAAATTGAAGCTTGATCAGCATGCTCTATCCTCTTCAAATCCTCCACTTTAATATGCGTGTGAAAACAAACACACGCTAAGTACGAACTTACTAAGGCAATTAAACTTATTTATTTACACATGAAATGATGTTATATAATACTTCATATAAGAATGCATTTCATATTTATCTACGACAACAAGATCAATAACATTTCTATCTCATGTGTCATGTACTTCTTAGACATGTAACATGTAACTTCTTATTCAAGTATTATGAAATCATGTAACATCTGTATCATATATCATGTAGCATCTATATCATGTTTCATGTAACATCCAGTATCATGTACCATCTCTATCATATGAATCATGTATCGTCATGCAGTCATTTGCATCCTCATGATCTACCATGTAATCATCTTGTTATTATTATCATTGTGTCCGGCTAGAGGCCCATGCAAACCTCATAGCCTATCTACACCGTAGTGCTTTGTAGAGTATGTACTCGGGAGGACGTCTTTGCTCCTTATATTAAAACACCTCGTTAGTGCATTTTGCACTATGGGCTTGGATCCCCAAGGTGTATCTTGTTTCATTTTAATCTTATTATTGTCCATATTCCTTGTATAGACATACATTGCCATTATGCATAATGCATCATCATTTATGCAAACAATAATTGTACTAGTATTCCATCAAGCTTGTCATGTCGAGCATTGTATCATATCATGTATTATAAAGAAATGCAATGCCAATTTCAATGTAATGCAAACATTTAGAAATGCACTCACTTGGGTCATTTATTAATATGCCTCACTAATCTTTATTGATCCTTTCTTTTATAGTACCTCGAATCTTATTTTGATTAGGATCCAACTTCTTTTATCACATGAATATAAATAAACATTTGTTAGATTCACTTATAACAATATTTCAATTAAGCTATTTAATGATTCAACATAAAAATTTTTCCATAAATTTCCTTTCTTCCTTATATTGTCAAAACCTCATTTTCGTTCTTATTAACCATTTTGAGCTTCAAATAATTCTTGAACTTGATAACCAACATTAAATACAAAATATCTAAATTTTCATTTTCTAGCAGCTTTGTACAACCTTCAAAGAAATATTTCTATAAAATAATCTACAACTTAAAATTCGATTCCATTTGTTCTGAAATAATCTAGATTCAATAAGATTTCAACCATATAAATTAATAGCTCAAATTTAACTTGTACTATTTATGGTGAATTTTCAAAGTCAACTTCAGGACTAAATTCAAGAAGACTGCTAAACTATTTTTCTGACCTTTCATCACTTAAACATTTATATCTTTTTGTTTGAACTCAAAGCTAGTTTCCGTTTATTGGAAACGAAACTATACGAACACATCATTATATCGGTATAAAATTTACCTTCTAACCATTTTTTTGGAATTTATGGTGAATTTACAAAGTTTCTTGGCAAATCTAGCTTTTTTACAGTTTCATAAATAATTTCAAACTTTATACTAATTTCTCCTTACTTTGCTATTTGTCAATTTAATCCCATTATTTACTTTAAATCATCAACTTATCACCTTCTTCATCAAATAATTATTCACAATAGTTTACCTTAATTTTCCATCTTAACAAAATAGCCACTAAAATGCAAAGATAAGGATTCTAGCTTCTTAACTTTGCAATTTAGTCCTCAAATCAACATTACTATCTTAATTACATCATTATAGCTAAAAATTATATTTAATCATTCTCTAAAACCCCATTTTGAATTGGTCACTTAACTTTGATAATTTGTCAAAATGGTCTCTAACTCGATTTAACATCGGTTTTGCATTCTAACTTCAATTTCATATCTTCAACATCCCTAATAACATAAATACACACCAATTCCATAAAAATAAGATTTAGTCCTTTAATTTTTAATCTTGCTAAATTGGTCCCTAAACATTTAAATTAGGTTTTGCTTCCAAACAACAAATCAAACTTACTAGATCATTTATCCAACATCACAAACCCTAAATCAAACTTGAATCCATAAACCCTAATCATCTTCATAATAATCAAAATATGTATAGTTTAAATCCCAACTCAATAACATGATTTTAACATCACAAAAGCTTGATTTCAACTTGAATTTTAACATGGAGTCATAAAATCTCAAAACCCACAATGGAGTCCATAAACCCTAATTTATTCTCATAAAAAATTCTCATCAATCAATCATATTTTCCACAAATTATTTACACCAAAAGATAGAGCTTGATGAGTAGAACAACTTTGTAGTTCGAAAGATTACCTGAAAATCGAGTTTGGGGCTTGAATCGAACTTGGAAAATTTTTCTCCATTTTTCTTTCTTTTCTCTCCCCCTCATATTTAGAAATTTGAAGATGAATAATGGTCTTCATTTTTTATTTTCATCCAATTTGGCTTGTATAAATGAATTTTTTCTTGTATAAATTGATTTTAAATTCATTTAAATAGTGAAATTACTAAAATGCCCTTTTCAAAATATTTGAATGGCCAATATTTAATCTCATCAAAACTCAATGGCCAAGATCAAATCCACGTTTAATTGGCCTTTCAAAATATTCTAATTTCCTTAAAGTTTCAAAATATGTCAAAAATGCCATCCATGGCAAATGTCCAATTTGCCCTCCAACTAGTCTTTATTTACAACAAGTCTTGAAAATTGCCATTCCATCAAAAATGCCATCATTTTGGTCACTAAAATTCAATTCCCATTTCAATTTTCCTCAGATTTTTACCAACTTTGAAAGTACCCAATACAACTCACTATCTATCACATGATACTTTTAAACCTTAAAAATTTCCTTTCATAAAGACTTTGACTGAATTTTCTTAACTCAGTCTATTATTCCGATAATTATTGAAAATCTTCATAGCATAAAGTTTCTCATAGAAATCCTTTATTTGAAATCCATACGAATATTTTCTACTTTTACTGAGTCCAAAATATCGATCAGAAACACTTTTATGGAACTTTCCCAAAGGTCACCCATCTTTATATTTCCCTGGCCTAGGCACGCTTAACAATTTTAGTCGATCCAAAATTGGTACCTTTTTCTGCATCTTAATTCTTAAAAATGATATCAAGGTACTTATTTTGATCCAATTCACTCTTCTACTGAATAAAATTACTTGTTGGAGAAATTTGCACTTTTGCCCCCCAAACTTTTCTAAGTTTATACTTTAACCCCCTAAACTTTCAAATTTTACAATTTAGTCACTAGCCAAAATTTGGGATATTACAATTCTTCTCCTTAAGAAAATTCTTCCATGAATTTTCAATGCGTAACTGTTCCAAACATTTATGGATATTACTTCCTTATTTTATTCTCAGCCTCCCAAGTGGCTTCTTCGACCTTGTGATTTTTTTCTCAAAACTTCAGTCATTGAAATTTCTTATTCCTTACTCTTTAATTCCATAAACCAGTATTTCTACTAACTCCTCTTCATGTATCAAATCTAATTGCATCTCAATTTATTCAGGAGTGTTGACATGTAAGTAATTCAGTCAATGCCCCCAAAACATAAGTACATATACTATAGACTTTTGCTCACTTTTGAAGATCCATTAATATGCCCTTGGTATAACTCTTTCACGATTCCTTGAGGTATAATAATTCTGAAACCAAGTTTTTCCCTTTTTGATTTGGACAAATCATCTTCTCTCAAAGTGGTAGTTTTCCTCTCTTTTCTTCTTCTTTTAACTTTAACTGATAACATCTTGACCAAAGATCAATCTTCTTTTTACATCTGACTTCTACATTTTATATAAATAGAAAATTTATCTTAAAATTGGTCTTAAAATTCTTAGATTTCTAGCAATCATACTAAAATTCTCCAGTCAAAATCATTCCCTTGACTTATTGGCTTAACCCACTGATCTCACACTATTCCTCATAAACAATGTGAGTACCTTGTCAAAGATCGAATCGGTGAAATAATTTCCTTACGAACAATTCACCATATCCAATTCTTTATCACTTTTCTAAGAAGTTTTCCAAACTTCCTCCTCTCAATATAAGTATTACTTCTTCTAACTTTTCAATATTAATACATCTCAAATCTTCTATAGACGTTTTGTCATTTTTCGTCTTTAAATAAGCAGTTATAAATCATCTTTCATCATAACCTTTAAGGTTCCCAAAACATAAACCTTTTCATAGTCAATGCTTTATTATATATAGATACCGGAAGTTAAAACCTCTGATTGATTCATACCTAACATCTTCTTTTTGAGCTTCAAATATAATCTCTTTACAGGTCAATTTCTTAGTTTCTTTTCTAATCATCTCAGCAGTATCATTACTTAACTTTCCAACTCTCCCTTATGTACTGATAGTACAAACATCTTATAATAAGATACCACTGAGTTATTTCTATCATAACTTCAATCCTTAATTTATCTTGAGTATATCACCAGATTACATATGCAGAATCTAGTGACGTTGTTATCTTCAAATATATATATTTCTAAAGTAAAGATACTTCTTCTTCTGACTCCTTCGTATCCGAGCATCTTATAATTACTGTATCATATCCTCTATGGGTCCTTTCTTAACCTCTAAGATTCGTCAACTGACGAAATCCATTATCGTTATACTTTTCTTATTCTCGTATCATTTTATCTTATACTAATGAGGAGCAGCATCAAGTCATACAATCAGCACATCAGCAATATGATATCCTAGGGGCATATATTTACTGATAAAAAACATATACAAACTTGGTTTAGCATCCAGAACCGGCTAAACCTTTGCTCTGATACCATTAAATGTAACACCCTTAACGTATACTCGTAAATCGAATATACATTAAAGATGTTACGGGGTCGTTTAAAGAAATCTCGACTTATAAAATTATTTTTACAAGTATTTACAAATTTTAGTTTGTAAATCTAACCCTTTCTCGGTTTTCTTAAAAAACACAACCTATGTGTAGTTAGCTAGTTTCAACCCTGAATTAATTATTTTAAAACATATTTGGCAATTATTAGAAAAACAATAGTTCAATTCAGGGTGAAAACTAGATTCGCTATCTAGGCCCTTTCTTGACTTTAAAATCTTCACGCGATTACCGATTATTCTTATTAGCAAAGTAATTATCCTTTCTACCATAGCTTTATTCTGTTACAACGCTAATGCCTTATTTTGCTTTATCCATATACGATTCATCATCAAAACTGATTACTTATCTATCATTTACTCTAATTTAATGCATCATACTCTACTAGCAATTAAATAATTACATGCCCACTAGAGATTATCATAAGCTAGAATATCTTACTGATGTTTTGCAGATTGAAGCTTGATCAGCATGCTCGAATCCTCCACTTTAATCTGCGTGTGAAACAAACACACGCTAAGTACGAACTTACTAAGGCAATTAAACTTATTTATTTACACATGAAATGAGGTTATATAATACTTCATATAAGAATGCATTTCATATTTATCTACGACAAGATCAATAACATTTCTATCTCATGTGTCATGTACTTCTTAGACATGTAACATGTAACTTCTTATTCAAGTATTATGAAATCATGTAACATCTGTATCATATATCATGTAGCATCTATATCATGTTTCATGTAACATCTGTATCATGTACCATCTCTATCATATGAATCATGTATCGTCGTTCAGTCATTTGCATGCTCATGATCTACCATGTAATCATCTTGTTATTATTATCATCGTGTCTGGCTAGAGGCCCATGCAAACCTCATAGCCTATCTGCACCGTAGTGCTTTGTAGAGTATGTACTCGGGAGGACGTACTTTGCTCCTTATATTAAAACACCTCGTTAGTGCATTTTGCACTATGGGCTTGGATCCCCAAGGTGTATCTTGGTTCATTTTAATCTTGTTATTGTCCATATTCCTTGTATAGACATACATTTCCATTATGCATAATGCATCATCATTTATGCAAACAATAATTCGTACCTGGTATTCCATCAAGCTTGCCATGTCGAGCATTGTATCATATCATGTATTATAAAGAAATGCAATGCCAATTTCAATGTAATGCAAACATTTAGAAATGCACTCACCGGGGTCATTTATTAATATGCCCCACTAATCTTTATTGATCCTTTCTTTTATAGTACCTCGAATCTTATTTTGATTAGGATCCAACTTCTTTTATCACATGAATATAAATAAACATTTGTTAGATTCACTTCTAACAATATTTCAATTAAGCTATTTAATCATTCAACATAAAATTTTTCCATAAATTTCCTTTCTTCCTTATATTGTCAAAACCTCATTTTCGTTCTTATTAACCATTTTGAGCTTCAAATAATTCTTCTGAACTTGATAACCAACATTAAATACAAAATATCTAAATTTTCATTTTCTAGCTGCTTTGTACAACCTTGAAAGAAATATTTCTATAAAATAATCTACAACTCGAAATTCGATTCCGTTTGTTCTGAAATAATCTAGATTCAATAAGATTTCAACCATATAAATTAATAGCTCAAATTTAACTTGTACTATTTATGGTGAATTTTCAAAGTCAACTTCCAGGACTAAATTCGAAGCAGACTGCTAAACTATTTTTCTGACCTTTCATCACTTAAAAATTCATATCTTTTTGTTCGGAACTCAAAGCTAGTTTCCGTTTGTTGGACACGAAACTATACGAACACATCCTTATATCGGTATAAAATTCCCCTTCTAACCATTTTTTTGGAATTTATGGTGAATTTCCAAAGTTACTGGCAAATCCAGTTTTTACACAGTTTCATAAATAATTTCAAACTTTATACTAATTTCTCCTTACTTTGCTATTTGTCAATTTAGTCCCATTATTTACTTTAAATCGACAACTTATCACCTTCTTCATCAAATAATTATTCACAATAGTTTCCCTTAATTTACCTTCTTAACCGAAATAGCCACTAAAATGCAAAGATAAGGATTCTAGCTTCTTAACTTTGCAATTTAGTCCTCAAATCAACATTACTATCTTAATTCCATCATTATAACTGAAAATATATTTAATCCTTCTCTAAAACCTCATTTCTGAATTGGTCACTTAACTTTGACAATTTGTCAAAATGGTCACTAACTCGATTTAACATCGGTTTTGCATTCTAACTTCAATTTCATATCTTCAACATCCCTAATAACATAAATCACACCAATTCCATAAAAATTAGATTTAGTCCTTTAATTTTTAAACTTACTGAATTGGTCCCTAAACATTTAAATTAGGGTTTTGCTTCCAAACATCACAAACCCTAGATCATTTATCCAACATCACAAACCCTAAATCAAACTTGAATCCATAAACCCTAATCATATTCATAATAATCAAAACATGTAGAGTTTAAATCCCAACTCAATAACATGATTTTAACATCACAAAAGCTTGATTTCAACTTGAATTTTAACATGGAGTCATAAAATCTCAAAACCGCCAATTGAGTCCATAAACCCTAATTTCTTCTCATACAAAATTTTCATCAATCAAGCATATTTTCCACAAATTATTTACACCAAAAGATAGAGCTTGATGAGTAGAACAACTTTGTAGTTCGAAAGATTACCTGAAAATCAAGTTTCGGGGCTTGAATCGAACTTTGAAATTTTTCTCCATTTTTCTTTCTTTCTCTCCCTCATATTTCGAAATTTGAAGATGAAGAATGGTCTTCATCTTTTTATTTTCATCCACTTTGGCCACTTGTCTTGTATAAATGAATTTTAAATTCATTTAAATAGTGAAATTACTAAAATACCCTTTTCATCGAATGACCAAGATTTAATCTCATCAAAACTCAATGGACAAGATCAAATACATGTGTAATTGGCCTTTCAAAATTGCCCTTAAAGTTTCAAAATATTTCAAAAATGCCATCCATGGCAAATGTCCAATTTGCCCTCCAACTAGTCTTTATTTACAACAAGTCTTGAAAATTTCCATTCCATTAAAATTGAACCAAATTTATTTACAATAAGTCTTTATTTATGGCATTAATTCGATCCAAATATTCTAATTTCACTCAATACGATTTCCAAATTTTCTTCCTACGAACATTAAAGCTTTATAACCATTAATATAAGCTCCGTACGAAAAATCCAGGTAACACGAAAGTGCCACTCTTGGGGGTGAACTATTCATTTACGAGGTTAACTTATATAACTTTTGGAAATTACACTTTGGTCCCTAAACTTTCCCATAGTTTATACTTTGGCCACAAAACTTTCATTTTGGTCACTGAACTTCAATTCCCATTTCAATTTTCCTCAGATTTTTACCAACTTTGAAAGTACCCAATACAACTCACTATCTATCACATGATACTTTTAAACCTTAAAAATTTCCTTTCATAAAGACTTTGACTGGATTTTCTTAACTCAGTTTATTATTCCGATAATTATTGAAAATCTTCATAGCATAAAGTTTCTTATAGAAATCCTTTATTTGAAATCCATGCGAATATTTTCTACTTTTACTGAGTCCAAAATATCGATCAGAAACACTTTTATGGAACCTTCCCAAAGGTCACCCATCTTTGTATTTCCCTGGCCTGAGCACGCTTAACAATTTCAGTCGATCTAAATTCGGTACCTTTTTCTGCATCTTAATTCTTAAAACCAATATCAAGGTATTTTTTTCTATCCAATTCACTCTTCTACCGAATAAAATTACTTGTTGGAGAAATTTACACTATAGTCCCCAAACTTTTCTAAGTTTATACTTTAACCCCCTATACTTTCAAATTTTACAATTTAGTCACTATCCAAAATTTGGGATATTACAATTCTTCCCCCTTAAGAAAAGTTTTCCTCAAATTTTCAATGCGTACTTGTTCCAAACATTTACGGATATTACTTCCTTATTTTTTTCTCAGCCTCCCAAGTGGCTTCTTCGACCTTGTGATTTTTTTCTCAAGACTTTAGTCAATGAAATTTCTTATTCCTTACTTTTTTTAATTCCATAAACCAATATTTCTACTAACTCCTCTTCATGTATCAAATCTAATTGCATCTCAATTTATTCAGGAGTGTTGACATGTAAGTAATTCAGTCAATGCCCCCAAAACATAAGTACATATACTATAGACTTTTGCTCACTTTTGAAGATAAGATCCATTAATATGCCCTTGGTATAACTCTTTCACGATTCCTTGAGGTATAATAATTCTGAAACCAAGTTTTTCCCTTTTTGATTTGCACAAATCATCTTGTAATCACTCATTTTTTACCGGGTTTTAGTGTTATTAGTATTATTTTAATAATAATAATATTAATATAAAATTGATAAAAAAGTCTAAAAAATAATATAAAAATATAATATAAAAAATTAAAAAGCAAAAAAAAAGGGCAATCGGCAGTGGCTGCCAATAAGGGAGCATTGCTCTAGGTAGCCAAGGATCGGGGGTAGCGCTCTCGGTCCTAACCGGTTCGATCGGTGTCCTATTTTAGGTTCGATCTAGTTAATATTTTTGGAGAGGTCGTGGTAGATCTCGGTGGGGTTCAGTCGGGGTTCGTTATTCGAGCTCCTAGTTAGGTATATTTTCTCCCCTTTTATTTGTATTGTAGTTTTTATAATTTAATGAAGTATTAGTTAATTTAAAATTGTATTCTTATTTTTTTAGTTTGTATGTTTTAAATTTATGTTTTAGATTAATATTTTATTTATGTTAGATTAGTTTTTTTATTTATGTGTTAGATTAATAATTATGAATGTTTTAGATTAGTATTTTATTTATGTTAGATTAGTTTTTTATTTTTTGTGTTTTAGAATAATATTTAGGAATGTTAGCATTTTATTTATGTTAAATTTATTTTTATTTATGAGTTAGATTAATATTTATGTATGTACGTTTTAGATTAGTATTTTATTTATGTTAGATTAGTATTCTATTATGTTAATATTTATTTGTATTGTATTTAAATTATTTTCCATATTTTATATTTTGCTCCCTAAGTTTGCACAATGGAATATATAATGTCAATGTGATGCCCTTTTATCCGAGCGTAAACGGGGCCAATATCAGGCGTAGTGATAGTGGTTGAGCGTTTACTCTCGGATAACGGGGCCTTTAAAATCCACTCGCACTTATAACGGAATCTTAACTTAATCGTCACTTTAATCCAAAAAATTTAACATTAATAAAGCAGTAATTATTAAAGTACCAATTTTGGGCGGTGTGGGGGTGCTAATCCTTCCCCATTCGTAACCGACTCTCGGACCCAACAGTTTTCGAATCTCTGGTTTTATGGTGTCCGGCCTACCTAAGTGGCCGGTGGAGACTCCAATTTCTAAATAAAATGCAGTTTTTAAAACCCCACGGAATGAATATTTTAATACCCGAAAGACAACCACAAACACTTTGAAAAACCTGTTTTTTTAGCTAAACGGACATCGCTACAGATGCCGACTCCGCTGGGGATATTTTTTTTAACAAAATAAAGAGAGTCAAGCTTTTTCAAATAATTACCGCTTTAATAATATTAGAAGTTCCGGATTAAAATGACTATTAAATTAATATTCAGTTGTAATTACGCGTTTATTTTAACGCATTTAAAATTTGGCATATAAACCCATTTTTTAAGTGGGGGAAAACGCTAATGCTTTCGTGGAGATATTGTTCTCCCGTGTAGGCCTAGCAAGTACCTTCGGGGCTCGAGTACCTTATGCTTTCGTAAGGATATATTTCCTTCGTGCAGGCATAAGCGAATGGGTCCCCCTGAATTGAACCCGGTTGAAAGGAGCCTATAATGGGTGATGATCGGGGGCCTTGCTACTCTTAGTAGAGGACAGCAAGGACAACTCATGTACCTCCTAGAACCAAGACTGTATGTAGAGAATATATAGAAACCCACCCCAATAGATCCATGCGGATAACCTTAGGTGTTTTAGACGGGATAAATAGGGTTGTTTTGTTTGTTTACCTTATTTAATTTATCTTTTATTTATGTATTTATTATTTTTATCCGGTACTAACTCATTTCTTTTTGTGTTTTATTTTTATGTTACACATACTTTTGTTGCATTATCATTGCATCCACATTACATAGAGGCGTTGATTCAAGTGGTTTGCCCGATTAGAAAATCTTTCATCATGGAAAAAATGTGTCTTAGGAAGGACGGCATCGATCCAGTCGTGCGACATTGGTCAGAGATTAATCAACAGATCCGATGTAACAATTTGTCGAGCAAGCGTGTAGTGCCAAAGTATACACACGAGACCCTGATGGTGGACATACAACGAGCTACAAGGTGTGTGAATGACTTAGCTACCGAAGCCGCGGCTCTCCGACCTTTCGTAACCCCGGACATGGAAGAAGCACCAAGGTTTATCAAGTTGCTCAGAGCTGTCGAGGAGCTAGGAGGTAGAGCCAGGGCTTATGTGTAGAACTTTGTTTTGTAATTAAGACTTTTTGTAATACGGACTCTTTTTGTAATAGGGACTCCTTTTGTAATATGGACCTTTTTTGTAATTTGGACCCTTTAATTCCCATGAAAGTCGTTCGAAATGGTGATTACCAGCAGAATCAACGCCTTTATTTGCATTCATGTTGCATATCATGACATGGTGTTGATTCAAGAACAGTTCATTAAAAGGCTTTCAAAATAGAAAAAGTCTGCTTTGCTGGGAACGATAATATTACAGTATCAAGTTAGGCCGAGCAAAGACCAATCGAGAAAGAAGACGGTACGATAGTAAGGCATGTGCGACGCAGAAGATTCAGTCAGGGCCGCAGAACCCCAATTTTAAATCTTCACATTTGACCATTTTGTAAAAATCTCAAAGATTTTAATTTAACTCATTTAAAAAAATTTTGAAAATATTATTATTTTGCTTTGAATTTTTTTCCGTCATAAAACTTTCAGAATAATAATAGTAAAAAAAAGAAACCTAAAAGTTTCGTTTTTAAGTAAGTAAAACTTTTTGATAATAAAAAAGGGGGAAATTTTTAAACCAAATAATCTTTGAGAATTTTAATTTAAACCCTAAAATTTTTAAAGTACTCCCATAGGACCGATAGAATCCATCCCTGTTTAGACGTATTATTCGTTTGCACCCAGATCTACAGAAGAAAAGATCTTGTCTGCATTATGCCTGCACTTGTTGATGTCCTTTTCAGAAACCACAAAAATAAAGATCATGACGAGTCCATGGATTAAAATAAGAGGAGAAGACGAGGTCATCCATCATCTTGAAGACGACGTCGAGACGTGGAACACAGGTTTTGCTTTCCGAAGTCAAGGTCTCCAGAATAAATCCAATTGTTACCTGTAATACATTATTAAGTTCTGGAAAATAGACATTTTCTCTATTGAAAGTTTTTAAAGACTGTTCGAGAATCAACATCGCATTTGCATGCATTCTTGCATTTATAGGGTATTGATTCCCGAAGTGGTTCCTCAAATCTTAGAAATCGTTCATAATTGGCAAAGGGTCGTTTGGTCAGATATTAGAGGGAACTGATCTAGGGTTTTTGTCCCAGAGTAAGATCAGAGACAATAGAAGAGGAACCATCTGAAGACTTCAGGTCAAACACGATAAGGAGACACGGTACTGGTAACGAGCAAAGTAAAGTGCAATAGTTGAAAGAAGTAGAGGGAAAAAGTGATGAATCAGATGAATACCCTGACGAAAGGTAAGCGATCTATCGAATCGAAAGAAGAACCCATTAAGGATCAGAATAGAAAGTGGGATATTCAGAATTCTACCTCTAAGCCAGCTAAATATGACAAATT
This sequence comes from Hibiscus mutabilis, assembly GCA_019671005.1. Taxonomy (NCBI): domain Eukaryota; kingdom Viridiplantae; phylum Streptophyta; class Magnoliopsida; order Malvales; family Malvaceae; genus Hibiscus; species Hibiscus mutabilis. Next base: position 19,821,900 of record CM033729.1, on the reverse strand, counting down.
GAACCCTTTTGTGATCCGCATCAGTAAACAGGCGGAAGTTATGTCTGAGTTGGGCTTTCAAAAAAGTAGAGCTCGGTCCAGAAGAAACCCGAGAAGCAAGTAATGAAAAGTACATCTCGATTCCTGTGAGGTACACCGAACTACTACTAATGTTCATCATGAAGAGTCTTATTACCTCAGTAAAGTCTCTAGCGAAGAGACAGTCTTATCCGAAAGATTACGACACCGTTTAGGACGTTTGGGTCACAGTATTGAGGATTGTGGGGCCCTGAGGAACAAGTTCAAGATCTTATCATGATGAGAATTTTGGGTTTCAAAGACGGAGTTCCCCAATTTTATAGTAAGCTAACAATCACCCGAGGGGCAAAGTCGAGGAAGAATCGATATCCAGGACAAAGTTCAAGTAATGCCGAAGTGGGTCACTCAAGCGAGTTAAATTTGAAGATCGAAGATAGGGGCATCCCAGGAGAGGGATATTCTTTCGAGTTCAGCCAGCTCAGATAAGAGAGAGATAACTTTGATAAAATTGAATTTTCAGAATGATCACCCGAAGCTCTACTGAGTGTTTAAGAATATCAGATTGGGTCACCTTTAAAGAGTAAATGAACGGTGTTGTTCAGTTGAAGAACGACTCAGAATATTGGAAGAAGAGAAACTAGTCAAGCAAGAATCAAGTTAGGCTGTTATCAGATAAGTTTGAGGAAATTGGGAATAGGTACGACAGTCTCCAGAGATGAGCTATAGAATAACTTAGCCATTAACAAGAGTTTTGGGAACAAGTTTACGACAGAGCAATGACAATCCAACACTCTTCAGTTGGAAAGTAAGTAGGACAACTTCCAAGCTGCGAAAGACTAAGCAGGGGATAAATGAAGACCCGAAGATCGATATTACTCGAGCAGGTAAGGCGGCTCAACAAGGTGGCAGGCTTAGTCAGAACATGGACCAAGTGTTTGGGCTACAGAAGGCAAGCTGACCGAACTACTGGATGAAGTTAAGAAAGTAGACACTGAAGCTTATCAGTAACTGTAAATATCTAATATCTTATATAATGAAACCTTTTGGCCTCAATGTATGGGGATCACTTTTGGAATCAATACCTTATTGCATTCATGTTTATATTTTAGGATTTCATTGCATTGCTTTCCACGATCCTGGCATGTTTTACATGACATTATCATTACCTTGCATTATTATTACCTTGCATAAATTTTATGAGGAGTAAGTCAAAGACCAATTAGGGTTTTATCATGGATAAAAGAATCGAAGACACTCAAAAATCAAGATTCGAGCAGTTAAAAGATGGGCTCGAGAGAAAAATAGAAAGAAAAAAAGAAGTTTGATGCCTTTGATGCAAGAAAGCTCTGTTTGAACCCTGATTTGGTCGTTCCTCCAGATTCCAAAGACTTCAGATTTGCGCATGATAACGGAACAAGATGCCCCAAGATTCTCGTGACCATATTCTGCAAAAAAGATGAAGGGCTACATTGAAAACTTGTCAATCCATTACTTCCCCGACAGTCTAGCAAGACCTACCGTGATATGATATGCTTTGGACCTAGCACCGAGTCGTCAGTATCTCCAAGGTACGAAGATGAAACATGATAAAGCTTCAAGGAATGTGCTTTGAGGTGTCTGTGTTTAGCGACCCAGGTGCAGCCTCTCGTAGATGAAGAGGAAAGTGACTTACATGCCACCTTTCTTATTTCTTCTTTGATAAGGTGCTCGGGAAAATGAATGCCAGCTTTGAGGACTTCATGATAGTCGGAGAGAGAATCAAACATGCACTTCGAGACCTAAGTTTAAAAGACCAGACATGCCTAGGAGCAGAAGGAAAGAAAGAGATAAACGGGTACCACTTTCAAAGGTTCCCGTGTTCGTAAGAGAAGAAGACAGGCAGATTCCCCCGAATCACTGAGAAAAATTCCTCGAACAAGTACATATTTAGAGATATTCAAATTATTCCATCTCAGACATATGGCCTCATCTGGTCAAGGGTTAGTACCTTACCTCAAGGCCGATAAAGATTATGCCAAGCTCATATGCTCATAGTTTTGATCCATACAGTATATGTGAGTTCCACATTGAGGCGTCGGGGCATGACACTAAGAAATTTGGGGTCGTTAATAGAAAAAAATCAAGAAGCTGGTTGACGAGGGAGTCATGACGAGAGAGTTGATCCAGCGGTGGAAAACAAGAGAAGAGGAAAACTTACACTACAAATGACGGAATGAGTTAGTACTCGGGAGGCAATCCGGAGGTCCCTATGGTTTTCCCATCAGTTCGCAAAGAAATTCTCAATGCTTTGAAAAAAAACTCTCAAACAGATATTTTTTAGAATTAAAAATCACATTTCCATTTAGAAAGCATTTTTACATTCTTGATTCTTTAAACATTTTATTTTTATGGGGTAGTTTTCCCATATGCATATACATGCATTTTTGAATGGACATATGTATATATCATTTCTATATCGGGTCCTCAAATTTTGAATGCAACAGTACATTTGCTTTAGATCCAAAGATCAACTCTAAGTTGCATATATTTAGAAGGGATTGAATGTTGTGGGGATACTGTAAATGTGAGTATCTGCTAGTTTACTTAGGCCAATAGAGGAACAAAGCGTGTTTAGACAATGGGCAGTTCCCATTTTAGGAATTTATCTTCTCAGGCACTTGTCGTTTAAGATCCTTGAAACGAGAGTTGACCCTAAACCTCTACCCCCTGAAGGCTTTCTTAGGACATCTGTGAATTTGACAACGAATGATATTCTTTTACTTTACCAGAAGACAGAGATGAGTCCAGACAGATTGGGTACGAAGATCAGAAAATCATCAGAAGAAAGTGGTTGAAAACAAGGATATGTCCAAACGAAAAACCAAAGAAAAGAAGAGAAACGGCAATCAGAAGGCCGAAGCGATCCAGATCGAGTATATATTAGAAGAGCTGCAAAGAGGCAATTAACTTCGAGCGGAAGATAGCATCAATACCCAGTATAGATACATGTTGATTCAAGGATACATTTATATACGCGAATAAGAAGAAAGAGATTCAAGGCTAAAAACCCAAAATGGGTAGTCTAAAACAAAAAAAGAAAAAAGAAAACAAAACAAAAAAGAGAAGAAATGAAAAAATAAAATAAAATAAAAAAGAAGAAGAGAAAGAGAAAGAGAGAAAAAAGGAAGAAAAAGAGAAAAGGAAAAGGAAAAGGAAAAGGAAAGAAAGAATAATGTATATGCTTCACACACAGAACGAGACTTCAACTATGAGCAAGAGACACAAGGAATCCACATTTCAAGTAAATATCAGTTTTGAAAATTAGTATAGAAGCTCGAATTGAAGCCAAGTCAAGACAAGTCGGCCTGAAGATTGCCAATTTCAAAAAAGGAAATGACCTCTAGGGTGAAAACCCAAAAATGGACAGTTTAGAGTGATCCTGAAAATGAAGAAAAAGAGTAGTCTGCCTGAGCATGTTGGCATCAATATCCAACTAAAATAAACTGATCTGAAGGTATAGAAGAAGGAAGTGACCTCTAGGGTGAAAACCCAAAAATGGGCAGTCTAGAGCTATCCAATAGAAAAAGTGAAAAAGAAGAAAAAAAGAAAAAAAAGAACAAAGAAAGAATAACATTTCATATGGGCGTGCCAATCACAAGAATTCCCAAAAATGTATTCATAGTCCTTCATTCAAGAAATCTCAGTTTCGAGGAGTTTTGGAGGATCAAACATTCTTGAACAGAAAATGAACATCAGTATATAGCCAGAATGCAATGAAGCCTACAGTAAAAAGAAAGGAAATGAACTCTAGGGTGAAAACCCGAAAACGGGCAGTCTAGAGTGATCCAAAAAGGGGAAGGAATAATGGGCATATCCAAGTTACACAAGTACAGAAATACTGTTTCACTCAACCATAAACCAAAGGCCTACATTACAAGCCCCCAAAGACCATTCTGGTCATCCATAGATATCCAAGTTGAATGATAATGTCTTCAGATTTCATTCCGCCTATAAGGGTTAACTTTGCTTCATGGAACGTCAAACTTTGAAGTGCTTGATCGACACCCAAATGAGGAAAGGATGGGGCATGGTGAGATAGTGAGATTAAGAGAGCCACCTTAAACGGGGTAGAAACTAGGTAGGGTTGTTCCTCTCAAAAGCCTATTAGACCAGAAGAAACTATACAATGGCATATATCTCCACAATGGTCAAGATCTTCTAAATATGCGCTTCATTAGAGTTGATCTCTGGCAACTTGAAGCAGATGCGCTATGGTGTTTGATATTTCGGGGGCAAACATGTTTTAAAAGTTTTGACATTTTCTCCAAAAGTTTTGTTGTTTACCATTTCCCCCAAACATTAATTTTTAAAAATGTTTGGCAATACACTTCGAATTTTGTTTACCATTCTCCAAACATTAATTTTTTTAAAAAAAAATGTTTGGTCCTTAAAAAAGGAGAGGATGTTTACCATTTGTCCCAAACAATGTTTTCAAAATGTTTGGTATCCCCTCCAAGTTGTGATTTTCAAAATGACTGTTATCTTTTCAAACAATCATTATTTTTTGAAATATACACAAGTAAATTGCCTTTTGCATTACTTTAAAAATGAATGATGATAAGATTTAAAGCATAGGGACCGAGAGTTAGTTCTCGTCAAAATGCTACGAGAAGATCAAGGATGAGCTCAGGGGATAGAAACATTTTAGCTCACCCTGGTGACTAGAAATAGATCAAGGCTCTGTATAATGGGTCAGAAAATTCAAAGCAATGGAGCCCGTGGTTGAATGGGGCAACGCCAAGCGAAGAAGATGACAAGGGTTCTTATAAGAATAATATAAGAACCAGAAGATCATTTATGAAGACGAGTGATAACCCCAAAGACAAGAAAGCCTTCCACATAAAAGGTTTGAAAGCATGTTAATCTAGATTAGGAGTGATTGATCAAATGAGGATTTAAGAGCATACATTGAAGAAGTAAAGAGATGAAGAAATTTGAGGAATGACCTTTTAGGGTGCAAGACTTTAGAACAAAAAGAGAGCAAACAGAAAAATAGAAGAAAAAGAGAAGAAAAAAGATAAAGAAAAGAGAGTGAGAGAAAAACGATGATAAAAAGAGAAGAAGAAAGAGGTAAAATAGAGAAACGAGAAGAAAAAATAGAAAAAAAAAGAAAAGAAAAAGAGAAGAAAGAAAGCATTACTTTGCATGCATCATATAGATAAGGGCATGTCAATTTTTACTTGTTTTGGACAGGTACTTGAAGAATTATCAAAGAACATTAAGAAGTGGATTTCATTGAAGAAAGATTGGTAGCCATTTTCGGCGTGAATCCCCAAATTGAAGAAAGATTTCGGCAGCTATAATAGAGTGAGTCTAGAAGATCGGTAGCCATTTTCGGAGTGAATCCCTAAATTGAAGAAATATTTTGGCAGCTATAGTAGCGTGCGTCCTAGAAGATCGGTAGCCATTTTTGACGTGAATCCCCAAATTGAAGAAAGATTTCGGTAGCTATAGTAGCGCGAGTCCTAGAAGATCGGTAGCCATTTTCGGCGTGAATCCCCAAATTGAAAAAAGATTTCGGCAGCCTTAGCAGCGTGAGTCCAGAAAGATCGGTAGCCATTTTTGCGTGAATCCCCAAATATGAAGAAAGGTCGGTAGCCATTTTCGGCGTGAATCCCAAAATTTGAAGAAAGATTTCGGCGGCCTTAGTAGCGTGAGTCCTATTAGATCGGTAGCCATTTTCGGAGTGAATCCCCAAATTGAAAAAAGATTTTGGCAACCATTTTCGGCTTGAGTCCCTAAATTTGAAGAAAGATCGGTAGCCACTTTCGGCGTGAATCCCCAAATTGAAGAAAGATTTCGGCAGCTATAGTAGCGTGAGTCCTAGAAGATCGGTAGCCATTTTTGGCGTGAATCCCCAAACTGAAGAAAGATTTTGGCAGCTATAGTAGCGTGAGTCCTAGAAGATCGATAGCCATTTTCGGCGTGAATCCCAAAATTGAAGAAAGATTTCGGCAGCTATAGTAGCGTGAGTCCTAGAAGATCGGTAGCCATTTTCGGCCTGAAACCCCAAATTGAAAAAAGATTTCAGTAGCCTTAGCAGCGTGAGTCTAGAAAGATTGATAGCTATTTTCAGCGTGAATCCCTAAATCTGAAGAAAGGTCGGTAGCCATTTTTGGCGTGAATCCCAAAATTTGAAGAAAGATTTTGGCGGCCTTAGCAGCGTGAGTCCAGAAAGATCGGTAGCTATTTTGGCGTGAAGATAAAGGTTCTATATAGGAAGAACCCGCCGCTCTGAGGCTTTAGGAGTTGAAAGTTTTATATAGGAAGGGCTTGCAGCTCCAGGGTGAAGACTAGCAGTTCTATATAGGAAGAACTCCCAGCCGAAGGAATTCACCCATGACACAGAAGGTTTTATACAGGGAAAACCCGCTGTGTTGAAGGCGAAGAGTTCTATATAGGAAGGGCTCCGAGCTTTACTATCTTAGAGTGAGAGGTTCTATGTAGGAAGAACCCGCAACTCCGAGATTTTAGAAGCTAAAAGTTCTGTATAGGAAGGACTTGTGGTTTCAGGGTTTGAAGACTAGAAGTTCTATATAGGAAGAACTCCCGGACGAAAGAATCCGTCTGTGACGGAAAAGGTTTTATATAGGAGAAACCAGCGTTGAAGAAGAAGAGTTCTATATAGGAAGGACTCCAAGCTTTACCGTCTCAGAATGAAAAGTTCTATATAGGAGGGACTCATAACTCGAGGCTTCAGAGTGAAGGGTTCTATGTAGGAAGAGCCTATAGCTCCAAGATCGGAAGGTGACGAAGTTCTATATAGGAAGAGCTTACAAGCCTGAAAATTAATCTAAGGAAGAGCGGAGAGTTCTAGAAGAACACGTGATTCCGAAGCCAAAGACAAGGAAGTATGTCAAAAATGAGTGCTTTTGATCTTTGCTTTGTCCTCGTTTCATAAGAACAAGCAAAGAGGGACAACTGTAATCACTCATTTTTGACCAGGTTTTAGTGTTATTAGTATTATTTTAGTAATAATAATTTTAATATAAAATTAATAAAAAGTCAAAAAAATAATAAAAAAAATATAATATAAAAAAATTAAAAAGCAAAAAAAGGGCAATCGGCAGTGACTGCCAATAAGGGAGCTATGCTCTCGGTAACCAAGGACCGGGGGCAGTGCCCTCGGTCCTAACCGGTTCGATCGGAGTCCTATTTTAGGTCCGATCTAGTTAATATTTTTGGAGAGGTCGTGTCAGATCTCGGTGGGGTTCAGTCGGGGCTCGTTATTCGAGCTCCTAGTTAGGTATATTTTCTCCTCTTTTTATTTGTATTGTAGTTTTTATAATTTAATGAAGTATTAGTTAATTTAAAATTGTATTCTTATTTTTTTAGTTAGTATGTTTTAAATTTATGTTTTAGATTAGTATTTTATTTATGTTAGATTAGTTTTTTATTTATGTGTTAGATTAATAATTATGAATGTTTTAGATTGGTATTTTATTTATGTTAGATTAGTTTTTTATTTATGTGTTAGATTAATATTTATGAATGTTTTAGATTAGTATTTTATTTATGTTAGATTAGTTTTTTATTTTTGTGTTTTAGATTAATATTTATGAATGTTAGCATTTTATTTATGTTAAATTTGTTTTTATTTATGAGTTAGATTAATATTTATGTATGTATGTATGTTTTAGATTAGTATTTTATTTATGTTAGATTAGTATTCTATTATGTTAATATTTATTTGTATTGTATTTAAATTATTTGTCATATTTTATATTTTGCTCACTAAGTTTGCATAATGGAATATATAATGTCTATGCGGTGCCCTTTTATCCGAGCGTAAACGGGGCCAGTATTAGGAGTAGTGATAGTGGTTGGGCGTTTACTCTCGGATAACGGGGCCTTTAAAATCCACTCACACTTATAACCGAATCTTAACTTAATCATCACTTTAATCCGGAAAATCTAACATTAATAAAGCGGTAATTATTAAATTACCAATTTTGGGCGGTGTGGGGGTGCTAATCCTTCCCCATCCGTAACCGACTCCCGAACCCAACAGTTTTCGAATCTCTGGTTTTATGGTGTCCGGCCTACCTAAGTAGCCGGAGGCGACTCCAATTTCTAAATAAAAAACGGTTTTTAAAACCCCACGGAATAAATATTTTAACACCCGAAAGACAACCACAAACACTTCAAAAACCCTATTTTTATAATGAAACGGACATCGCTACACATCTTCTCTCAAAGTGGTAGTTTTCCTCTATTTTCTTCTTCTTTTAACTTTAACTGATAACATCTTGACCAAAGATCAATCTTCTTTTTACATCTGACTTCTACATTTTATATAAATAGCCAATTTATCTTAAAATTGGTCTTAAAGTTCTCAGATTTCTAGCAATCATACTAAAATTCTCCAGTCAAAATCATTCCTTTAACTTATTGGCTTAACCCACTGGTCTTACACTATTCCTCATAAACAATGTAAGTACCTTGCCAAAGTTCAGAAATCAGTGAAATAATTTCCTTATGAACAATTCACCATATCCAATTCTTTATCACTTTTCTAAGAAGTTTTCCAAACTTCATCATCTGTATCAATATTAATTCTTCTAACTTTTCAATATTAATACATCTCAAATCTTCTATCGACGTTTTGTCATTTTTCGTCTTTAAATAAGCAGTTATAAATCCTCTTTCATCATATCCTTTAAGGTTCCCAAAACTTAAATTTTTTCACAGTCAATGCTTTATTATATATAGATACCGGAAGTTAAAACCTCTGACTGATTCATACCTAACATCTTCTTTTTGAGCTTCAAATATAATCTCTTTACAGGTCAATTTCTTCCTTAGTTTCTTTTCTAATCATCTCAGTAGTACCACTACTTAACTTTCCAACTCTCCCTTATGTATTGATAGTACAAACATCTTATAATAAGATACCACTGAGTTATTTCCATCATAACTTCAATCCGTAATTTATCTTGAGTATATCGCCAGATTACATCTGCGGCATCTAGTGACATTGTTATCTTCAAATATATATATTTCTAAAGTAAAGATACTTCTTCTTCTTACTCCTTCGTATCTGAGCATCTTATAATTAATGTATCATATCCTCTATGGGTCCTTTCTTAACCTCTAAGATTCGTCAACTGATGAAATCCATTATCGTTATAATTTCCCTATTCTAGTATCATTTTACCTTATACTAATGAGGAGCAACATCAAGTCATACAATCAGCACATCAGCAATATGATATCCTAGGGGCATGTATTTACTGATAAAAATCATATACAAACTTGGTTTAGCATCCAGAACCGGCTAAACCTTTGCTCTGATACCATCAAAAGTAACACCCTTAACGTATACTCGTAAATTGAATATACGTTAAAGATGTAAAGGAGTCATTTAAAGAAATCTCGACTTATAAATTTATTTTTACAAGTATTTACAAATTTTAGTTTGTAAATCTAACCCTTTCTCGGTTTTTTTAAAAAACACAACCTATGTACAGTTAGCTAGTTTCAACCCTGAATTAATTATTTTAAAATATATTTGAAAATTATTAAAAAACTATAGTTCAATTCAGGGTGAAAACTAGATTCGCTATCTAGGCCCTTTCTTGACTTTAAAAACTTCACGCGATTACCGATTATTCTTATTAGTAAAGTAATTATCCTTTCTACCTTAGCTTTATTCTGTTACAAAGCTAATGCCTTATTTTGCTTTATCCATATACGATTCATCATCAAAACAGATTACTTATCTATCATTTAGTCTAATTTAATGCATCATACTCTACTAGCAATTAAATAATTGCATGCCCACTAGAGATTATCATAAGCTAGAATATCTTCTGATGTTTTGCAGATTGAAGCTTGATCAGCATGCTCGACTCCTCTTCAAATCCTCCATCTTAATCTGCGTGTGAAACAAACACACGCTAAGTACGAACTTAGTGAGGCAATTAAACTTATTTATTTACACATGAAATGATGTTATGTAATACTTCATATAAGAATACGTTTCATATTTATCTACGGCAAGGCAAGTATATCAATAACATTTCTATCTCGTATGTCATGTACTTCTCAGACATGTAACTTCTTATTCAAGTATCATGAAATCATGTAACATATGTATCATATATCATGTAGCATTTATATCATTTTTCATGTAACATATGTATCATGTACCATCTCTGTCATATGAATCATGTATCGTCATGCAGTCATTTGCATGCTCACGATCTACCATGTAATCATCTTGTTATTATTATCATCGTGTCTGGCTAGAGGCCCATACAAACCTCATAGCCTATCTGCACCGTAGTGCTTTGTAGAGAACGTACTCGGGAGGACGCTCTTTGCTCCTTATATTAAAAGACCTCGTTAGTGCATTTTGCACTATGGGCTTGGATCCCCAAGGTGTACCTTGTTTCATTTTAATCTTGTTATTGTCCATCTTCCTTGTATAGACATACATTGCCATTATGCATAATGCATCATCATTTATGCAAACAATAATTTGTACCTGGTATTCCATCAAGCTTGCCATGTCGAGCATTGTATCATATCATGTATTATAAAGAAATGCAATGCCAATTTCAATGTAATACAAACATTTAGAAATTCACTCACTTGGGTCATTTATTAATATGCCTCACTAAGCTTTATTGATCATTTCCTTTTATAGTACCTCGAATCTTCTTTTGATTCGGATCCAACTTCTTTTATCACATGAATATAAATAAACATTTGTTAGATTCACTTCTAACAATATTTCAATTAAGCTATTTAACCATTCAACATAAAAATTTTGCATAAATTTCCTTTCTTCCTTATACTGTCAAAACCTCATTTTCGTTCTTAATAACCATTTTGAGCTTCAAATAATTCTTTTGAACATGATAACCAACATTAGATACAAAATATCTAAACTTTCAAAGAAATATTTCTATAAAATAATCTACAACTCAAAATTCGATTCCGTTTGTTCTGAAATAATCTAGATTCAATAAGCTCTTCAACCATATAAATTAATAGCTCAAATTTAACTTGTACGATTTATGGTGAATTTTCAAAGTCAACTTCCACGACTAAATTCGAAGCAGACTGCTAAACTGTTTTTCTGACCTTTCATCACTTAAAAATTTATATCTTTTTGTTCGGAACTCGAAATGAGTTTCTGTTTGTTGGACACAAAACTATACGAACACATCTTTATATCGGTATAAAATTTACTTTCTAACCATTTTTGTGGAATTTATGGTGAATTTCCAAAGTTACTGGCAAATCCTGTTTTTACACAGTTTCATAAATAATTTCAAACTTTATACTAATTTCTCCTTACTTTGCTATTTTTCAATTTAGTCCCATTATTTACTTTAAATCATCAACTTATCACCTTCTTCATCAAATAATTATTCACAATAGTTTCCCTTAATTTTCCTTCTTAACCGAAATAGCCACTAAAATGCAAAGATAAGGATTCTAGCTTCTTAACTTTGCAATTTAGTCCTCAAATCAACATTACTATCTTAATTCCGTCATTATAACTAAAAATTATATTTAATCCTTCTCTAAAATCTCATTTCCGAATTGGTCACTTAACTTTGACAATTTGTCAAAATGGTCACTAACTCGATTTAACATCGGCTTTGCATTCTAACTTCAATTTCATATCTTCAACATCCCTAATAACATAAATACACACAAATTCCATAAAAATCAGATTTAGTCCTTTAACTTTTAAACTTGCTGAATTGGTCCCTAAACATTTAAATTGGGTTTTTCTTCCAAACAACAAATCAAGCTTACTAGATCATTTATCCAACATCACAAACCCTAAATCAAACTTGAATCCATAAACCCTAATCATATTCTTAATAATAAAAACATGTAGAGTTTAAATCCCAACTCAACAACATGATTTTAACATCACAAAAGCTTGATTTCAACTTGAAATTTAACATGGAGTCATAAAATCTCAAAACCCACAATTGAGTCCATAAACCCTAATTTCTTCTCATACAAAATTCTCATCAATCAAGCATATTTTCCAAAAATTATTTACACCAAATGATAAAGCTTGATGAGTATAACAACTTTGTAGTTCGAAAGATTACATGAAAATCGAGTTTCGAGGCTTGAATCGAACTTGGAAAATTTTCTCCATTTTTCTTTCTTTCTCCCCCTCATATTTCGAAATTTGAAGATGAGGAATGGTCTTCATCTTTTTATTTTCATCCAATTTGGCCACTTGTCTTGTATAAATGAATTTTAAATTCATTTAAATAGTGAAATTACTAAAATGCCCTTTTCATCGAATGGCCAAGATTTAATCTCATCAAAACTAAATGGCCAAGATCAAATCCATGTGTAATTGGACTTTCAAAATTTCCCTTAAAGTTTCAAAATATTTCAAAAATGCCATCCATAGCAAATGTCCAATTTGCCCTCCAACTAGTCTTTATTTACAACAAGCCTTGAAAATTGCCATTCCATTAAAATTGAACCAAATTGGTTCCAATCCAACCGACCATGTCCCAAAATATCTTATATTTTTATTTATGGCATTTATTCGATCCAAATATTCGAATTTCACTCAATACGATTTCCAAATTTTCTTCCTACGATCTTTAAAGCTTTATAACCATTAATATAAGCTTCGTACGAAAAATCTGGGTAACACGAAAATGTCACTCTTGGGGGTGAACTATTCATTTACGGGTTAACTTACATAACTTTTGGAAATTACACTTTGGTCCCTAAACTTTCCCAAAGTTTATACTTTGGCCATAAAACTTTCAAAATTTTCATTTGGTCACTGAACTTCAATTCCCATTTCAATTTTCCTCAGATTTTTACCAACTTTGAAAGTACCCAATACAAATCACTATCTATCACATGATACTTTTATACCTTAAAAATTTCCTTTCATAAAGACTTTGACTGAATTTTCTTAACTCAATCTATTATTCCGATAATTATTGAAAATCTTCACAGCATAAAGTTTCTCGTAGAAATCCTTTATTTGAAATCCATACAAATATTTTCTACTTTTACTGAGTCCAAAATATCGATCAGAAACACTTTTATGGAACCTTCCCAAAGGTCACCCATCTTTGTATTTCCCTGGGCTGAGCACGCTTAACAATTTCAGTCGATCTAAATTCGGTACCTTTTTCTGCATCTTAATTCTTAAAACCGATATCAAGGTACTTATGTCGATCCAATTCACTCTTCTACTGAATAAAATTACTTGTTGGAGAAGTTTACTCTATAGTCCCTAAACTTTTCTAAGTTTATACTTTAACCCCCTATACTTTCAAATTTTACAATTTAGTCACTAGCCAAAATTTAGGATATTACAATTCTTCCCCCTTAAGAAAATTCGTCCTCGAATTTTCAATGCGTACCTGTTCCAAACATTTACGGATATTACTTCCTTATTTTCTTCTCAGCCTCCCAAGTGGCTTCTTCGACCTTGTGATTTTTTTCTCAAAACCTCAGTCAATGAAATTTCTTATTCCTTACTTTTTTTAATTCCATAAACCATTATTTCTACTAACTCCTCTTCATGTATCAAATCTAATTGCATCTCAATTTATTCAGGAGTGCTGACATGTAAGTAATTCAGTCAATGCCCCTAAAACATAAGTACATATACTATAGAGTTTTGCTCACTTTTGAAGATAAGATCCATTAATATGCCCTTGGTATAACTTTTTAACGATTCCTTGAGGTATAATAATTCTGAAACCAAGTTTTTCCCTTTTTGATTTGCACAAATCATCTTCTCTCAAAGTGGAAGTTTTCCTCTCTTTTCTTCTTCTTTTAACTTTAACTGATAACATCTTGACCAAAGATCAATCTTCTTTTTACATCTGACTTCTACATTTTATATAAATAGCCAGTTTATCTTAAAATTGGTCTTAAAATTCTCAGATTTCTAGCAATCATACTAAAATTCTCCAGTCAAAATCATTCCCTTAACTTATTGGCTTAACCCACTGGTCTTACACTATTCCTCATAAACAATGTAAGTGCCTTGTCAAAGTTCAGAAATTAGTGAAATAATTTCCTTATGAACAATTCACCATATCCAATTCTTTATCACTTTTCTAAGAAGTTTTCCAAACTTCCTCCTCTGTATCAATATTACTTCTTCTAACTTTTCAATATTAATACATCTCAAATATTCTATGGACGTTTTGTCATTTTTCGTCTTTAAATAAGCAGTTATAAATCCACTTTCATCATATCCTTTAAGGTTCCCAAAACCTAAAATTTTTCACAGTCAATGCTTTATTATATATAGATACCGGAAGTTAAAACCTCTGACTGATTCATACCTAACATCTTCTTTTTTAGCTTCAAATATAATCTCTTTACAGGTCAATTTCTTCCTTAGTTTCTTTTCTAATCATCTCAGTAGTATCATTACTTAACTTTCCAACTCTCCCTTATGTACTGACAGTACAAACATCTTATAATAAGATACCACTGAGTTATTTCCATCATAACTTCAATCCGTAATTTATCTTGAGTATACAGATTACATCTGCGGCATCTAGTGACATTGTTATCTTCAAATATATATATTTCTAAAGTAAAGATACTTCTTCTTCTTACTCCTTCGTATCCGAGCATCTTATAATTACTGTATCATATCCTCTATGGGTCCTTTCTTAACCTCTAAGATTCGTTAACTGACGAAATCCATTATCGTTTTATTTTCCTTACTCTAGTATCATTTTACCTTATACTAATGAGGAGCAGCATCAAGTCATACAATCAGCACATCAGCAATATGATATCTTAGGAGCATGTATTTACTGATAAAAATCATATACAAACTTGGTTTAGCATCCAGAACCGGCTAAACCTTTGCTCTGATACCATTAAATGTAACACCCTAAATGTATACTCGTAAATCGAATATACATTAAAGATGTAATGGAGTCATTTAAAGAAATCTCGACTTATAAATTTATTTTTACAAGTATTTACAAATTTTAGTTTGTAAATCTAACCCTTTCTCGGTTTTCTTAAAAAACACAACCTATGTGCAGTTAGCTAGTTTCAACCCTGAATTAATTATTTTAAAACATATTTGTAAATTATTAAAAAAACTATAGTTCAATTCAGGGTGAAAACTAGATTCGCTATCTAGGCCTTTTCTTGATTTTAAAAACTTCACGCAATTACCGATTATTCTTATTAGCAAAGTAATTATCCTTTCTACCTTAGCTTTATTCTGCTACAACGCTAATGCCTTATTTTGCTTTATCCATATACGATTCATCATCAAAACATATTACTTATCTATCATTTAGTCTAATTTAATGCATCATACTCTACTAGCAATTAAATAATTGCATGCCCACTAGAGATTATCATAAGCTAGAATATCTTACTGATGTTTTGAAGATTGAAGCTTGATCAGCATGCTCGACTCATCTTCAAATCCTCCATCCTAATCTGCGTGTGAAACAAACACACGCTAAGTACGAACTTAGTGAGGCAATTAAACTTATTTATTTACACATGAAATGATGTTATATAATACTTCATATAAGAATACGTTTCATATTTATCTATATCAAGGCAAGTATATCAATAACATTTCTATCTCGTATGTCATGTACTTCTCAGACATGTAACATGTAACTTCTTATTCAAGTATCATGAAATCATGTAACATATGTATCATATATCATGTAGAATCTATATCATGTTTCATGTAACATCTGTATCATGTACCATCTCTGTCATATGAATCATGTATCGTCATTCAGTCATTTGCATGCTCATGATCCACCATGTAATCATCTTGTTATTATTATCATAGTGTCTGGCTAGAGGCCCATGCAAACCTCATAGCCTATCTGCATCGTAGTGCTTTGTAGAGTACGTACTCGGGAGGACGCTCTTTGCTCCTTATATTAAAACACCTTGTTAGTGCATTTTGCACTATGGGCGCTTGGATTCCCAAGGTGTATCTTGTTTCATTTTAATCTTGTTATTGTCCATATTCCTTGTATAGACATACATTGCCATTATGCATAATGCATCATCATTTATGCAAACAATAATTCGTACTAGGTATTCCATCAAACTTGTCATATCGAGCATTGTATCATATCATGTATTATAAAGAAATGCAATGTCAATTTCAATGTAAAGCAAACATTTAGAAATGCACTCACTTGGGTCATTTATTAATATGCCTCACTAAGCTTTATTGATCCTTTCCTTTTATAGTACCTCGAATCTTCTTTTGATTCGGATCCAACTTCTTTTATCACATGAATATAAATAAACATTTGTTAGATTCACTTCTAACAATATTTCAATTAAGCTATTTAATCATTCAACATAAAAATTTTCCATAAATTACCTTTCTTCCTTATACTGTCAAAACCTTATTTTCGTTCTTAATAACCATTTTGAGCTTCAAATAATTCTTCTGAACCTGATAACCAACATTAGATACAAAATATATAAATTTACATTTTCTAGCAGCTTTGTACAACCTTCAAATAAATATTTCTATAAAATAATATACAACTCCAAATTTGATTCCGTTTGATCTAAAATAATCTAGACTCAATAAGCTCTTCAACCATATAAATTAATAGCTCAAATTTAACTTGTACGATTTATGGTGAATTTTCAAAGTCAACTTCCACAACTAAATTTGAAGCAGACTGCTAAACTGTTTTTCTGACCTTTCATCACTTAAAAATTCATATCTTCTTGTTCGGAACTCGAAATGATTTTCTGTTTGTTGGACACAAAACTATACGAACACATCTTTATATCGGTATAAAATTCACTTTCTAACCATTTTTGTGGAATTTATGGTGAATTTCCAAAGTTACTGGAAAATCCTGTTTTTACACAGTTTCATAAATAATTTCAAACTTTATACTAATTTCTCCTTACTTTGCTATTTGTCAATTTAGTCCCATTATTTACTTTAAATCATCAACGTATCACCTTCTTCATCAAATAATTATTCACAATAGTTTCCCTTAATTTTCCTTCTTAACCGAAATAGCCACTAAAATGCAAAGATAAGGATTCTAGCTTCTTAACTTTGCAATTTAGTCCTCAAATCAACATTACTATCTTAATTCCGTCATTATAACTAAAAATTATACTTAATCCTTCTCTAAAATCTCATTTCCGAATTGGTCACTTAACTTTGACAATTTGTCAAAATGGTCACTAACTCGATTTAACATCGGTTTTGCATTCTAACTTCAATTTCATATAAATACACACAAATTCCATAAAAATCAGATTTAGTCCTTTAACTTTTAAACTTGCTGAATTGGTCCATAAACATTTAAATTGGGTTTTGCTTCCAAACAACAAATCAAGCTTACTAGATCATTTATCCAACATCACAAACCCTAAATCAAACTTGAATCCATAAACCCTAATCATATTCTTAATAATCAAAACATGTAGAGTTTAAATCCCAACTCAACAACATGATTTTAACATCACAAAAGCTTGATTTCAACTTGAAACTTAACATGGAGTCATAAAATCTCAAAACCCACAATTGAGTCCACAAACCCTAATTTCTTCTCATACAAAATTCTCATCAATCAAGCATATTTTCCAAAAAATATTTACACCAAATGATCAAGCTTGATGAGTATAACAACTTTGTAGTTCGAAAGATTACCTGAAAATCGAGTTTCGGGGCTTGAATCGAACTTGGAAAATTTTCTCCATTTTTCTTTCTTTCTCCCCCTCATATTTCGAAATTTGAAGATGAAGAATGGTCTTCATCTTTTTATTTTCATCCAATTTGGCCACTTGTCTTGTATAAATGAATTTTAAATTCATTTAAATAGTGAAATTACTAAAATGCCCTTTTCATCGAATGGCCAAGATTTAATCTCATCAAAACTCAATGGCCAAGAACAAATCCATGTGTAATTGGCCTTTCAAAATTTCCCTTAAAGTTTCAAAATATTTCAAAAATGTCATCCATGGAAAATGTCCAATTTGCCCTCCAACTAGTCTTTATTTACAACAAGCCTTGAAAATTGCCATTCCATTAAAATTGAGCCAAATTGGTTCCAATCCAACCGGACATGTCCCAAAATATCTTATATTTTTATTTATGGCATTTATTCGATCCAAATATTCGAATTTCACTCAATACGATTTCCAAATTTTCTTCCTACGAACTTTAAAGCTTTATACCCATTAATATAAGCTTCGTACGAAAAATCCGGGTAACACGAAAGTGTCACTCTTGGGGGTGAACTATTCATTTACGGGGTTAACTTGCATAACTTTTGGAAATTACACTTTGGTCCCTAAACTTTTCCAAAGTTTATACTTTGGCCATAAAACTTTCAAAATTTTCATTTTGGTCACTGAACTTCAATTCCCATTTCAATTTTCCTCAGATTTTTACCAACTTTGAAAGTACCCAATACAAATCACTATCGATCACATGATACTTTTAAACCTTAAAAATTTCCTTTCATAAAGACTTTGACTGAATTTTCTTAACTCAATCTATTATTCCGATAATTATTGAAAATCTTCACAGCATAAAGTTTCTCGTAGAAATCCTTTATTTGAAATCCATACAAATATTTTCTACTTTTACTGAGTCCAAAATATCGATCAGAAACACTTTTATGGAACCTTCCCAAAGGTCACCCATCTTTGTATTTCCTAATTTGAGCACGCTTAACAATTTGATCGATCTAAATTCGGTACCTTTTTCTGCATCTTAATTCTTAAAACCGATATCAAGGTACTTATGTCGATCCAATTCACTCTTCTACTGAATAAAATTACTTGTTGGAGAAGTTTACTCTATAGTCCCTAAACTTTTCTAAGTTTATACTTTAACCCCCTATACTTTCAAATTTTACAATTTAGTCACTAGCCAAAATTTAGGATATTACAATTCTTCCCCCTTAAGAAAATTCGTCCTCGAATTTTCAATGCGTACCTGTTCCAAACATTTACGGATATTACTTCCTTATTTTCTTCTCAGCCTCCCAAGTGGCTTCTTCGACCTTGTGATTTTTTTTCTCAAAACCTCAGTCAATGAAATTTCTTATTCCTTACTTTTTTTAATTCCATAAACCATTATTTCTACTAACTCCTCTTCATGTATCAAATCTAATTGCATCTCAATTTATTCAGGGAGTGCTGACATGTAAGTAATTCAGTCAATGCCCCTAAAACATAAGTACATATACTATAGAGTTTTGCTCACTTTTGAAGATAAGATCCATTAATATGCCCTTGGTATAACTTTTTAACGATTCCTTGAGGTATAATAATTCTGAAACCAAGTTTTTCCCTTTTTGATTTGCACAAATCATCTTCTCTCAAAGTGGAAGTTTTCCTCTCTTTTCTTCTTCTTTTAACTTTAACTGATAACATCTTGACCAAAGATCAATCTTCTTTTTACATCTGACTTCTACATTTTATATAAATAGCCAGTTTATCTTAAAATTGGTCTTAAAATTCTCAGATTTCTAGCAATCATACTAAAATTCTCCAGTCAAAATCATTCCCTTAACTTATTGGCTTAACCCACTGGTCTTACACTATTCCTCATAAACAATGTAAGTGCCTTGTCAAAGTTCAGAAATTAGTGAAATAATTTCCTTATGAACAATTCACCATATCCAATTCTTTATCACTTTTCTAAGAAGTTTTCCAAACTTCCTCCTCTGTATCAATATTACTTCTTCTAACTTTTCAATATTAATACATCTCAAATATTCTATGGACGTTTTGTCATTTTTCGTCTTTAAATAAGCAGTTATAAATCCACTTTCATCATATCCTTTAAGGTTCCCAAAACTTAAAAATTTTCACAGTCAATGCTTTATTATATATAGATACCGGAAGTTAAAACCTCTGACTGATTCATACCTAACATCTTCTTTTTGAGCTTCAAATATAATCTCTTTACAGGTCAATTTCTTCCTTAGTTTCTTTTCTAATCATCTCAGTAGTATCATTACTTAACTTTCCAACTCTCCCTTATGTACTGACAGTACAAACATCTTATAATAAGATACCACTGAGTTATTTCCATCATAACTTCAATCCGTAATTTATCTTGAGTATACAGATTACATCTGCGGCATCTAGTGACATTGTTATCTTCAAATATATATATTTCTAAAGTAAAGATACTTCTTCTTCTTACTCCTTCGTATCCGAGCATCTTATAATTACTGTATCATATCCTCTATGGGTCCTTTCTTAACCTCTAAGATTCGTCAACTGACGAAATCCATTATCGTTTTATTTTCCTTACTCTAGTATCATTTTACCTTATACTAATGAGGAGCAGCACCAAGTCATACAATCAGCACATCAGCAATATGATACCTTAGGGGCATGTATTTACTGATAAAAATCATATACAAACTTGGTTTAGCATCCAGAACCGGCTAAACCTTTGCTCTGATACCATTAAATGTAACACCCTTAACGTATACTCGTAAATCGAATATAATTAAAGATGTAACAGAGTCATTTAAAGAAATCTCGACTTATAAATTTATTTTTACAAGTATTTACAAATTTTAGTTTGTAAATCTAACCCTTTCTCGGTTTTCTTAAAAACACAACCTATGTGCAGTTAGCTATTTTCAACCCTGAATTAATTATCTTAAAACATATTTGAAAATCAATTCAGGGTGAAAACTAGATTCGCTATCTAGGCCCTTTCTTGACTTTAAAAACTTCACGCGATTACTGATTATTCTTATTAGCAAAGTAATCATCCTTTCTACCTTAGCTTTATTCTGTTACAACGCTAATGCCTTATTTTGCTTTATCCATATACGATTCATCATCAAAACAGAGTACTTATCTATCATTTAGTCTAATTTAATGCATCATACTCTACTAGCAATTAAATAATTGCGAGCCCACTAGAGATTATCATAAGCTAGAATATCTTACTGATGTTTTGCAGATTGAAGCTTGATCAGCATGCTCGACTCCTCTTCAAATCCTCCATCTTAATCTGCGTGTGAAACAAACACACGCTAAGTACGAACTTAGTGAGGCAATTAAACTTATTTATTTACACATGAAATTATGTTATATAATACTTCATATAAGAATACGTTTCATATTTATCTACGGCAAGGCAAGTATATCAATAACATTTCTATCTCGTATGTCATGTACCTCTCAGACATGTAACATGTAACTTCTTATTCAAGTATCATGAAATCATGTAACATATGTATCATATATCATGTAGCATCTATATCATGTTTCATGTAACATCTGTATTATGTACCATCTCTGTCATATGAATCATGTATCGTCATTCAGTCATTTGCATGCTCATGATCTACCATGTAATCATCTTGTTATTATTATCATCGTGTCTGGCTAGAGGCCCATGCAAACCTCATAGCCTATCTGCATCGTAGTGCTTTGTAGAGTACGTACTCGGGAGGACGCTCTTTGCTCCTTATATTAAAACACCTTGTTAGTGCATTTTGCACTATGGGCTTGGATTCCCAAGGTGTATCTTGTTTCATTTTAATCTTGTTATTGTCCATATTCCTTGTATAGACATACATTGCCTCTATGCATAATGCATCATCATTTATGCAAACAATAATTCGTACCTGGTATTCCATCAAACTTGCCATGTCGAGCATTGTATCATATCAAGTATTATAAAGAAATGCAATGCCAATTTCAATGTAATGCAAACATTTAGAAATGCACTCACTTGGGTCATTTACTAATATGCCTCACTAAGCTTTATTGATCCTTTCCTTTTATAGTACCTCGAATCTTCTTTTGATTCGGATCCAACTTCTTTTATCACATGAATATAAATAAACATTTGTTAGATTCACTTCTAACAATATTTCAATTAAGCTATTTAATCATTCAACATAAAAAATTTCCATAAATTTCCGTTCTTCCTTATACTGTCAAAACCTCATTTTCGTTCTTAATAACCATTTTGAACTTCAAATAATTCTTCTGAACTTGATAACCAACATTAGATACAAAATATCTAAATTTTCATTTTCTAGCAGCTTTGTACAACCTTCAAAGAAATATTTCTATAAAATAATATACAACTCGAAATTCGATTACGTTTGTTCTAAAATAATCTAGATTCAATAAGCTCTTCAACCATATAAATTAATAGCTCAAATTTAACTTGTACGATTTATGGTGAATTTTCAAAGTCAACTTCTAGGACTAAATTCAAAGCAGACTGCTAAACTGTTTTTCTAACCTTTCACCACTTAAAAATTCATATCTTTTTGCTCGGAACTCCAAATCAGTTTCCGTTTATTGGACACAAAACTATACGAACACATCTTTATATTGGTGTAAAATTCACTTTCTAACCATTTTTGTGGAATTTATGGTAAATTTCCAAATTTACTCCCAAATCCTGTTTTTACATAGTTTCATAAATATTTTCAAACTTTATACTAATTTCTCCTTACTTTGCTATTTTCAATTTAGTCCCATTATTTACTTTAAGTCATCAACTTATCACCTTCTTCATCAAATAATTATTCACAATAGTTTCCCTTAATTTTCCTTCTTAACCGAAATAGCCACTAAAATGCAAAGATAAGGATTCTAGCTTCTTAACTTTGCAATTTAGTCCTCAAATCAACATTACTATCTTAATTCCGTCATTATAACTAAAAATTATATTTAATCCTTCTCTAAAACCTCATTTCCGAATTGGTCACTTAACTTTGAGAATTTGTCAGAATGGTCACTAACTCGATTTAACATCAGTTTTGCATTCTAACTTCAATTTCATAACTTCAACATCCCTAATAACATAAATACACACCAATTCCATAAAAATCAGATTTAGTCCTTTAACTTTTAAACTTGTTGAATTGGTCCCTAAATATTTAAATTAGGGTTTTGCTTCCAAACAACAAATCAAGCTTACTAGATCATTTATCCAACATCACAAACCCTAAATCAAACTTGAATCCATAAGCCCTAATCATATTCATAATAATCAAAACATGTAGAGTTTAAATCCCAACTCAATAACATGATTTTAACATCACAAAAGCTTGATTTCAACTTGAATTTTAACATGGAGTCATAAAATCTCAAAACCCCAATTGAGCCCATAAACCCTAATTTCTTCTCATACAAAATTCTCATCAATCAAGAATATTTTCCAAAAATTATTTACACCAAATGATAAAGCTTGATGAGTAGAACAACTTTGTAGTTCGAAAGATTACCTGAAAATCGAGTTTTCGGGGCTTGAATCGAACTTGGAAAATTTTCTCCATTTTTCTTTCTTTCTCCCCCTCATATTTCGAAATTTGAAGATGAAGAATGGTCTTCATCTTGTTATTTTCATCCAATTTGGCCACTTGTCTTGTATAAATGAATTTTAAATTCATTTAAATAGTGAAATTACTAAAATGCCCTTTTCATCGAATGGCCAAGATTTAATCTCATCAAAACTCAATGGCCAAGATCAAATCCATGTGTAATTGGAATTTCAAAATTTCCCTTAAAGTTCCAAAATATTTCAAAAATGCTATCCATGGCAAATGTCCAATTTGCCCTCCAACTAGTCTTTATTTACAACAAGTCTTGAAAATTGCCATTCCATTAAAATTGAACCAAATTGGTTCCAATCCAACCGGCCATGTCCCAAAATGTCTTAGATTTTTATTTATGGCATTTATTCGATACAAATATTTGAATTTCACTCAATACAATTTCCAAATTTTCTTCATACGAACTTTAAAGCTTTATAACCATTAATATAAGCTTCGTGCAAAAAATTTGGGTAACCCGAAAGTGTCACTCTTGGGGGTGAACTATTCATTTACGGGGTTAACTTACATAACTTTTGGAAATTACACTTTGGTCCTGAACTTTCCTAAAGTTTATACTTTGGCCACAAAACTTTCAAAATTTTCATTTTGGTCACTGAACTTCAATTCCCATTTCAATTTTCCTCAGATTTTTAGCAACTTTGAAAGTACCCAATACAACTCACTATCTATCACATTATACTTTTAAACCTTAAAATTTTCCTTTCATAAAGACTTTGACTGAATTTTCTTAACTCGGTCTATTATTCCGATAATTATTGAAAATCTTCATAGCATAAGGTTTCTCGTAGAAATACTTTATTTGAAATCTATAAGAATATTTTCTACTTTTACTGAGACCAAAATATCGATCAGAAACACTTTTATGGGACCTTCCCAAAGGTCACCCATCTTTGTATTTCCCTGGCCTAAGCACGCTTAACAATTTCAGTATATCCAAATTCGGTACCTTTTTCTGCATCTAAATTATTAAAACCGATATCAAGGTACTTACTTCGATCTGATTTACTCTTCTACTGAATACAATTACTTGTTGGAGAAATTTACACTTTAGTCCCCAAAGTTTTCTAAGTTTAATACTTTAACCCGCTAAACTTTCAAAATTTACAATTTAGTCACTAGCTAAAATTTGAGATATTACATTAGATCTGGGTTCGGTTCCTTTAAATTAGTGAAATATAGTCGGAGGAACTTAAGTTGAAGCTCGGTTAAGGAAATTAAAGACTTAAATGGATAGGGGCAAAGTTTTTGTCTAAAAATGAAACTAAGGTGGAAGAATGGTTTTTTATTGGTGGTGTTTGAAATTTAAATGGGTGTGTGTGGTTGTAAAAGTGGAAGAGAATTTTATGATGACAAAGAAAAAAAGTAAGAGAAAATGGGTAGAGAGAGTTTTAGAGAGTTGAAGCCTTTAAGCTCTTTTTTGCTGCCGTTCAAACCACCGAGAGTGTCACTGTCGACACCATCGAGTCAAGCTCACCAAGACGCATTCGCTGGTGGTCGTCACATAGTTGTCGTCACTCGCTAGGGTGAGAAGGAAAAAGATCTATCAAAGTTGGTTTAGCAGGTTTCACCGGCCACTGTCGAGATTCGTCGCCACCATTAGAACCCCTAGTTCGAGATCTGCCAATCTAGAAATTTTTGTCGCCGTTCGCCATCAGAGGACGCTGCACTCTCCGCCGCCTATATGTGGTTGTGCCTCACAGCCGAACTAGGCCTTAGCCTGGTGAACTAGACTGGTTGGGCCGACCACCATTGACCGACCGTACAGCATCCGTTCAAACCACCGAGAGTGTCACCGTCGACACCATCGAGTTGAGCTCTCCAAAATGCGTTCGTTGGTGGTCGCCACATAGTTGTCGTCACTCGCTAGGGAGAGAAGGAAAAAGATCTAGCAAAGTTGGTTCAGCAAGTTTCATCGGCCACTGTCCAGATTCGTCGCCACCATTAGAACCCCTAGTTCGAGATCTTCCGATCTAGAAACTTTTGTCGCCGTCTGCCTTCAGAGGATGCTGCACGCTCTGCCACCTATATGTGGTTGTGCCTCACAGCCGAACTAGGCCTTAGCCTGGTGAACTAGGCTGGTTGGGCAACCACCATTGACCAGACCGCATTGCCTTGCCCGACCACCATTGACCGACCGTTAACTTCTTTCGGGAGACCATACCCGGGGAGTTATCGATATTCTGAGTCTGTTGGCACAGTCTATTTTAACAAATTCGAATTTGATAATTTGTTTTTACGCGTTTTATTTCCTAAAGTGGTCCGCCAATGCAATTTTACTTATAGAGTCATGTTTGTTTTATCAGAGGGTTATGTAGACTCGAATATTGGATTTAAAGAGTTGATTGGAGGAGCTTGGACTAAGGATTTATTGCTTGGGCTTAAGGTTAGTACACCTCGAACTCCTAATGCATCATGAGAATCATAAGTGTGACTGTCTTGCACGTTAGTGTCAGCAAAATAGGTAGACGAGAAATAAGCATGTTTAGAGACCGCATTTATGAGACTGACATTTATGAGATGCATGATGATGTTGTGAAAATGTTAAGACTCGTAGAGATTTTAGAGACGGTGTAGGATCGTCAGAATATTCATATGATTATCTGATTGGTTAATTACATATTGTATTGTTTGAGATATAAAATTGGCATGTTCGATAGAAATTGCACTTAATGGACCGATAATTGGTAATATTTTAACAAATGATCATAAAGTAAGGAATTGATATGAATTAAATGTGCTAGAAAACAAACCTTAATTACTTTTATAAGATTTAGGGATAGATTAAACTCTAGTAAATACTGTAATTCAAAAATACGGTAGAAATCGTGAGTAGGGTATTGATACGAGCTTTGACTGTATCAGTACGCTTTTCGATGTCGTATCTATACGGGTCGACTTATATCGGTACTCGGGGAAATTGGAGATCTCCAGTAAACAATTTTAGTATCGGTATGCATGTGAGTACCGGCATTCGAGGGTACCTATAGATATTTAGGTTCAAGTACCAATACCCGATATGCTAAATAATTTAAATGTCAATTAAAGATAGAAACTAATATGGAATATTAATGAATTGATTTATGCTTTAATTAATGAGATAATGCATGTTAATGAGGTTGATTAATGTACACTTCCATAATGTATTAATAAGTTGGTAAACTTAATGGGTGACTTGATAATTGATAGAAACCATAGAGTTATGGTAATCGTGCCAATGTTGTGTTATGTATGGTAATCGTGTTAATGTTGTGTGTTGTTTGGACACTTGGTTGGTTGAGTCACCTTTGGTTGAAGGATCCGGATATCCAGTGAGAGAGTGAGTTGCAATACATTGGTTAGAGATGTCGAATGTACGTTTCTAATGCTGTGTGACACCGGACCTCATTCGAAGATACTCGATGAGAGATACCAAGTATAGTTGTACGTTCCCGAGGCTGTGTGACACTGGGCCTCACCTAGAGAGAGTGTATGCTCCCGATGCTGTGACATCGGGCCTCACTCAGAGTGTATGTTCTCAAGACTGTGTGACACCGGGCCTCACTCCAGGTTTGTGGCTATGACTTTGTGTGCTTTTGCTGGAATGGTCTGGTGAGATCCCTGGTATGGTTGGGCCTTGTGTGCCTTGTATGATGACTTGCATGATAAGAGCACGTGTTTAAGCGACTAGTGGTAGCGCCATGTGTTTATTTTTCTCTCCTTATTGCTCATACTAGCTAGCATGCTTATGTTTATGATTTACATGAAGTATAGTAGAGTAGATGTCTACCACTGACCTTTGTAAGATCAACGCTCGGAATTGTTGTTTCCTTGCGTAGGTTGGTAGATTGATCGGGAGCTCGAGGAGCACAGCCGGTTTGGGATTCCAACAAGCGGTGATTGTCAGAGTACGATACTTGTTGTATTTAGTGGGATGTGTATTCATAGGACCTTACGTGGTCGAATATGTAACTCTTATTTTGGAATTGTATTAATCAAGTCAAATGTTCAATATTTTAAATTAAATTGGAGTTCCTTTGTAATTATTTAATCATTTAACTATATTTTCAACTGTTGGATTTAAATGATTTTGGAAAATATTTTATTTGGGTTAAACCAAGTTGAATTTTTTTTATGGTGGTAGTTTGGGCTTAGGGCCCAAATATGACAACCAGATTTAGGGTGATACATTTACCCTCATCAAATCTTAAATACAACTTATGGTATCTACACTTTTATTTTCATGAAACTCTAATACATAAATTACACGTAATATAATTGGTCACTTAATTTTGTATTATACTTTATAATAGCATCATATATTGTATATATGTGCTCACAATTATGGATTTTAATCTAACATAAATCCAATCTCTACTTTCATAGCAGTTAGATTCCACAACATAGAAGACTCGATGCCTGATGCATCACCATTTTTCAATAGGTTCAAAACTTTCTTGTTACCAGTTTCGAACAGTGACGAAGTGGAAACCCATATCCCAAGCAATCACCATCCCTTCATGGACACCCAAAAGCTTTGTTTCCAGAACATGCTCCAATAGCTTTAGAGAACCCAAAACACCAATTACCTTTAGTGTCCCTTCGACACTTTCCTAAGTAGCTAGTCCGATACTTGAAATTCTAGCACCATCCGTATTAATCTTCATCCAATTCATAGGTGACGGGCTTCGTTCATCAATTCCTTGATGATCGAATTGAATTAACGGTTTTCATTTAAAAATATATAATTTTGATCTAAAATAAAATATTAAAAATTAAAATGCTTAATAAAAATAAAAGTTAAAATAACTATTCAAATATATGTTAAAGATGAAAAATTATACTAAAAAAGGAAATTAACTTAAATCAGAGCAAGCCACATTTTATACTAAATATATATGGATGGTTCTATACGGCTGCAACAGCGGCAACTACACAGTATCCCATAAAAAAAACTCAAATAAGTTAAGTTAAATGCTTATTAAAGAAACAAAAAACATAAGTTGTAGACTAGTAGTAAAACATATGAAAAATAAAATATTATTGCACTTTATAGATTTTAAATTATGTTATACTATTCTTATTCAAAAGTCAGTCTATAGCATATACAAAAAAATTAATAAATAATTATTTTTTTTAAATTAACATCTTATTTTAATAAATTACACATAATCTATGTATCATTAAATCACATATGCTAGATACTTCCGAAAGCATAAATCAATAAAATTAGAGTTAGTATAAAATCTTTAGAAATCAAACAAAATGAATTGAAGATGATGTTAGATACGTCCGAAAGCATAAATCCATCAAATTGGAGTTAGTATAAAATCTTTAGAAATCAAACAAAATATATCATAACAAAAATCCAACCATATGATTACACACTCATCTCAATCATAATAAATTGGTATGTCTCTGACAGGACCCACTACACACGTGTACCTTATCCTCAGTGTTGGATCATCTTGCACGAAATTTCATGATCAAAAGATTTTGATTCTTGTAGCCGTGAGGTTACAAGCACTAGGGTTTTGTATTCTATTCCTTTGGGCATCACATGTCTCTACGTTGGGAATTTATTTGTTTTTGCAATCCTTTCAGTTCCATAAATTCATTTGTCAAATTTAAGTTTTCAAGTTTCAATAAAAAAGCTTATAGTTTATTGTTTAATAATAAATAACATTTTACATAAAGTTTATTAGAAAATATATTTTTAAAATACATATTTTATCTTTTTATGTTTTTAATAATATTCAAAGGAAACAAATGAATATAACTTTTAAAATATTTAATATCCAAACCAAATAACCAACAGGTTGGTCTAAGTGAAAATCAATTTGATATAGTTTAAGTAGATTTTTAGTTTGAGGATTTGTGTATGTAAAAAATTATCGTTGAAAGACTCACCTACTAAAACTAGATGTGCGACGCAAATCGTTCTTGATTAATGAAGACAAAACCTGTAAACAAAAAGATTTTAAGTACCCAACATCTCATGAATTAGGAGTGGATGATGGTCAAAAGCATATCTTTAAGTGGATAGTCAGATTCATTGATTCTCGGGGGAAAGACTAAATAATTGAGAAATTAATATATTCATGGTCAGTTGATAATTTAATCTGAATTAAATTCGATTTGAAGAAAAAAACCTAGATCTAAATGCGATTAGGAAAAAGTCTGAATCTGAAAAAACAGGTTTGAGTCCTAATAAGACGTGACTAGATATAGATCCTGCCAAGATCCGATCTCAATCCAATCCAAGTCTATTTCTAACCTAAGTCTGATCTTATTCCGAATTAATACATTTATGAATTTTAATTCTTTAAAACAAAATAATATTTATAATATTTATAAAATATCATTTATAATATTTACGTTAAAAATAAGACAACATATAAAGTAAAAAAGCTAACCTAAATACATTAAAAGAAACATAATAAATATTAGGTAACTTGGAACAATGGTAAAAACAAAATTAACACATATATATATATATATTAAAAATGATAGTAAAAATATAAATATATTAAAATTCCAGTTAAATAATAATAATATTTACTATGATTTATATTTATTAACTAAATTTAATATAGTAGAATATATCTGCATATACCCTATGCATATATACATAAATATGAAAAAGGAAATAAATATAAGATAAAACTATAGACAAATAAAAAAGAAAATAAATACAATAGAGAAATAAATAAATGTAAATATTAATAAATTACTAAAACTTAAGAAAATTAGTAAATAAAATAGTAAATTATGTTAAATTGTAAAATAAAATTAAGATATATTAGGCTAAAATTATGAATTAAAATATGAAGCAAATTAAAAGCGTAAATAATAAACACAGACATTTAAATGTAGTCAACAAATAAGGGACAAAAATGAATAAATACAAAATTAAATGGCATAAATTAAAAACACAAATTATAGACTGATTTGCATTAAAATAAAAATATCAGAGGACCGAAACACAATATACCCTAAAGACACTAAAATTTGCGTATCTACCCCTCGGGCTCAGGTCAACACTAAGAATGGGAATGTAATCCGATCCGAAGAAAAAATTTGATCTAAATAAAAAAGTTCGAATCCGAATGCGAAAAAAGCTAGAGTCCAACTACAATCGTATTCGGACTTTATACAGTCCGATACATTACCATCCCTATTCATGGGAAGTAACAATAACTACACATTAATAATACTCATCTTGGAAAATTGTTAAAGCAAAAGATATTATGGTTTTCAACCGAGTGAGTGATGTCAAAGGGAAAATGGATTATATTCATTTTTGGAGATTCGAGTTCAAGCATCTTTGTATGCAAAGTGTGTGTTATCAATTAAGAAAAGTACGGACATGTACTACCTTGTATTCACCTTAAAACTATTAAAAATGTTATGGTTTTGATGGGGACTATCATGTTTGAATATCCCCTTCTACCAAACAATTCAACCTTCATAAAAAACTCACTATTTACTTGCCAAACCCCTCATCGTCTCTAATTAATTCACTTCAACAAAATTTTCTCATTAAACCCTTCGAACTCTGTAAGTTTTAGAAATTTATCAACATATACATGTCGATTAAGTATCTAGTACATTTTTATACAAGGAAATGTTTTGACGAATTTTCTCCAAAAATATAACTCGCATTGAAGACACATGTTAACATGAAAATAAACAAAACTGATTCGAGCGAACGACAGCGATGACACATACGTGCGAGAGCCTTGCCATCTAACCATTCAATAGGACAGGCAAGGAATGACCCTTTATAAATCCAACTCGAGGTCCGTTCCCACTTAATGTGGGATTTACATGGCTTGCTATTCTTTGAAATTACCAAGATTTCCCCATTAATACAAAAGAATTCTATTGTAAAAATTGAGAGATTTTGAAGTTAGAAAGCGATAAAAGCTATTGCGAGACTAGCTACTTAAGCACTATTGAAGGTATCTTTAACTAGTACATAATGAAAATGAGAAATTCTTCTATTAACCCTTAAATTTGATTAGTGACCAAAATGACAAAATGAAAGTTTTGTGACTAGAGTGAAAACTTAGGAAAAGTTTGAACCCTTAAATGGTATTTGTAACACCCCGATCCGACCCGAGGATCCGAAGTGTCACATTGGGTCACCGACCCGACCACTCAAAATTTAAATCATATTTAAATCTTGAAATTAAAATTATTCTCATTATAAAACATTCATATTTAAAGAAATTATCATAAAATTTACAAAATATATGAACTCGTTTCAATAATTTACAATTTAAAAGGATTCAAATATACCAACATATTTACATACTCCACTTAGTAAGGTCCTATGAATACTCAACCGACTAAATACATGTATCGTACTTTCAAAATTATCACTTGTTGGAATCTCGTCCTGATGGTGCTCCTTGAGCTCACGATCGATCAACCAACCTACGCACGGAAATAACGATTCCAAGCTTTGAGCTTACAAAGCTCAGTGGTACACATCCACTACACTATTCTTCATGCTAATCATAAATATAAGCATGCAAGCTAGCAAGAGCAATAAGGAGAGATAATAAACATGTGGCGCTACCACTAGTCTCCTAAACACACGCTCTCATCATGCAAGTCATCATACATGGCACATAAGGCCCAACTATACCCGGGATCTCACCAAATCATTCGAGAAAAAGCACACAAATTCATAACTACAAACCTAGAGTGAGGCCCCGTGTCATATAACCTCAGGAACGTACACTATGAGTGAGGCCCAGTGTCACACAGCCTCGGGAACATACACTCTTTGGGTGAGGTCCAGTGTCACATAGCCACGGGAACATACACTCATACTCAGAATCTTTCATCGAGTATAATCGAATGAGGCCCTCTGTCACACAACCTCAAGAACATACATTCGACAACTTTGACCATGGTGTTGCAACACTCTTTCACTGGGTATCTAGATCCCATCAACCATTGACTCAATCAATCAAATGCTTACTCGATATACAAGCAACGTGATCCCAAGAATCTCCATATTGTTGCTAATCATCAACACATCATTAATTTTGAATTATTGAGTTGTTAATACATTATGGAAGAGTACATAATTAATCTCATTTATTTAGCTCCATTAATCCACGTTATCTCATTTAATTTTACCGAGTTGTTACAAGTTATGCTCTCATGCAAGAGTGGAGTCTTAATTTCTCAATTTTATAAGTCTTGTTATCTTATTTGAAATCTATCGAACCATATTACAATATTTCCCGACCCTTTAAACTCAAACTAATATTTTTGGGGTGGACTGCCTAGAGCGTACCGGTACTAGCCCACACGTACCGATACAGTATCCCCGAGTATCGGTGCTCATACGCGTATGTTACCAAAACTGTTCATTGGAATTTTCTAAACCCTTATGTACCGGTACAGGATATGAACCTAATAGACGTATCGGTATAGCCAAAGCTTGCATTGATACCCCACCCCTGAGTGCATACCATTTTAGTAAATTATGATATTACGAGGCTTTATCAATCCATAAAGCTTATGAAAAATATTAGGGTTTGTTTACTAACACATTTAACCATTTAATATCAATTATCGACTTTATGATCATTTTTTCGAATATCGGTATTTATTTCATTTAACATGTTTTTCGTCAAATCACTAAACCATTCTACTAGCACACAAGGCATCATATTATCAAAATTCATCAATCAATAAATCATCGGTAACTATATGCATATTGAGTGTCCCTATGTGGTCCCTAAGGCCCTTACAAGTCTCAAATATTCTCAAACTCATCATACATCTCATAATTACCAAGTCTCATAATACCAATCTCTAAGCATGCTTATTTTTCATCTACCTATTTTGCAACCACTAACAAGAAAATCAATTATGCTTATAATGCTCATGAAGAATTTTGAAGTTCAAGGTGTACTAACCTCAAGCAATTACCGATGATTCCTCGCTCCAGCTTCCTTAAACGCCCCTCTTGATTCAGTATTTGACCCCAAATAATCCTCATATAAATATGAATACAATATATATTAATTACCCGCATTTATTATCTAATTTACAAGGTCAAACGCGTAAAAACAAGTTACAGGGTTTGAATTTGGCAAAACAGGCTTTGAAAATAGACTTAAGACGTCAAAAAATCATTGGGTAGGGTCCCCTATAAAAAGTCAATGCCTGTCAACGACAGTCAACAGTAGTGGCGGTGTGGTACAGTCTGACCACGTGTTGGGCTTGCAGTGCAGTTGGACTGGCCGGTCCAATATATTTGGCCTAGCTAGTTCGGCCCAACTAAATCGGCTCAGTAGGTTGGCAGCCTAATTCAAATAGGCGGCGGTGCATGCGGCAGCTTTTGGTGGCCGAATGACGTCGATGATCTCTAAATCTATAGTTCTGATGATGAGCTCAACGGTGGCCTAAGCTTTTGGTTTTGGATGCTCGAACTATCTCAACTCAGAAACCTGTATTTTTTTTCTCTCACCCCCTTTGATGGTAGCTCTGGTGACTATGTTGTCGGTATCGATCGAATCATCTCAGTGAGATGAACACAAAGGTGATAGAGGTGTCGAAAACGAACTTCTGAATTTAGGTATATTGGAGTTGGAAGCTTATGGAAGAAAGTAGAAAAGAGGGGAAAATGGGGAGAGATGGAGAGAAATAAAAAATGATTTATCCTCTCCCACCATCCAACTTTAATTTAAATTTGTTTTCTTCCAAACCAAAAATGGGTAAATCACACCCAAGGTACTTAACCTTAAATCCTCATACAAAATGGTCATTAATTATTTAAAATAAATCTTCCAAATTCCCAAATTTTCAATTAAATTCTTAATATTTAAAATACCCAAGTTCGGATCAAGATCGTAATTACTAACATGAAATTCGAGTCGTTACAATATTTTTCCAAAAATAATTTTTATCCTGTGAATAGATAGTTTACCTATGAGTAGTGGGTTGGAAATGAAATTACGAGGTTGATTCGGGATTTATGTTGAAAGAAATTGATTGTTAAAGTTTTGGGAAGTTTTGGATAATCGGATCTAATAAAAAATTCAAGAATTAATTCTAGCCATTGGATTTGGGGGGAAATATTTCATTTCCTAATGTTAGGATTAATATGGGCCCTTGGATTAAGATGATGGATTATTGGAAGAATTTGAACCATTGAATTTAAGTTAAATGTCATGTTGAATATGAACCATTGGATTAAAAATGATAAGATTGGTATTAGAAATTCCTACAAGGTTAAAGTTGTACAATACTAACGAAGGGTTAAAAAGTATTGGCCATTGAATTTAAAATAGTGACATGTGACATAATGTGGAGCCTTGGATTTGAGGGCAAAATGATCATCTAACTATTAGGAGGATATTTGTCTTCAAAAAAACTATTATGAGGATATTTTTATATTCATGGATTTGAAGAATGCCAAAAGTCTAATTTCTAAAGAATAATAAAATTTTAGAAATTTTTCTATGTTTCTCCCCGTTGTTGTGAGCCATTAAGAACTCTAGGTAATTTTGAAATATTTTTATCTTTCTCCCTAAATACTTAGATTTAGGGTTTAGTCATGAAATGGAAAAATATTCTCCTTTGATTTCTCTTTCATTTGGTACCATTATTTCATTATTTTTCAAGAGATATGTTCATGAATGTGAAGGATTAAATTTTAGGATTTGTGGATCCAAATTGAATTAAGGCTTGATTAAATGTTCTTTTACCATTTTTCATGCTTGAATGGAGTTGATAATCTTGTGTATTTTCAATAATACAATCCAAGATGCTTGAATAAGTTTAGGGTTTGGAGATTGAAATTTAATTTGAGGTTTGGCATAAGGATTAATTGTTCTACATGCCTTGAAATGCACCTTGATTGCCTAGGGATAAATTCTGTATGTTGGGAAATTGAGGGGGAAATTTGTACAAAAAATTAATTGAGGTGTTTAAGTTGTTTGCTGTTTTAAATATATATATATATATATATATATATATATATATATATATGCACAAAATGTGCATGTATACACGTCGCAAAAGTAATAAAGTGATGAGAATCAAGTATCGTTTCCTCAGGGATTGGAGTGATTCAATTCAAAGTAGTTGCACAAAAAGAAAATAAGAAATTTAATAGTGAAGTGTTGATGGTTATGATAACAATAAGGCAAATGCTGCAGCAAAAAGTAAATTGAACTAATATTTAAGAGATCAACAAGCAAAACTCAATCAAATAAGATATGCGAGTGGTGTATCGGTACGCACTGTTGCATTACCTAGGAGAGGCTTAGCGTACCGGTATGCGTATGTGGGAGTATTGATACGGGGGTGGATTGTACGGGGCAATCCTAGTATTGATGATGCATACTGGTACAGCACATAGCGTATCGGTACAGCTTGGGGTTCAATTTTTTCGAACCTAATTAGCGTATCGGTACTCATGGGGGAGTATCGATACCCAGAGGGCAGTATAGGTACTCACCTTGGAGTATCAATACTCGCTGGACAATCTGCCCAAAAAAGTTGAGTTCGCGTTCGGGGGTTCTATAATTCAAGGTAATAGGTTCGGTGGGTCCCTAAAGGTATAAAACAAACTCTAAAACTGAAAAATTGAGGTTAGGAACCCGTATGTCGATCAATGGTTAATGGCTTGGTAATAGTTGGGTAAGTTGCATGGACTAGTAATCCATAGGGATCCGTGGTGGATCAGTTAATGCTACGTGGTAGCTTGGGGTCCTTGTTGTGTGCTGAAATGACACCCATATAGGCTGGTTGTCGCAATTAATGAAATAATCTATTGAGAAAGTCGGGTATGAGCTTAAAAGACAAATATTAATTATTGTATCAAACGACTCATGCCTTGGGGCATTGGTAATGGTTGGTTGGATGCCTTTTATCTCTCGGTGAGATATTTTAATGCTAGGGTGAGCATGTGTTAATGTATGTGTCTTGGTTAGGAATTCAGATGTCCTAGAGTCAGTGGAAAGGGCACTTAAATAAGGGGATGGTTACTCTGGGCTATGTGATCGAGTACATTTGACGTATTCATGGGCTATGTGATCTGGATACGGTCTGAAACCTATCCTTGGGCTATGTGATCAGGATATAGAAGTGCAACTCGGGGGATGTGTGAGCTCGAGTAACTCGAAGGGCTATGTGATCTCAAGTAACTTGATTGGCTATGTGACCTCAGGAAAAGACTTCTTGTGGCTATTGTGATCCAAGTATGTCTAAGACGTATCTTTGGCTATAGTGATCCGGATATGATCCTAACCTGACGGTTATGTGATCACGGGTAACCAGACGGTTGTGTGAGCACAGGAAAATAATAAGGCTTCGTTGGTCATTAGGGAATGTATATTTTTTATGTTGTTGTATGGATGATAGATGTTGGCTATTTTACCCTTGGGCTATGTGATCATGGTAGGGTTGTTACTCGATGGGTTGTGTAAGCTCAAGTAACTCGATGGGTTATGTGATCTCGAATACGGGTTGTGTAATCTTGAATATGGGCTAGATAACCTTTGGGCTATGTGATCAGGGTATGGGACGTAACTCGATGGTTGGTGGGACCTCGCGTATGGTAAGCCTTGGATGGCTTGGTGGTCTTCTTATATAATAGTGGTATCTTGAGACAGTTGTAAGCTCTAGCTAGGATAGGCTAGAAGATGATCCTTAGATGTTGAAAAGCCTTTTTGTGCACTCTTGATTATATTATTATGCATGCTTGTTTTATGATATTCATGAATTGCGGTAGAGTAGAAATGTACCACTGAGCTTTGTTAGCTCAGCGTGCGAAATTGTGGTTTTTTTCGTGCGTAGGTTGACAGGTTATTTTTTGAGGAGCACATCGAGGAGGATTTCCAAGTACCGAGCCAGTTTTAGAGTACAATACTTGATGTTTAGTTTGGACTGATTGTATTCATAGGACCTTACCACAGTCGAGTCTATATCGTATTTGGATTTACTATTATTTGGTCAAATGGTGTATTCTGTTTGGAACTTATATTTTGTAAACTCTTTTAATTTCCTTATCTATATGGATTTTATGGAAATGAGACGTTTTGAGAATTGCCAACTTGTGGTTTTAAATAAGAAATTTTGATGGGTCAGTTTTGGGTGACCCGAATGTGATGCTCCGGATCTGGGACGGGATCGGGGTGTTACAATTAGTGGTATCAAAGCTTGGGTTTAGTCGGTTTTAAGAAAAACCCCATGGTGTCGTAGAGGTCGTGGTAAGGTGTCTAGTGAATACAAGTCCCTAAACTTAAGTGTACTTTATAAGACTAGGAATCCTGATTTGCTACCGTGTTTGCTGTGTTTCAAAAAAAAGATCCATGGAAGGTGAAACCGGTATTGGAGAGGCGGTCACCTTCGTGACCTTACCTCTTTTCTCTTGCGTGTGGTGCAAGCTATCCCGAGGTAATTTGAGGTGCCTTGCAAGACCCCTGTAGAGAGGCTTCATCGTTTTGAGCCTAAGAATTTCGAAGGCTTGGGTGAGGATGACTCGATCAAGGCTGACCAGTGGTTACGCGACACACAAAGAATCTTGAGACAGATGAAGGGAAGCCCAGAAGATGGTCTTGATTGCATTGTTTTCCTTCTAAAGGGGAATGCACACGAGTGGTGGGAGACCGTAGAGTTGGGTCTACAGCCTGCGCTCCCGACATGGGATATCTTTATGGATGAGTTCCGGAAGAAGTACATCAGTGAGGTGCATATGGATGAGATGAGGGACCAATTTCTACATCTGGTATAGTGAGATCGAATGGTGTTTGCTTATGAGCAAGAGTTTCTGCGTTTGAGCCGTTATGCTCTAGAGTTGGTTGCCACAGAACAGTTGAGGTACAAGAGGTTCAGGCAAGGCTTGAATGTTAACCTTTAATTGCATGTGATAGCGTGTCCGCTTAGGACATTCTTCGAGATAGCCAATAATGCGAAGGCACTCGAGCAGCTTCAGAGTTCAGTATCTAATCAGTTCGAAGATTCTAGGGGTCATGATGTGGAGACACAGGATATCATGGATCCTTCTCCCTATCTGCATGAGAGGTTTTGTGCTTTAAAGAGTTCGAAGAGAGTTGCATCAGACCAGCTACCAAGAGTCAGCACAGGATCTAGATCGAGGGTTCATAGAGGTTCTTTGTTTTCTACCCCGGAAGGGAGTATTGATGGTTCTGTTGGAGCATCGCATCCACCAGCATGCGAGTATTGTGGCAGACATCACCTCAGAGTGTGTTTCTTACTTCGGAGGGTTTGCTATAGGTGTCGGGCACCAGAACACATTGCAAAAGACTGCCCAGTTGTGGATGAGGATACACCAGTTTAGTCTCAAATGTGGGCTACTTCCCGTAGTGATCAGAGTTTTGTTAGAGGTAGGGTTAGGGCACCGTCAGGTTATCGAGGTGGAGATTCTGTGAAATTCACCGCCAAGGTTGGCACGCGAGGCGTGGCTAGGCAGTCTGCTGCTTGGATTAGAGTTTATAGCGTTGCGACCGAGGATATGTCAAGTAATTAAGTTTTGTGTTAGTTTTGGCAGTTAAGTTAGCCGTTTAGCTTTCCGGTTGTGTAAGGGACGAGTTCTTGTGATGTGCATCTTGGTAAATCTTGGGTTTGTTGTTTCTTTAGATGGAAATTAGAATTGCATCCTTTGCTAGATAAGTTTTTATCGTAGATGGTTGTTGAGAGTGCATGTGTGCCGTAAGATGTCAGTGAGAAGTTATGAAGTTTTAGATTTCTTGAATCTAGTTATTACTGTGAGTTGTGTAGGATCTTAATCTCTCTAGGGTAGACGTTGTGCTCCGTAGTGCTAGCTCAAGAAAGGTTTTATAGGTTGCAAGATATTCTTAGCTTGCGTTGTAGACGCGAAAGTTGAGAGTTCCTAGTCTTAGTGTTGTGGGTGTTTTGAGGGTATAGAGGTACCCTTAGTGAATGAGCAATCTTACCGGTTGATTATGGTTTCAAACCGTTATAAAGGTAAGGTTGAGTTTGTTGTTGTATCCATCGCTTCGTGGTATGGTCTTAACAAACTCATTGTTGAGGAGATACTTGTGTGAGCGACCAATTGAGTGTCGTTGCCAAGTGCTTTGCCGAGGTTGTGTTTGCGTGAGAGTAGCTTGTAAGGTGTCTTTGGATCTGTTGAGCCATAGTGCAATGGTGGAAGACCGCTGTCGATTTCGTGAGATCGACGACCTTGTTTGGCCATAGAATGTGAGAGCTTCTCGTGTTGTTTGTCAGAGTAAGGTACCTTAGATAAACGGTAAATAAAGGTTGTGATGAACATGGTTAGGGTCCTAAGGGCGAATCGTGAGGATAGTTGCTTGGCTTGTGCACCTGTTGAGCTAGATTTTGTGGGGTTGGAGGATTGCCCAATTGAGTTTAATCAAAGTTGTTATCGATTAAGGCAAGCAGTGTGAAAGTTATCAGAGTAGCGCGGCAGAAATGTGGATCAATATTTATGTTGAGGGTAACCGAATGATTTCTTTGCAAAGGAATGTTTTTAGTTGGACCAGTTAGAGATCCTTGAGAACAGTCAAATGGCTCTTTACGTCTGATTGTTGGACCGAGTCAAGGGTTAGAAGAAGATGTTTGGACTTTCGCAAATAGAATGGTTAGTTTTGGGTTGTTGCGAGTTCGTAAGAGATGGTGGTCATCTCTCGAAACCAAGTAGTTGAATTGTAAGTGGTTTTTGATCCTGTTGAAGTAAGTTTGGATAAAAGCGAAGTTTCAAGTTCCGACTTGGTGGGTTAAGTCTGGAGAAAGGAGCTGTTAGTTCAAGGTAGATTGATGATAATGATCGGTTGTTAGGGTTTTGCTTGTCCTTTAATGGCTTGACCGAGATATGGTTGTTAGGTGTGATGCATTTACGACAATGTGTTGTAGATGTGGTGCAGCATCTTAGATGGAGATGAAGTCTAAGTTTAGTTTTGGTTGACGGATGCTAGAAGAAGTTTGGTTAACCGGGATAGAATCCCTTAGAGGTGAGTTTTTAAGTTGAGGTTGAACAGCGTGGCTGGAGGTTGGTTATGTTACCAACTATAGAGGTTCGTGATAAGTGTCGTTGGTTGCTAAAAAAGAGTCGTGGGAAATCTCAAGAGAAGTGTTGAGAGCATGTGGTTTTATGCTATGGTTCTGTTTAAGGTAGGTTGAGGGAGAACTCTCCCTAATCAAGGTGATCATGTTTGAATGATGAGGTGGTTAGATCTGCTTTGGCTACATCTCTCTTGCATCTATCTAAATTTTGAGGACGAAATTTCTTGAAAGAATGGAGAGTTGTAACGACTTGAATTTCTCGAGTCAATAATGGGCATTAACTCGGGTCTTGGACCAACACGTCAGGTCGAATGCTCGGGTATATTGGGCCTCGCTGTTGGGCTTTGTGGGCCTTCATATGTTATTATGCTTGGGTGATGGGTAAATGGTTAAATGAAGTGAATGTCATGAAGGGCAATATGGTAAATTGCTTATGAGGGACAAGAGGGCTGATGCCTCTTTAATTTCTCTGCATAGTGTAGGGAGGATGAAGTCATCCTTAATCCCATTTCATATATATCATCCCTCCCCCAAAACACCCACCCAAACTAATGGAAAAAGATGGAAACTTATTGTTTTAGAGTGGAAATCACGGATTGGTCATCAAGGAAGATTTTATCAACATCAAAGGATCTTCATTTCGAGCTAAGTATCTCCATCATTGGTGGAAGTTGGGTTTGAAGCTTGGAGCAAGGGAAAACAGGTGGAAGAAGCTTGGTTGCTACCTTAGTTCTTGAATCTTTGCTAAAGGTCAGTACATCTCTGACTCTTTCATTTCATGAGCCTCATAAGATGATTGCTTGGTGTGGTTTTATAGTTTTGGGTTGTATAGTTGAGGTTTTAGAAGCTTAAACCCCTCTAATGGTAAATCACGTTTTAGGTGTTGATAATGGGCAAAATTGGTAGAAAACCACCATAATATTCTCAATAACTTGTAGGATCAATTTGGGACTTAACCATGTAGGTTAAGGGTTGGATTGGTGAAATCCTAAGCGCTAGGTTTTGAAATCTGGGCTTGCATACCGATACGGGATGGTAGCGTATCGGTACGCCTGAGTGAAATAGGGGGAAGGGTTATGAGGGGTATACTAGTACGCTTCCCCGTGTATCAGTACCCCTTGCAAGTTAAGAATTCTAGTGACGCTATCGCGTACCGATATGCGAGTGACGTATCGGTACGCACTGTTACATTGCCTGGGAGAGGCTTAGCATATCGGTATGCGTATGTGGGAGTACTGATATAGGGGTGGATTGTACAAGGCGATCCTAGTATTGCTGATGCGTACCGGTACGGCACGGAGCGTATCGATGTAGCTTGGGGTTTAATTCTTTCGAACCTAATTAGCGTATCGATACTCATGGGGGAGCATCGATACCTAGAGGGCAGTACCGATATTCACCTTAAAGTATGCGGTCCAATAGGTCCGCGTTCGAGGGTTCTATAATTCGAGGTAAAGGGTCTAATGGGTCCCTAAAGGTATAAAACAAACTCTAAAACTGAGAAATCAAGGTTAATAACCCGTATGTGGATTAATGGCTAATGGGTTGGTAATAGTTGGGCA
The DNA here is from genome assembly GCA_019671005.1 of Hibiscus mutabilis. Taxonomy (NCBI): domain Eukaryota; kingdom Viridiplantae; phylum Streptophyta; class Magnoliopsida; order Malvales; family Malvaceae; genus Hibiscus; species Hibiscus mutabilis. Next base: position 19,779,914 of record CM033729.1, on the reverse strand, counting down.
AGTTGCTTGGACTAGTAATCCATAGGGATCCGTGGTGGATCAGTTAATGCTAGTGGTAGCTTGGGGTCTTTGTTGTGTGCTGAAGGGATGCCCATATAGGCTGGTTGCCGTAATTAATGAAATAATATATTGATAAAGTCGGGTATAAGCTTAAAAGACAAATATTAATTATTGTATTAAACGAGTCATGTCTTGGGGCATTGGTAATGGTTGGCTGAATGCCTTTTTTCTCTCGGTGAGATATTTTAATGCTTGGGAGAGCATGTATTAACGTATGTGTCTTGGTTAGGAATCTGGATGTCCTAGAGTCAGTACAAGGGCATTTAAATAAGGGATGGGTACTCCGGGCTATGTGATCGAGTACTTCCGATGTATCTGTGGGTTATGTGATCTGGATGCGGTCTGAAACCTATCATTGGGTTATGTAATCAGGATATGGAAATACAACTCGGGGGCTGTGTGAGCTCGAGTAACTCGAAGGGCTATGTGATCTCGAGTAACCTTATTGGCTATGTGACCCCAAGATAAGACTACTTGTAGCTATTGTGATCCAAGTATGTCTAGGATGTATCTGTGGCTATAATGATCTGGATATGATCCTAACCCAACGGCTATGTGATCACGGGTAACCTGACGGCTGTGTGAGCATGGGAAAGCAGTAGGGCTTCGTTGGCCATTAGGGAATGTATGTTATTTACGTTGTTGTATGGATGATAGATGTTGGCTATTTTACCCTTGGGCTATGTGATCAGGGTAGGGTTGTTACTCGACGGGCTGTATGAGCTCGAGTAACTCAATGGGCTGTGTGATCTCGAATATGGGCTAGATAACCCTTGGACTATATGATCAGGGTATGGGACGTAACTCGATGGTTGGTGGGACCTCGAGTATGGTAAGGCTTGGATGGCTTGGTAGTCTTCTTATATAATAGTGGTATCTTGAGACAGTTATAAGTTCTAGCTAGGATAGGCTAGAAGATGATCCTTAGATGTTGAGAATCCTTTGTGTGCACTCTTGATTATATTATCATGCATGCTTGTTTTATGATATTCATGAATTGCGGTAGAGTAGAAATGTACCACTGAGCTTTGTTAGCTCAGCATGCGGAATTGTGGTTTCTTTTGTGCGTAGGTTGACAGGTTGCTTTTGGAGGAGCACATCGTGGAGGGTTTCCCAGCAACAAGCTAGTTTCAGAGTACATTACTTGATGTTTAGTTCGGACTAATTGTATTCATAGGACCTTACCACAGTCGAGTTTGTATCTTATTTTGATTTACTGTTATTTGGTCAAACGATGTATTTTATTTGGAACTTATATTTTGTAAACTCTTTTAATTTCCTTATCTACGTGGATTTTATGGAAATGGGTCGTTTTGAGAATTGCCAACTTGTGGTTTTAAATGAGAAATTTTGATGGGTCAGTTTTGGGTGATCCGAATGTGATGCTCCGAATCCGGGGTGGGATTGGGGTGTTACAAAAACCCTATTGCCCATTCACGTTTTAAACCTAAATCTTCTGATCTTAGGCAACAAAAATAGGTTAAGGCAATCTTTTTAAAGCTCTTACAAAACTAAGCATAAAGAGGAATGAACAAAGCAACCCATTTGCAGAAATACGAAGATATTTATATAAACAAAACCATAATCATCCAAAGTAAACCCAGGCCAAAGCAAGTTAGTTCATGGTTGGGCAATAAACATCCATATTAAAGTATTTGAAGAACATTTTCAAAAATAATTGCGAGTTACACAAAGAGAAATCTCAAAGACTAAAGAACCCTTTGTGTTGTTCATTAGCTTTGCTAGAGCTTTCCAGCTTCTTCCAAGCGTCTAGTCTGTTTCGACACCTTCCTTGCACTCAACATGGAGGCCTTCCCAAGGGAGAGAATAAGGATTGTATTTTCTCTAAAAAAATTTACTATCTTGAAAATGTTTCATTCGTGTCATTTATATAGTGGAGGCTCCTAGGGTTTGCTATCCTTATTCTTTTTAATTATCCATTAGGGAATATTCCATTCGCGTGCTGAGTGTCAAGGCTGTCTCTTATTGTATTACGATCCTGCCTTGACAAGCCTGATCGGGACCGAGAAAAGGCGGATCGAGCGATGATATGAGCAATCCCTGAAGAGCTACCAATTCAAGGATGCAAGTTAGGATGCTTTAGGAAGGCGATGAAGGCCCTGTTCAGAAAGTGTCCTCATTTGGGACGAAGCAACGTCTACTCGCGTCATGCTTGGTAAGTTTATTTAGCTGTTTAGGGGGAAGTAGTCTGGTGTTGGGTCTCCACCATCCTCCTCGCCAAGCGCTAGCAGCCGAGCTGCCTTGGTGTAAGTGACCTCCTAGGCCCATGTGGGGCCTAGGTGTGCGGGCATTGGAGCCAAGCGGATGGCACAATGTCTCTCTAGGAGGACCTCCTAGGGACGATTTGGTGCCAGAGGGCTCCATATCGTGCTCATCGCAAGAGTTAGGGGTTGGCAGCTAGCATTCGCTAGGCCCTGCGGGATACGATATTCGATGCGCATGTTGCCTGATAGATCATGAGACGACGCTTCTGAGTTAAGTCTCTTGATAAAAGGCTTGTTGAAGGTTAACTTATCTGGGTTGAGTCACTTTTCAAGTGTTGCACGACGTGCTAACCCGGGCCTAGACGACTCTCATTCCTTTTAGCACAGTGGTGCTCGGTTATGAATTTGTGGCATAGAGGTGCATGTGAGTTTTATAGTGGAGCCAGCGCAAAAAGGTGCCTGACGGTAACCACTATAGTGATCGAAGCATATTCGGTGCTCGATCTTTATATTGCACAGATGTGCTAACGAGTTGGACCTGGTGGGATCAGTACACAAGAAGTGACTGACGCTAACCACTATAGTTGTTTTAGTGCAAGAGGCACTTATTTCTTATTGCATAGAGGTGCTAGCGAGTTGGACCTGGTGGGATCAGTACACAAGAAGTGACTGACATTAACCACTATGGTTGTTTCAGTGCGGCGACACTTATTATTTATTGCACAGAGGTGCCAACGATTTCAACATAGTGTCATCAATTCACAGAGGTGATTGACGTTACGCACTATGGTTGTTTGGGTGTAGAGGCACTCAATATGTCTTGGAGTCTTAGCTGGGTTGTCATAGTGAAATTAGTACACAAGAGGTGTATGGCGTTAATCACTATGGTTACTTTAGTATTGAGAAGTTGACTACTTGTAAATCGATGATGCATGCCTGGTAATCATGTTGAAATTAGTGCACAGAGGTGACTGTCGCTAACCAAAATGATTATCCTAGCATGATGTCGCTCGGGAAGTAACCCACTATGGTGCTCATTTACGTTCAGCGCAGAGGCGCTTGTTGTATTGGAAAGAAGAATATTGTTGGTTTTGTGGCACAATAGTGCCTAACTTGATCAATGGAAAGTTAGTCTTTGCAGGTTACAATAGTGCCTCTAATTAGCGAATGAATTCTTTATGTTCAGTCAACGAGGACGTCGACAAGATGGTGCAGAGAGAAGCGAGACAAGTTGTATGTTATGCTGGACAACATTAAAGCGGGTTGGTTTGTGGAAAAACGTTCTTTAAATTGTTGGGAAACAATATGCATGGATTATCGAGCAAGGTTATTTGAGTAGGCGTTGGTGTACGTTCACAAGGTAAATGGTGAATGCAGAAGGCAATGTGTGCCAACCAGGTATCATTCGAGACTTGTGTGAATATGTTATTACTGATGTATTCGCTTGTATGTCTTGTAGCACAGGTAATACAAAGAAATGCAAAGTACATTTTTTTGTTTCACGATGGCAACTAGAGACCATTTTACGATGTCAAGCAACTAAGTGCAATACGAGCATACACTTAGGCGCTTGAATGGATAAAGTGATGGCAATATTGTGACACATTCTTTGCTTTGAAGGTCTCACTATACGGGGGGACACAGTTGGCGAATGGGCTTAGTGCCAAAGAGCAAGCCATTGTGTGGCGAGTCATAGTTCTCTTGCATATGGGCAGCTATGCTATTTTGTTTTATAGGTCGATGGCTAGACCGTGAGACTCAAAGACACTACAAGGCACACGTTAGTTGAGTCAATGATTCGCTACTTGTGTTTCGCTCAAGCCACAATCAGAGTAAAAGTGTGGGAGCATGAATCTAGCACTTGACATTAAAGGAGCAAAATTGGGTCATAATGAGTTCATGATCGATGTAGATGGTCACGCATGTGCAACTTGGTCATAAGGGAATCAAAAGAACCCAGGATCGAAGCTTGAGTTATTTGCTTGAATGTTCAGATGATGGGACTAGAGAAGCGTATTAAGTCAAGCACAGATCAAAGAGGAACTGCCTTCGATGTCCATATCGACTCATCAAGTGATGAAGAACGAGTGTCAATATCGATGAGGACATCGATAAGAGGAAATGTCAGAGAATGTCAAGGCCGTCTCTTATTGTATTATGATCTTGCCTTGACAAGCCTGTTCGAGACCGAGCAAAGGCGGACCGAGCGATGATATGAGCAATCCTTGAAGAGCTACCAAGTCAAGGATGCAAGTTAGGATGCTTTGGGAATGCGATGAAGGCCCTGTTCAGAAAGTGTCCTCGTTTGGGATGAAGCAACGTCTACTCGCGTCATACTTGGTAAGTTTATTTAGCTCTTTAGGGGGAAGTGGTCTGGTGTTAGGTCTCCACCATCCTCCTCGCCAAGCGCTAGCAGCTGAGCTGCCTTGGTGTAAGTGACCTTCTCCTGGGGCCTAGGTGTGCGGGCATTGGAGCCAAGCGGATGGCATAATGTCTCTCTAAGAGGACCTCCTACAGACGGTTTAGGGCCAGAGGGCCCCATATAGCGCTCTTCGCGAGAGTCAAGGGTTGGCAGCTAGCATTCGCTAGGCCCTGTGGGATACGATATTCGACGAGCATGTTGCCTAATGGATCATGAGACGACGCTTCCGAGTTAAGTCCCTTGATAAAGGGCTTGTTGAAGGTTGACTTGTATGGGTTGAATCCCTTTTCAAGTACCGCACGGCGTGCTGACCCAGGCCTAGACGGCCTGACCGTGACACAGAGCATGACAACTTTTAGGGTTCCCTTTTTGGTTGACTGTGCAGACACCTTTTTCTAAACTTTGTCATCTTGTTCCCAAAGAATGCTACAAAAAATCCAACTCACTCTTCCTTTATCCTTGAAATGCTACAACAACTCACCACCTTGCATGGTTTCCTAAAAACCTGCAAAACAACCACCAAAACCCTACCTTTCTCATAAAAGCATATATTGATAAAACTTTAAATCTTATAGACAACCTCCAAATTATGCATGCAAAATGATCTTAAATGCAACTAAATAAACTCAAAAGTAAGGAATAACGCAAGTAAAAGGACATTAATGTACTTTTTATGAAGTTATCATTTGCCAACATTTAAGATTTGCTTTGGTGGTGAAATTATCGAAATTGGAATTTATATGTGAAAGTTCCTAATTTAGTCATTGAAATATTTTGAAAAGAGAATTGGAGATTTTGATGGAATTATGGAATGCAAGGTTAAATTGAAGTGTTGGAAGCATTGTTATTTCAGTTGTTCCTTAAAAGAATTTATTTGAATTTTTCTTCAAGTAATGTGCAGGGTATAACCATGTTCTAAACAAAGCATTTGATTTGTAGTTGCTATGTAATTGGTATATAAAGCACACAAGCAGGCACAAGTTGAAGGTAGCTTGAAATGAAAAGAAAAGAATTAGGATTGAAGCTTACATTGATACTACAAATTCGATTGTATAGGAAGTGCCAAGGTGAGTGCAATTTCGTATGCCTATTTATGTTAAATTATGAAATATTGGTTTGTGATAAACCAATATATAATTTATTATGATATGTAGTGATTCTTGAATACTACATGATACTAAGATACATGGATTTAAGTTGTTATTTATTTAGAAGACTATTAGAATGATTAAAGAAGATAAAGATTGAGTTTAGTGAAATCATCCCCAAAATTTCATGTTGGTGGTAGATTTAAAGATTCGCCAATAATTATATACAAATAATTAGAAGGTGAGCTATATATCATTGACATCGTGAGTCAATCTAGTTTCGTTTAGGACAACCAGTGACTGATTTCGAGTTTTGTACTAAAAGATATGAATTTTTTATCACTAAAAGGTCATAAAAACTGAGCAACAGAATTTAACAAGACAGCATTAGCAGAGACTTTATAAAATCGCCATAAATCGTACAATTTGAAATAAAACCATTGGTTTAGATGGTTAAAACCATTGCTGAATCTAGTTTTTACTATAACCAACGAAATTGAATTCCCATTTGTATAATGTTTTATAAAAAAGATTCCTTGAAGGTAGTCCAGGCTGTTAATTTGAAGAAAAAAACAAGTACATTACATGTATATTTGATATGTGTGCATGACAAGGAACACTTGTGATAAGCCAACCTTGAATGAGATTGATTAATATGTGACAACATATTCATTTTTAATTGATGGTACATTGTTAACATGTTTAGTACATGTTCAATGATAAATGTGAGTTATTATTGGCATGTTCATGACATATTAATGCTATGATATAACGTAATATTTAGGGTGGGAACTTCCCAAATAATGTTTTCATTTATGAAATGATCAATATATTGTCATTGGTGATAATTGAGATATAAAAGGATACCTACAATGCCTAAGTATGTTTATTTAAGTTATAGGTATAATTGGCATGCCATGAGTCTAGCATATTTGATAGTATTGGGTGTAAGTGTTTGATAATACTTCAGTATTTATATTGGTAGTAATTTAATGCTAGTGTTTGATGGTACTTCGTTACTAATGTTTGGTAGCACTTCTGTAATAGCGTTTGATAGTACTTTGGTACTAATATTTTGTTACACCTTGATACTGGCATTTCATAGTACTTCGGTACTTGTGCTTTGGTGGTATAATGGTACCAAAGTTTGATAAGACTTTGGTGTCGAGTTATATACCTTGTTCTCTTATTGTTATACTTTGAGTTATTATAGAAGGGAAATGGCTAAAGTGTAGGGAATTAAGCATAAGATTAACATATTGTTGTTGTAGTGGAAACGAATAGGAGCGAATCTACATTAAAAATTTGGGGTCAGTTGACGCCATTTGATTAGTTTGGGTATGGGGTTTTCAATGAGTTATTATAGAATTTATAGAAATTTTCATACGAAATATTAGAATTGACCCCACTTAATTTTTTGATGTATGAGGTCAACAATACTTATTGTAGTGGTATGAGAATCCCCTATATCTCATACTCCACTATAACCCCACTATATAAAAATTATGGCAACGAAAGGTAAGTAGTTGAGCTTGAAAGCTTAACGGCATAGGTAAGTATTGACCAATTATTATTTGAACTGAATATGCAGTTCTTAAACATGGTATTAAATGAATTGAGCATGATCATATTGAAGCATGTTACATGAAGCATCAATGCATTATAATTGTACCGAATTAATTATTTTGTAATGATATTCTTTTATCGCCTCACTAAGTTTTGAATTAACATGTTTTTTTTTGTGCACACATAGGTGATTAGGGGCCTTGAAGAAAGCAGGGCGATGCATCAAGTTTAAGTAGTTCATAAAGCTATCGTAGTAATGACATTCTACTTGATGTTTTTGATTAATTTTAGTAAAATGTATAAAAGGGGTTAAGTCTATCGCTTTTGATATAGAGTATGTGATTTATTAAAACAGTTAAAATATATTTTGTAAAGCAAAAGAGCTCTAATTTTGTGTTTAAGTCAATATAAATATTTCCAATGGTTTTAATTTGTATAATATTTTCGAGTAAAACTCATTATATGTATTGTAACTACTTTGTGACATCATCGACTCGACTTTAATGGTTGTAATTGGGAAAATGGTGTTACAAGTAAAGATATGGGCAAACTCATAACAAACAGATAACTTTATTCATCCACCAAAGTCCTCGATAAATCAAAAATATAACATATATATAACCATAATACCTAATGATTTTTATAAGTATACTAGAAAGACGACCCAATGTCCGTCTTAGAAGGTGGCTAACCCTTCTCACTTAAACCACTCGTATTAGGGCTATGAAATTTATTACGATCTTTTCAATAAGCTCAAAGTCACAAAAAAAGAGTGAATTCATCAAGTACATTTTAAAATGAACCTCCCAAACTCTGGGATAATAATTCATCAAAAATAAAAACTCAACCTCTTTTTTTCGGTGGATTCAATAATTCCTTCTCAAATAGGATCATCCAAACTTTTGGGATTTAATTCATTAAAAGTTAAGAAACTCATCTTTCCTCGTGATAAGTCTATCTAGTCCTTCTTAATAGGATCACCCAAATACTGGGCTATGGACTCATTAATAGTAGTTATTGAACTAAAACTATAAATTCATCAAGTCTTTCTCATTAAGACCATCCAATATATAGGCTAACACTAGAGGGTAAAGGATTCCACAAAAATATAGTATTAATTTCATTAAACATGTATGAAAACGGTATAAAAGCAGACAATGCATTGGAAAAATCAAGTTGTTGGTAATTGATGATTTCAAAGCCTATATTAAAGTCATTTACAGTGTGTATTAGCATGACCAAAACAACTATAAAAGAGCATTAAATTTACTAAATTCAAAACGTTGAACAGGACTGTTGATTATCCAAATCAAAGCTAGATAACATCCCATTAAATAGTAGTCTTAAACCTTTTAAAACCTAAGGCTTATAAACAATCAAGAGTATTATTCTTTCACAGTTCAAAAACACAAGGAAACATTATTACGAATTTTCTCTAAAAAGATAACTTATGCGTGGTATTTGTTAAAGACATGTGTTAATACAAACAGAATCAAACGAGCGGTAGTGGCGACGCATGCGCACGTGCGGTAGCCTTGCCATCTAACCATTCAACAAGAAAGAAAGATAAGGAAAGACCCTTTAGCATTAGCAACGGAGTTCGAATCTTGTCTCTTTCCTAATTATAAAATAGTCAAATGATCTTTTAATCCTTGAATTAAAAAAAATCTTTAATTATTTTCGCCTCTTTCGGTCCTAAAATTTTATATTTTTTGTCAAGTTAAAATAATATATTTGTGAAGCTAACTCCAGTTATTTTGTTCTTTTACCAATATTGTTCTCAACTATTTTGTTATTTTGTGTCAAAATAACATAATTTGAAAAATAACAAAAATGTAAATTGTATATTTAAATTATTAAAATTTTATATTTATATTATTAAAATTTGTAAAATTTTAGAAACTGACAAAATAATCAACTAGCATTAGCTTAACAGATTTGTTATTTTTTCGTCAGTTGGTTTAATTTGACAACAAATTAAAACTTCAAGGGTAAAAAGAGGTAAAAAAAAAATGAGGGCTAAAATGACTTTTTATTAAAGGTAAAAAATGTCATTAAGCCAGAAAAGGACAAGTGGATATCACTCCTTTGCTTTATTTTTAGGGTAAAGTACACAAATGTTTATTACACTAAGCAAAAATGATTTTTGTGGCCATTGAAGTTTCAAATATTATAAAATGATCATTAAACTTATCGAACTATTAGAAAATGACACTACAATTATAAAATAGTGAAAATTTTGACAAGTTTAAAGATCATTTTATAATAGTTCAATAAGTTTATTAATATTTTTGTAATAGTTTGATAAATTTTAATTATCATTTTTGTGACAGTTCGATAAATTTAATGATTATTTTATAATTTTCAAAACTCCAATTACAAAAATATCATTTTTGCTTAATTTTGATAATTTATATACTTTATCCCTATTTTTAATGTATGTATTTATCGCGAAAGTGTGACTTTAGCAACTGAGATGGGCAGTCATAATGAGCCCAACATGCGTCTGATAAATTTTAATAATCATTTTATGACGTTTCAATAATTTTAATGACCATTTCATAATTTTAGTTAAAACTATCGTTTTTTATTTAATTTAACTATTTATGAATGTATGTTCCCTAATTGTGAAAGTGTGACTTTAGCAACAAGGGTAGGCGGTCATTGTGAACCCAGCAAGCCCATGGGTCCACAGTACCATCAGCTGCTTGCTTCTTAAGGTCCCAACCCTCAAATTCATGTTAGCTTTTCAACAGTTGGGGATAGAGATGAATAAAACTTGATTCGGTTCGAAGAATCATTTTTTTTAAAATTTTGAGTTTATTTAAGTTTAAAATAGTAAAGTTCGAATAACCGATAGGCCAAAAATAAAAATAATGTGCTGCTATGCAACACCCATATGCTCTACTTAGTGCTGCACTCACACATCTAAAGTTCAACCCCGGTGACTTGTATTAAAACAAAAGAATAAAAACATTTGAACATTGTCAATTGCATGGCAAGCAATAATTATGAAGAGGCATGGTCCACCAAATTAATAGGTCTTTAAAACCCCAAATCCCCTCATGTGAGTGACACCAATAGTTATATATGTTTCCAATCACCTAATTCCAGTCACCCTTGAACTTGTTTGCTACTTTCATTTGTCGTCAAACGCAATGTACAAAGGGAACATTCCAATTTTGAGTTATGGAGATAAGACCCTCTGAATAAAAAGAAAAACCCTTTCAGTGCCTAAACGACAATTCACATTCTGTCAAATTAGGCCCTCTATAATTGAAGTCGCAACACCCCATGAAGCTTTTTGGGGAGGCCTTTGCTTCAGATAGTTACAAAAACCCAGTTTTCGGGGATAAAAATTTCCGGTCCCTTTTCGGTGCTTCTTTTTATGTCTCCAACATTAAAAATGAAATTTTAAGCTTTAATCATAAATTTTAAATCTTAAAAACCATAATCCATAAAAATCCACTCTACCTATAATTCTCTAAACCCTAAGTCTAAACTTCAAGCCTAAACCTAAATTTCTAGTGTGGGGCATAAAAAAGGTATGGAAAAGAGGTAGATAATTTCTATTTATTGTTCACGGAATGTATTTGTAATTGCAAGTACAATGACGGACTGAGGTATCCTTATGAGATAATGATAGGTTTCCCCCTACTTTAAAAAAAAATATTCTTTGCTCCCCTCAAATTATTATCTTGACTTCATCCTTGATCACAATCCTACCGGTTATCCAACATATCATGATAATATCTTTTCATTGTTCTCACATGTGATATGAGCTTTTTGAAGTGATTGAATTTTCCTCCAAAATTGTTATAATCCTACCCTTTGAAGAGTGAGTGGTAAAGATATGATTACCATTAGATAAGAGTCTGAGCCTTTCTTAGTTGGCTTCTGGGGACCATTAATTCCAGATTCAACAAACATGGACTAATCATGGTTTTTTCAGGTTGTGTGGGTGAAAAGTGAAAACTTTTGTATTGGTTGTTTATTTCCCATTGGAACACAATGAAAAGCTTTGTATCCTTGAAAGCTTTCTCATACATATGAATATGGGATAGAAGATGACCAGATTTGATGTAAAATGTGAATAAAAAATATCAATCAATGATATAACTATAGCAAAGACCATATGCTATAATTGACATCAATGGGATTTTCTATCTTTTTAAGAAGAGGGATTAATCAACACACAGGTGGCTATCATTGCCATCCCACCTCATAGGGAAGCCATTAATAATAGCTCTCTTCCAAGTACAACAACAACGAACACCAAAAAAGAGGAAAAATTGAGAGTTAAAACTTACAAATGCCATTCTCTTTACACACATAAGAAGAAAGTATCTTAGACTTTGTTAATCATTTGGAAGAAGATAAATCCCTGTTTAAGCCTTATGAGGGCATTGATAGCACTTGGTGAACACACCAAATGTATCAATCTGTTGTATGAAATTAAGCATGCTTGCCCATCCTCCAAACCCAAACCCCACTATCAGAACCCATACCACCACAAAGATGTTCATGGAGTACATGCCAGCCCAGCCTCCAAGGAATGACGGTGGCCTCTCCACTGCGTTCTGCAAAAATACAACACAAACAAGAAACAACATTAGTATCAGTTGTTAAAACATAACTTGAACCAGCTCAATTGAACAACAAAGATGGCTAACCTCTCGTGCGGATGCAGGCGCAAAGGTAATCATGTGTGCTAATGATGGGATTATGTAAACAGTGAAGCTGACAAGGAGAGATCCAACGGTTGAATTGATAGGGCCAAAGAAAGGGAAGATAATTGCAAGGAACCAGATTGGGATCACCACAGGGAGTCTAGCCAGTGCTCTCTTGAACACACTCTTGGTTTCATGCACCCCAATGAATTTCTCCCACACAAAGTAGAGAGGAGTGCAGGCAAATCCAAATGTAATAAACTGAAGGGGAAAAAAAACAAGAGTTACATTTACCATATTATTCTTGATGATTATACGAATCAAACTGAATTTAATTTCGTAGACTCAGACCTGATGAATGAGCATGAGAATAACAGCAGTGTCACGGAAACCAGTCCTTGGAAGCAATGATAAAGCATTGGAATGGGTAAGAAGTAAATCCCCAAAAGCCCAGTAAACAGCAGAAGCTGATGGTAAAGTTAGGGTTAACACATAAAGTGTTGCTAACAAGTAGATCATCTTGAACTTTTGTGGCTTCCACATGGCATGCATGATCTCCCTACAATTAAAAGTTAAAACATATTTAACACTGATTGTCTTGTTTAATTACTCCCATCAATTTGTAATTGTTGAAATCCATCAACTTTCACATGTTCATCAATTATGGTATGAATTTGGACAGTTGTATGTATGTACAAAATCTATAGTTTTTTAGTTTCAAGTCCTCACACTGTGACGGCATGACCGCCAAAGGTGTAAAGAATGTTGGTGGCTCCAGTGAAGTAGAGAACCATCTTGGTTGGCCCCGAGTGCTTCACTCCATCAGTCTTTTCACGTAAAAACAAAGAAAATTTTGAGGGATCGAGAATAAAACGCATGACAGATTGTAAAAAGCTTATATATATATATATGTATGTATAAAAGAAAAGCTGCTATGTCATGTACCTGTCCATGGAGAAGGGATGCAATTGTCAGGTACCATGCAGTGTAAGAAGTCATTATGAGACCAAGAAATGACCAAATTCTGTAGTTATGGAATGAAGGAATAAACACAGTTGTTGCACAGCAGGCGCCAAAAATGTACGTCCAAGTTCTCTTGTCAAGGTTGTCATTTATATAGTAGATGTTGCTGCATTTACAGTAATGAAAAATCATAACAAAATGGATAAAACCTCCATACCGAAAGAAAACAATAATTGTGATTCATTTTTTACCTAGCACAGGCAATTAACTGAATCACTGATCCAAACAGCAGAAAAGTGCAGTTGAAAAAAAGACCTATGTTTCTCCAATGTTTCCCCAACAATCCATCAAGAACTTCAAACCACTGCAATGGAATTTGCAAAAAAGGGGGGGAAGCCAAAATATATGTATCTTTTTCTTCCTAAAAGAATATTCGGTAAATAAAGAAAAGAAAAAGACTTGGTAGGTCATTTATTTTAGTCTTTACCTGAATTACATGATTTCTGAAATCAACCTTTTCTCTTTCCTTCCTTGTTCTATACTCAACATAAAGTAAGCTTATGAGATATGCTGTCCAGCTTCCCATCAACCCATAGAAAAGTTGAAATAAAATCCCAGACAACATTCCCAGTTGGGAGAATGAATATGGCAGTGTAAGCAGTACTTGAGCAACCTGTATGCAATTTCATGGAGTAATTTAACAGCGAAATAATAGCTCAAATTGATTGAAAAAAAGGTATAAGAGAAGAAGTGTGCCTGGTTAGAAGCACAGCTGAACCATGCATCATAGACGGAGCCACCATGCCAAAAGAAGTTTGATAATTTGGACTGTGCAGACTTGGAATCCCCTTCTTCTCTTTCCATTTCTACATAGTTTCCAGCTACAACTGTTTCAACCTTCTCAGAAGCCATGTTTTGCAATCACTGTGAGCCTCAGTATAGCAATGTTGGGGCAGTGATGAAGGAATTTAGAGTCTTTTTTATAGATAAACCAAAGAGCTGCTTTTCCCTATCTACTTGTTAAGCAGCTGCCATGCTTTTTTCTTTTCTTTTATTTATTTTTAAAAATGGTAAAAGAATTTGTTGAGCAATAATTGAGTCACCCCGATGGGGACTTAGCTACGTTACCCTTTGAGAAATGTGATTCAATCTAAGGAGTGACAAAGTAAGAAAAAATTAAATTACAATATCAAAATTTGAAAATGTAATTACAAATTTAAATGTCAAAATTAAAAAAATGGTATAAATATTCTTTAAAATAATACTAAACTTAATTTTATCTAAAAATTTATATAGAAATATTTTTGTCATAATTTTTTAGTGTCAACTGGCACGCTAATCACCTCCTTATTGGCTCTGCCAGTGAAACTTTTATTTTTTTTAAAATTTTATGAATGAAAAAAATCATAAAATAATTTTAGAAAGATTTTTCATTCATTTGAGGTTTAATTTAAATTTGATTATAAAACAATAAGATCTAATATAATAATAATTTTAAACAAAAAAAATCACACGGTGTTTCTTTCTTCCTTTGGGCCTGACAAGAAGGTGATGGGTCCATGCTCTCATGCATTGCACGAGCGGCTGGTCCACTATGGGGCCTACTTCATCACAAAGAAAAGAAAACATTCCACATTGTTTGATATTGATACAAGCGTAATTTTTTTATACACATACTAATATAAAATATTACATAATTTTTTTTATATTTATTTGTTTAAAAAATAAATTTTAAAATTTTAATTACAAACCTTAAATTTTAAATCATATAAACTAAATCCTTAAATTCTAAATTTAAAATCAATTACCTAATCATTAAAATATAAAAGAAAATATTTATTCTAGAAACAAATACAAGAAAAAAGAAAAAGTAGATATTTATTTAGTTGCCAAGATTAAAGAAAAAGAAAGAAATCGTGTATTTGATTTGAGTATGAATGCTGGGGTTGGCTAAAAAGATGGAGTGAATGATTACGTTGAGGTGAACTTTCGTGGTAAAAATGATTAGCACCACACGTGTGCCAACTGGCATTATATCTATTTATATTTATATAACATCATTTGTGTGGTATTTGGTATATCTCGAGGGCCGAATTAAATCTAAACCAAGATTGAAGGGAGTTGATTAGATGAGAATATTATTGACTAGGTCCTTTGGCCCATTTGATTAGTAACAACAAACAATAATCTTTTGTCCCTTTTCAATTTACATTTTTATGTCTCAACAATAAATAAAATAAAATCTTGAGCTATAATTTTAAATTTTAAACTCTAAATTTTAAAAATTTATCACACCCACAATTCTTTAAACCCTAACTCTAAATTTAACTTTTTAGTGCGATGGCATAAATAGGAGCACCAAAGGCAAATGATTTTTTATCCGCTTAGAGGATGATTTCTATTCTTTAAATAGAGAGATATTATTTTTTTCATGTGAGAATTCAAACTTATACGAAATGAGACAACATCAACATCCTTAGCCACTATGCCAATCAATAGATCTAATTCAATTAAATACCCCTTTAATTAGCGGTCATAATGAGGTGAGTTTTTCGACATGTTCAAATTAAGGGAATAATTGCGTTGGAATGTCATTTCATTCTTTGTTACTAGATCTGTTCAAGTGTCGAGTAATATTTTTAAGTCTCATAATTCATCTAAAAATTGAAAGAGTTTTAAAACAAATGTTGGGTTTGAAAAAAAATTGGACAAAATTTAGGTCGTTTAAAATATGAGTCAATCTTGAATTCCAAGTTTGAGTTCTACCCAACTCATTTTGTATTTTTGTAATATATTGCATTACGTCAATCTTGAATTCCAACATTCAAGGTTTAAATCGGACCCAATCAATGTCTCAGTAGAAAAACGGATGATCTTCACCACATGAGACACAGGTTCAATCGCAATGTCTGCAAGGTGTGTGCATTGTCAAATGGTTAAAAATATTTATAAATAAATACTACATTGTAATCATCTTTAGACTATTCAAAAATATATAATTTATATATCCTAACATAAATTCTATTTATAATATACAATACAGTAATATAAACACAAAAAGTTCACGTATAAATTAGTATAAATAAACAATTTCAATGAAAAATAAATTACATAAATTTATCGGATATTTAATTAAAAATAGAATAAATATTTATTTATGAAAAATAAAATAATATGGAAGAAAAAAAATGAGTTTGGATTGGCTAACGAGAAGCATGAAGGGAACTAAGTGAAGTTTTTGTTTTTCCTTGATAAAAAACGGGTAAACTACACCAATCATCGCTCAACATTCTTCTTACTCCTATTTTGGTCACTAAAGTTAAAAAAATTTCAATTTAATAACTTAACTTTCGAATCGTTCATATTTTGGTCACTCTCAAATGACATGGTTATACAAATAGAAAAATTCGATTAATCCTTAAAAAGATTCGGGTAATGATTTTTTTACTTCGCTTATTAAATTTACCATATTACCATATTTGATATTTTAATAAGCAAAGTAAAAAAAAATTATTACTCGAATCAAATATTCCAATTAACGGTCAATCGATTATCCGATTTAATTGGTACAATATATGATTGAGAATTGAATAATTTGAATTTAGCAATTAACCAAAATAATTTTTAAGGATTAATTAAACCCAATTTCGGTACAAATTTTTAAAATAGACTATTTCAATTCGATTATAGTTCACAATTTTAAGCAAAATTGATTAACTGATCTGATCTAGTATATATAATATTTCTAAATTTTATGCATTACAATATCTTATAGTCTAATAATTTTGATACCCTTCTGATTTTTTAAAATTTTTCGCTCTGGGTAGAATTAATAGGTGTGAACTTTCAGTTTTTGACTTTTCTAGTTGTTTTTACACTTTTATCACAACCAAAAATTTATTAAATTTACCATATTACCATATTTGATATTTTAATAAACAGAGTAAAAAATCATTTCCAGAATCAAATATTTCAGTTAACTAGTTAATCTATTATCTGATTTAATTAATACAATATAAGACCGAGAATTGAATAAATTAAATTTACCAATTAATCAAAATAAATCTTTTAAGGATTACTCGATTTTTCTATTTGTATAAACATGTCATTTGAGAGTGGCCAAAATATGAACAATTCGAAAGTTATTAAATTGATTTTTTTAACTCTAGTGACCAAAATAGGAGTGAGAAGAATGTTGAGTGATGATTGGTGTAGTTTACCCATTTTTTATTAAGGAAAACAAAATCTAACGTCATCTTTTAACGGAAGGTAACATGAGGGACCATATTGAAAGTGAAATAAAAATTCGGTGACTATATTGAAATTGAACTAAAAGTTTGGTGACCTTATCGAATATTTTAAAAGTACGGTGACCAAAATGAATCTGCCCTAAAAGTTCAGTGACTATATTGAAATCGAACTAAAAGTTGGGCGACCTTATCGAATATTTTAAAAGTACGGTGACCAAAATGAATGTGCCCTAAAAGTTCGGTGACCATTTATGTAGTTTACCCTATAATCATATTAAATTTATTAATAAATTCGACCCGACCATGTACCCCTCTAATCGTTAATAGAGTGAAAATAGGCCTTAATTACCCTATATATACTTTAGAATTTGTTTAGAATTAAATCATTCTCTCTTAAAGTTTGATTAAACAATAAAGTGCATGAACCATCATGAAAGTCGTTTTCCCTTTACATGTATAAAGAATAATAACATTATTATAATGTCGCCTTTACGATATTTATGTACATAATATGAAAACCAAGTTTATCTAAATATTCTAGTTTACGTTATCAGGTTTTTACGCTCTTCGGATTGGGATATACAAACATATTTACGTAAAATATTCTTCGTACTTACCTTGATCTATCGTATTCTCAGTTATATTTCCATATCCAATACACCACTGGAGAGACACAAACGGTGGTATTAAAGATGACAGAATAATTAGGATCGGATAAATTTTGATCTGATATGATTCTATAGGACATTGTTTTTAAATTTGAGTTTGAGGTGGGTCTTCAAAAAGATAAAGTCGAGGCGAGTTTGAGTTAAAGTAAAAATATCTCGACTCAATCAAACCTGAAATATTTTAATTATATTTTCCTTTCGTTATGCTGTAAATTTTAGGATTTCATTAGTTTCTGATTTTTTTTTTTATTTTTCATATTGAAAGTATAAGTAAAATTATATCAGGTCGAATTAGATCGGGATGAGTTTGTATCTCAAATATAAGACGGGTGAATAAAGTGATTTTCTAAGATGGGGCGAGATCGAATAAGTATATGATATTTTGGGATAGGATCGAGACAACAAAAAATCTGCCCTGTCATCCCTAAGTGGTATAAATATTTAACTTGTATCTTAATATAACTTTGGAGCAGCCTATATTTTCTAAGGTTTTTTCTCTTTTTTTCTATATATATTTTATTTTTGTTTGTTTAGGGATAGTTCCGTCGGTCTTTGGTTAAATAACCGTCACTCATATTTTACCCTAATTTTTGTTGTGTTTTATTCCATCTTCTCTCCTTTATCTTCCCCCCTTTTTCATTTTTATAGTTTTTACTTTTGCATATTTAAGTTTTTTTTTAATAATTTCTCATTTTTCTAAGGAAATGATGGATATTTATCTACTCATGTAACATGTTTTATATGATATTCTGACACATTATTCTATGCTCTTGTAATATGTTTATCTTTCTTAGGGTTAAAATTGACATTTATTTGAGTCTCTTGCTGTCTACCCTATTTTAGACTATTGGATTGATTCTCTTATATTGGTAGACACTCATAATCATCAAAGATAGTTTATGGTTAAATTTTGTTAAAGCCAGTTTTGACAATGTACTGTTATTGTTATATGCAATTTTATGTTAGTATTAGTATTGTTTCATTCACCGATGGCAATAATATTTGTTTGTGTATTTCGTTTTTCCCAATTGTTTATTTTGATTTTAATAATTTTTTTGTATGGTTATATTTTATTCTTTAGTAACTAGTTTGTACACTTTGATAATTTTAGGAGAAATGACCGATTAATGTGATTAGTGACTAGTTTATACTCTTCGATGATTTGAGAATAAATGACATATTAAAATGAATAGTCTACACTAATTCTAGTTTCTGTAAACTCTTCTTATAGCTTTACTATTTTTCTTAATAAAACTAATTGCTGCTACTAGTTTAAAAAATCATCGAAATATGGATATGAACACAACGTAGCATTTCCATTTTGCTTAGGTTTGTAGCAACCAGGAGAAAAAGCAAGATAAGTTGGAGCCTTTTAAGCCGAATAATTTGGACCTATCAAAGACTATTTGTCAAGCATGCATTGTTCGATAAAGTATTGATTCAACAATAATTTTTCTACTGTAAAATCAACTTTATGATTGTGCTTTATATACACACTGTTTAAACTTAGTCCTTTCCATAAATTAATGAAATCAGTGGTGATGTAAACTTAAAGGAATTGTCATACAGAAAAGAAAAACTTTTCACCATTAATCTTTCAATTTCATCTGTGGCATTGCTTTAATGTAGTATTTGTTACGCTTTCACATTGTAAAAGAATTGTTAGGCAAAAGGTAATTTTTTTTTTTTATTGAGGGTATATGCAAAAGGTAATTAGACAGCTGGAAAATGATACCTGTCCTTATTTTGACAGCCATTAATCAACTAGCTTTCCTAATTAAAACACAATCACCTTTTTTTTCCGGTTTATTCCATCTTTTATAAGGGTGAACGTTCGATCCAGTCGAGTCAAATAATTTTTTTTGAATTATTTGAGTTGACACATCATATTTTATAACTAAACCTTTATTTGAAATTTGTTTAATTCAAGTCGAATTTTCGAATTCTTATACAAATTTAATTATAATTATTTATCATGTTATATTTTTTTTGCCTATATACAGCTTGGTATTGTATCAATCATAAACCATTAAGAAAATTGCTGATTTATTCGATTTAGCTCTCATAATAAAATGAAATATTATTTTGATAGTATAATAAACACTAAATACAACAGGCAAAAAATAAACGTTAAATAAAATAAAAATAACCTCTACTTTGAGATCCACTAATTGGCCTAGTGGCTAAGGATGCTCATATTACCCTATTTTGTATGAATTCGAATCTTGACATGAGAATGTAATATACCTTTGTTCAGTAAAAAAACCCCTCTACTTTTAGAAAATTATGAAAACCCATTACCAATGAGTAAAATCGTATTCACAATAATCAATGAAAAAATCTTCTCTCTTCAATAAAACAAATTAAATAAAACTAAATTCTATCCCTTACTATATGTGTTAAAAAACACATTATATATAGAATAATTACTTGATGCATTGTTAGAGGAAAAACATAATTCTACAAACACCCTTAAAAATTTATCTTTTAATTTTTTAAATAAATTTAAAGACATTTTATCATCATTATAAAAGTGTTTGTAAAATTATTTTTTTACTAATTGTGTGCATACACGCGTGCACACATATATATACTCTTATAAAAAATTACCACCGACAATGAGTAACTGCATGTAAATCAAATTTTAATATTTTAACAAAATTTCTTTTTAAAAAGTATGGGCGTCCACGTTTGATAAGGCGTTGACGCACACCTTATCAAAAATTAAACCTAATAAATATGAATTTTGACTATCAATACATCTTCAAACTGTGGTTTATTTTAACTTTGTTTTTGTTAGTGAGCAACTTAGGATGGAGATTGTTGTGGTATTTTTTGGTGGTTCACTCATGATTTGAACAAAAAGCCTCTGTAGATGGTGGTCAGAGTGGAGGAGTTAAACTGAATGAAAGTCGGAGGTATGCGACCTTCTTCTTAAGGAGAGAGTTCATCCTTTTGTCGGTCCCTTCTTGGGGTATTTAATAAGGGTGTTTGACAGTCATTGATGGTTAGTGTCAAGTTTAGGCCTGATAGCTTAACATTTAGTGACTTGTTTGTCTGACGAGTAGGTCTTAGTGTCAAACAATAGACTTGACTGGTGAGGCAGGTGGTTTAGACATTAGTCTTACCGAGATGGTTATCATCAGGAGGATATAATGAGATAGCTTTTAGATGTACTCTTCTATCTTTATAGGAAAGATTCTAGAGCTGAAGGGTTTTCGTGTGAAAGACTTTGAGGGCAGAGTACATATTTCAGAAGAGATTGGACCTTTGGATGACATCTTTATCGAAGAGCTCGATATATGAGGATGATTAAACGGTCAGAGAATCCTTATTGTGGAGGAGTGGGTGCTGAGTATATAGGGGTATAACAATTGTCCCCTAGTTAAAAGAGTGCCATAAAGTGGCACGAGACCTTTCGTTCGAGATGATAATGTCGTATCTTGAAAATGTTCGATCCACGTTCACCACACAATTGTTGAATGGAATATATAATGTAGTTGGAGCAATGTGAGAAATCCAAAGATAGGGCTAGAGAGTAGTAGAAAAGTCATGGTTATAGCTAGAGATATCTTGATATTTAGATATAGTGTTTAATTAAAGGTCATCTTTGGGAGATTGTTACCTTTCGATAAAATATATCCTGCAGAGAAAACCAATATGAGAGGTAGTCAACTCAACGCCATTTTCTATAGCAGATAAATAATAAATTTGGAGAGAATATAACATAAAGGGGGCAGACATCTCAATGCCATATTCCATGGCGGAGGGTCGATGCACTGAGAGAGTATCACGTGTATAGGGTAGAAAACTTGATCTCATTTTCTTATGACGGAGGATCGATAAACTTGGAGTGTTCGTGGAGGGGTCAGACAACGTCATTTTCTATGATAGAGGATCGCTGGCCTTAGAGAGTTCATGAGAGGTGGACAACTTGAGTCATCTTCTATGATGGGGGATCAACGCCCTTGGAGAGTTTGTGGATGGGGCAAACAACTCTATTTCATCTTCTATGATAAAGGATGGATGCCCTTGGAAAAACAAGCGGCAAAGGAGTGAATCTACTTGACACCCTTGATGAGTGAGCAGCAAAGGAGTAGAGCTACTCGATAATCTTGGAGAAAATAGGCTGCTAAGGGGCGGTGAACATGTTGCTATACAAAGAGGCTACTTTCACCATCGGAGAACGAGCTGCAATGAAACGAAGCTATTCAACACTGTTGGACAAACATAAAGCTAATGGGTGGAGGCATTCCATTCATCATCGATGGCAGAGCTTTTAACACAACATCAATCATGGAGGCATTTTAATGTGGACCTAGAAATGGGGAGGCACCCAAACATGTCTTGAAGCGGTGAAGGTATATATACCCCTTTTGGAGAAAAATACTGCATTAGAATAGATGTTGACATAATGATTTTGATATAACAAAATGAAAAATGTTTTTGAACTCAAATGTAAATTGCAAAAATAATTCTCAGTCCAAATATGTTTGAAAATGTTTTTTTAAAGTGTTTTTGACTCGAGCAAATGCTTTTAAATCGATACCAATATATAGATAGACGTATTAGTACAGATATGCCTGTACCGATACGAGCAAGCTTTCCAGAATTCCAGTAAAAAAATTTGGTACCGGTACGAATCTCTTCGTGCCGGTACCCCAAGTACCGTACCGACACGACATATCGCGTACCAATACGCAGAACCTAAATGCTGTAACGACTCTTTCTTTTTTTGGTAGGTATCGATACTGAGACCCGTATACCGATACCATCTGCACTATAAGAGCATTTAATGCTGGAAATTAAGTCCCCAATGACTTCAAACCAACCCAGCAATCATAAACGACCACAAGCTTGTTAGAGAGAAGATCAAAAAGAGAAATTTATAGAGGCATTCTCCCCAATGGAAGACCAAGAAACATATTGCCAACATTCATGTATAGAGAGATTTGTTTTATGTTTAAATTGTCAAAATTCTTGTAAAAACCAATAGTGAGTTCAATTTTCATATTTGCTCAAGTGTTTAGGATTTTGGGTGTGTGCTTAAGGTTGCAAACATTTAGCCTTTTTGAGGTTTTTCGTTAGTTTGCTTATTTGTATTTGCTGTTGAAAGAGAATGTATCAAAGCTTTGGGATATAAGCTTTGAGGGGTTGTAAGGTTATCTCCTTAAGCCTTAAAAGGAAAGACAATTTGAGTGAATTTGTGGAAAATCCTTAGTAGGAAGCAAATGTAGTGGAGGTAGACATAGTTGAGAAGTTGAACCACTATAAATGCTTTGTACAAGATTTTTATTTTCCACTACTTCCACTAAAATTCATTGCAAGCCAAAACACCCCCTCTTGGCATATTCACTTGATCATTCAATCCCAACAATTGGTATTAGAGCCTCTTCTCTACATCAGATTAACATCTTAGAGTTAATCCTTAAAGTGCTAAACCTTTCTATATCAACTGGTTCTTATGGTGACAACTTTTCCTATTGGAAGAATAGGATGATGATCTTCGTGTGATCAATCGACTATAAGCTTTAGGAGATCATTGAAGATGACCATACTCTTCTAAAAAAGGGGGTAGGAGAAATTCTCATCCTCAAGGATAGGAATGAATGGAGTAATCAAGAAAAGAGACAAATAGAGCTCAACTCCAATGCCATGTATGTTGTTAACTCCTCAAAAGTACTATTTTCATATATATATATATATATATATTATCATGCTTTGCTTGACTTTGAGTACATATATGTGTATTTAGCTAGTATAATCATGCATTTGCAAATAGAAGTCGGGGAATGTTTTCTTTGCATGAGAAAAGGTGTATTTCCCTATTGTGGTAGGCAGGTTAGGAGCAGAACAACACTGGCAGTAGCAAGACAGGAGCATTGGCAGAAAGTAAGAGGACCAGAAGAGAAATGCCAAGTCGAGTTGGCAAAAGCCAAATAATAATTGCTAGACTTGGTTGGCAAAAGAAGGATGACGATGCCAGGTCAGTTAGCTGTTGGTCAAAGATCCAATCAGCCCTAATTTCAAAAAAGAGGATAAGATGACAAAGAGATAACACCCTTATCTTTGTGTGCAACAAACTTTCAAATCAGAACCCAACCTAGGTTTCCACGAGTGTCTATTTAAAGGAAGTCGATCAATGAGCCAAAGGAGACTACACCACGGTGAAGAAAGAAGAGGGCAAGCTGTGGTTCAACCATTCTGAGACCTAGAGCTCTGGAACCATTGAAGGGCTGCATCAACAAATCTCCTTCTTTGTCTATTTCTCTTTATTTTAATTCTAATTTTATGATGGTGTTATTTGAAAAAGATGATATATTGATGGTTCCCCTAACCATGAACTAATTTTCTTAAGTTGATTGGGGATGTTTTTGAGATGAACGCTTAGCTATTTTGTAGTTTTTAATAATTGAATACTTTGGAAATTTTCTATCTACCTTGCTAGTACTTATTTTTATATATTCTTTGCCATACGATGGTTGGCATTGCATGCTTATTATCCCTTAATATCTTAACAGACTTAGGAGATAATGATTAATTGCTAGGTACTAAGGTGAGAAACTTCGACAGAAGATGTTCAAGTAGATGAGCTTACTTCGGAAGTGAGTCTGCCCCTTAGGAGTAAAGATTAAAACTTTGCCAATATAATTATTGAAAAACAACACTATAGACATATAGGTGTTTTTACGTGATTAACTTAGGATATTTCCATCGACAGAGACAATACTAATTTCAAGTCTGCTCGATAATAAAACAAAGGCCGAAGGTTATTAATTACTATCTTTATAAGCGTGAATTCAAGATATCCCTTGCCAACGCCAACCATCCTTTGAATACATTTGTTTGGCAAACTAACTAATTTTTCATTGCATTTGTCCTTAATCATTTTTCTTAATCCAAAATCTGAATTCCAATTCAAACTCATTTGTTCCAAATCGTAAGTAAAGACCGTGCCTTTTTATTCTTTAGTGATTGCCGAAATAGTCCTTAAGGTCCTTAGTGACCATTTTGGACAATAAACCAATTATTCAAGCTTGAATAATAATGTCCCCATATTTCCATTATTATTCATCTACTTTGAACCTTTACTCTTCAATCACTAACCTTTGCTAAAGTGACATTTTAGTCACTAATATTACAATTAACTTACAAACATGTACCAAATACTTAATCCAACATTCCTAATTTTTTTCTCAAAATTTTCCTTTGATTTTAAACAAAAGCCAAATTGGTCCTCCTTTAAACCTTCACTTGCCGAAATGGTCCCTTGCCATTTCCTTGTTTGTCATTTTAATCCCTTGCCTCCTAAAATCAATACTAACTTCATATAAAATATTCGAATCATAAAATCACATATTCAATTTTTTTTTTGCAAAATTACTCCAACATTTCTTCATTTGACGGAATTGGTCACTAACCTTTCAAAGGTTTGATTTTCATTCAAAAATCATCCTAACGTGCTTAAATTAATTTTTCCATCATATATTCTTCATTTCCATTATCAAACCAAAATTCAAGAATAAACCCTTCTACTTTTTACCCTTAGCCGAAATGGTCCTTTATTATTCAAGGACTTATTTTTGATACAACTGACAAATTTAAGCTTGTATAATCTTAATCTCTTCAATTCCATCACTAGAATAAAATTCAAAACAAATCCCCTTAATTCTTCCTCCAAGCTAAAATGATCACTTTGGAATCTAATAAAGGATTTTGCATTCCAACTTCATATTCATACTCCATGTTTCATAAATCATCCAAATTCATCCTTAATTCAAACCCCTAAATAAAATCCTAAATTCTAGGGTTAGGGTTTATAGCTTTGAACATGGAATTAAGCTCAATTCAAGCTTGTTTTCATCTCTACAACACTTGATTTACTTAAATCAAGCCTTAATCCTAACATGGTTCATGAAACTCTAATTTCTCTCTATTCAAGAACATGAACTACTCTTCAAATTACCATGAAAAATTACTATCAAAAGAAAGAGCATTAAACATAGATCATCTTTTTTCAAAGCAACATACCTTAATTCTAACTTTGGAGCCTTCAAAATTGCCGAAGAAATTTTTTTTGTATTCTTCCCCTAAGCTTCTTGAACTCAGGAAATGGAGAAGAAAGATGAGCAAATTTTGTTCATCTTTGACTTATAATATTAAATTTAATCCAATATTGCCACTTGTAATTAATTAAATGAATTTTAATTTCATTTAATTAATAAATCTTAAATCCAAGGGATCAAATTAATCCTATTATCAATCAATGGCTAGGATTAAATCTTGAGATGAGAAATTACTAAAATGCCCATACCACTTTCAAAATATTTCAAAATTGCCATTGGAGGCAAAATGACTAACTTGTCCTCAACTATTCACAATTTAATCTAGTTTGCCATTTTTGTAAAAGTTCAACTAAATCTAGTTTGATTCTAACTCGACATATTAAAATATTCATAAAATAATATTTTATGAATTTTCTATAACTTTTGGAATTGTCTTTAAAATTCTAGTTCAATTCGATATACCGATAATTACTGAGAATTTTTTATCGGATACAATTTCTCTTAGAAATCTTACAACAATTATCTATTATGAATATTATTGATTCATAATGAATCCTTTTTATCAGTTAAAAATACTGACATGGAACCTTCCCAGTAGGTCGCCCATCCTAAATGTTTGATCAAAAATAGATTTTCACATAAACTCCGCACCGAAAATCTGATTCCCACAGATCAATTTCCTACAATCATGTCCTATTTATCTGTGAAATAAAAATTTTATTCCAAAAATTATTCCTTAGGAGACTATACTTTTCCCATCTTTAGACTCTAGACACTAACTTTTGACATGCTGTTATTTTGATCACTAAACTTTATCCTTCAATCCTCATTCTAATTTTTATTGGATTTTAACCACACTTTGCAAGTACCTTATTCAGCTTACTCTCTTTCACATGATGCCTTATAATCTCATAAATTCCTTTTCTAAAGCTTCCAATTTAAGAAATCCTAACTTTTGCCCTTTTGTCATTTTAGTCACTAAGTTAGCTTTTAAGCTATAATCTTACTACTAAATGACCCTTAATTGACATAAAAAATTTTGGGGCATTACACAAGGGGACCAGAAGAGAAAACCCTAGTCGAGTTGGCAAAAGCAGGACGATGATTGCCAGACTTGGTTGGAAAAAGAAGGATGACGATGCCAGGTTAGTTAGCTGTTGTTGAAAGATCCAGTCATCCCTAATTTCAAAAAAGAAGATAAAAGGATAAAGATATAATGCGCCTATCTTTGTGAGCAACAAACTTTCAAATCAAAACCCAACCTAGGGTTTCCACGAGTGCTTATTTAAAGGAAGTTAATCAATGAGCCAATAGAGGCTACACCGTGGTGAAGAAAGAAGGGGGCAAACTGTGATTCGACCAGACATTTTAATTGTGCTTTTATTTTAATTCTGAATTGGAATTTGAATTTTGAATTGGAATTTGAATTTTGAATTAAATTTCTCTCTATTTTAATTATGATTTTATGATAGTGTTATTTGAAAATGATGATATGTTGTTGGTTCCCCCAACCATGAACTAATTTTCTTAAGTTGATTAGGGATGTTTTTGCGATGAACGCTTAGCTATTTTGCAGTATTAATAATTGAATACTTTAGAAATTTTTTGTCTCCCTTGCTAGTACTTATTTTTTATATATTATTTGTCATATGATAGTTGGCATTGCATGCTTATTATCCATTAATATCTTAACAGACTTAGGAGATAACGATTAATTACCAGGTTCTAAGGTGAGAAACTTCAACAAAAGATGTTCAAGTAGATGAGCTTACTTTGGAAGTGAGTCTACCCCTTAGGAGTAAAGATTAAAAATTTTCCAAGTTAATTATTGAAAAACAACACTATAGACATATAGGTGTTTTTAAGTGATTAACTTAGGGTACTGCCATCGATAGAGACAATATTAATTTCAAATCTACTCGACAATAAAACCAAGGCTGAAGGTTATTAATTACTATTTTTATAAGCGTGAAATCCTTACATCCCTTGCAAACACCAACCATCCATTGAATACATTTGTTTGCCAAACTACCTGAATTTTAATTGTATTTGTCCTTAGTCATTTTCTTAATCCAAAATTCAAATTCCAATTCAAACTCATTTGTTTAGAATCATAAGTAAAGACCGTGACATTTAATTCCAAGACAATCCTTGTGGATACGATACTCAGCTTACTTTTGTATTACTTGCCGACTGTGTTTATTTACACGCAAAAGACCTAAACTTGGCATTATTTTCTGGCATATTTACATTAATTCATCATTTATTTGTCAAGCATTAGTCAGTCGACACATGTTCTCTTATGTGCACTTGGTTCGGAAGAATACTCCAAAGACTCTACTTGTGCTGATGCCAAAGAAATATGGGATAAGTTTGAAGTCACATATGAAGAAACCAACAAGGTGAAAGAGACCAAGATTGAACTTCTGAACCTGTAACGCCCGGAAATCAGGCCTAGAAGTTATTCGTATCGAATAGACAGTCCGGGGGAACCGAGTTAGGCAATTTGAGTTAGTTACAGGAATTAAATTGTATAAAATTATTTTTGGGTAAAATAA
The DNA here is from genome assembly GCA_019671005.1 of Hibiscus mutabilis. NCBI lineage: Eukaryota > Viridiplantae > Streptophyta > Magnoliopsida > Malvales > Malvaceae > Hibiscus > Hibiscus mutabilis. The sequence goes on along the minus strand of CM033729.1, from coordinate 19,751,378 downwards.
AATATGGAAAATGTTATAAAATACTTAATTGGTATTTTAAGTATTTTGGTAAACTCAATTTGAAGTAATTAAATCAAATTTTGGGACATTTTGGTCTAGTGACTAAAATGAAATCAAAACTTAAATCTTTAAGGAGCTATTTGACCAATATTTTTCATCAGATTTTCCCCTTAATTTAGGATATTTTTAAAGTGTTTTAATTGGATTGTTATTTAAATAAAATAGGATTTATTAAAATGAATTTTAGTTTTGTAAAATCACTTTCTCATGTAACTACTTTTCATTTAACTTTTCTCTTAACTTTTTCCCAGCAGCCAAACTAAGATTTTCACTCCAAAATTCTCAGGAATCAATTCCTATTGATTTCCTTTTTGTTTCCTAATTGATTTATTCAACTCCTATTGCTAAATCTACTTGGATTTCAACCGAACTTTGTCAATTAAGGGTGAAATTAGCAATTAGAGGTGATTTTTGTTTCTCTCTTCTAATTAAAGGTTCTTTATTGAAATTCCCAAGTTCTTGATCCATGTTATTGATTTATGTTATGGAATTATGGTTTAAACATGGATTTGGTAATTAATTAAGTTTTGTGAGTAAATTGAGTAAAAAATGGATTTGGATATGTTTTATAATGATTCTAATTGATTTAGATCTCTTATAAGATGTGTTTTAATGTTAAAAGGAAAGGTTAATTAAAGAAATCCCGAAACTATGTGAATTGCTAATTTTCTAAGTTGCTTATAGTTGGTTTTTGACGTGATCTTGGTGTTGTGGTGTTGCTGGAGGTATAAGGACAAGTTTAGAATCTTTTGGATGTTATTTGATGATGTTGAGATGTTGAAATCAATAGATTTTGGCTGGGCTTTGTTTAGATGAAGTTTGGTGTTGTTTTTGGTTGTTTTGGATAGGCGTTTGGCGGATTAGAGGTAGGCGAAGTTGAGATTGATGTTTGTTGGGGATTTGTGATGGAAGGAAGTGCATAAATCCTCTGTTTTTGTTTGGGTAAAGCAGGGGAATCAAATCCTTTGGCTTTTGGAGACATCGCGGAAGCTTCGAAGGCTTGATCGCGTATCGGCAAGTGGCGATTGGTTGTCGGTGAGTGGAAATGTGTTTTACTGGCTTAAAAGGGTTTTGAAAGAAGTTGTGAGAGTTTAGATTAAGTTTGAAACACTTATCTAAGCTCGGAAGTAAGTATCGGTTGAGCTCTCTCTCCTTTTCGGTTTTGAAAAATACAATCTCATGCACATGTTTATAGATTTAATTACTTGCTGTTATATGCATGTTTTGAAATCAAAAGATGTTGCAAATGTTTATTCATGTTGAGCTTTGTGTAAAGCAAATGATTTATGAAAGCATGTTGAGGTTGCTTGGATACATGTTTGAAAGTATTGAGAGAAATGGTTTGAGTTAATGCATATGTAAAAAAGTAAGTTAATGTGGTTTTAATAAGTATATTGGCAAGTGGCTGTGGTAAAAATGTAATCGGATATAGTTGGCATGCCTTAGGATTGATAGTTCACTATAATAAGTCGCCTCATGTGTGTTGAGGGGTTAAATGTGCCATAGACTCCACCATGAGAACCACAACGGTTGATATGGGTAAATGTTTTGTTTTCTCCCGCTAGTGGAATTATACATCCAAACCGTTGAGGTGGGTAAATGTTTTGTTACTCCGGTTTGAACCGTTGAGGTGGGGAAGTGTGCCATTGCTCCAGTTGAGGTATGTATGTAAAGTGGTTGTGGGAACCACTTGAGAAATCCGTGTATCCGATGTGTTTTGTAAAAGGTTTGGAAACTTGATTGAGTCACTTCAAAGCCAATATACGAAATAATGTATCACGAGAAATGAATTATGTTTGCATAATGTGGTTTATACATGTGAGACTCTTTAAGCTTGCTATATAGAGACTTTAGCATTTGAAGCTTAAATTGAGGTAGATATGGAATCCATGATACATGTGTTGTAGATGATTGTGCATCTGGATGAGATTGTTGAAGCATGAGATGATTTTGCCATGAACAAGTAGATTTGGTTTGAACTAAAATGGTTTTGCATTGCATTGATGAGTGTTTTAGCAAATCCCTCACTAAGCTTATAGCTTACGCTCTCTTTTCTCATCAATGCAGAGAAATAGGCCACTCAAACAGTAAGCGTGCAAGGAGAGATCCAAGATTTGTGACTTTTCAAAGTATGGTTTTAAAAGGATTAAGTAGTAATAAGAGGCAATGTGACCAAGTTGTGTCTGGGAGGTTTATTTTGATGACTCCCTATTTGCTTAAGTTTGGTTTGATGTTTTGGACTTGTATGAAGCTTAACTTTTGGTTTTGAAGGGTTGGGGAACATTATGCATGCGTGGGTAGAAACCATGCCTATAGGGATATGTCTTGAGTATGCTATGTTGTGAATGATCTTCTAACTTGCTGCTATGACTGAGAAATTGATGTTTGTGGAGTTATATGATGTTTAGATGTTGTTTGGGTTATGTTAGATTGAGCCAAAGTGTCATATGTTGGACCAAGAGGTCATTACAAGTCTGTCCGTACCGGTACGGGTCCTTAGGGATTGGTACGCAGGGACCTGTCTAGGCTCAATCCAGGCAAAATTGGCTAGGCGTACCGATACGCCTGGTAACCGTATCGGTACTCATAGCTAGAAAATAAGTCTAGTTTCAGTACACGGGTAGCCGTATTGGTACGACCTTTAGCTACTGGAATTTTATATTTTCGAGAACACATAACCGTACCAATACGCTTGAGGACCGTATCGGTAAGCCTTTTCATTTCAACCCAGTATCGATACAGAGGGTCCATGTACCGGTACGCAGTTCATTAATTTGGTTAAGATGCTTTCTAAAGTTTGTTTTCTTTGCAATTTAGTCAATGCTTCTTATATATGTAATTAAACGAGTTTTGATGGTTAATATAAGTTGTAATTTAACCTGAATGCATGCAATATGACTAATTAAGGATTGGTAACTTCTATTTCATGTAAGTCCTCTTAATTATCTAAAATTTCATTTTAGTCCCTATAATGCAAAATCGACAATTGGATGTCAATTCGACGCCCGATTATGTTGTTATCTTCACTGTAACCAGTATGATCGCCTTAGGACATAAAGATGCATTTAGACAAGATAAAAGAAAAAAAATGGACCGTTCGAATGTAAATCTTTTGGGTTTGTCTCAGCAAACCCTAATGTAGCTCTCTCGGCTTAGTTTTACGATTATACCCAGTCAAGGGGGTTACACAACCTCACTATGAGAACTCAAGATGGAACCAAAGAAGGACATCAAAGATATGTTCAAATGATTCACCGCCATTATTAATGAGCTTAAAAGATTCAGAGAGGTGATCCCAAATGAAAAACTTGTGAGGAAGTTGATCTATTCATTTCCTGATTCATGGGATTCTAAGAAGTCTTCCATTATCGATGCAAAGAATTTGAAGACGCTCAAGCTTGACTAGCTAATATGATCTTTTCTCACCCATGAAATCATGATGTCAAAGGGGAAGAAAGAAAAAAAGAAGAAGAGAATAAAGAAGAGATGGATGTTGCTCTAAAAATCCTCCACAAGCCGACAAAAAATGATGCTTGCAAAATAGGTATGCAATTAAGAGAAAATATACTCTTTGATCAAGTAATAAAGTGATAGAGTAGAGTGTCAAACCTACAGGGATTGGATTAACAAATACGAAGTGATTGCACTCAAGAGTTAGTGAGCAAGCATTGGTTTGATGGTAATTTATCAAAACTAAATGCAATGAAAGTAAAGTAGCAATGATCAAGACAAGCAGACGCTATAGCAAATATTAAGATGAGTATGGATGTTGTGTTTATTGCCTAGGAATTATGCTTAATTACTTTTTCAATGCTATAGTGGTTGTTAATGCATGTCTGCGTTAACCAATTATGAGTTTACCCCTCGTGAAAAGGAAAAGCTTACTGTAAATTTAGGGATCAATCCCTTCCTTTATGGGATCGATCCCATGCTTTAGGCAATGAATCAATATAAGGAATCTATGCCGAAGGTAAATATTTTCTTCAGTAAAAACTATATCTATACCGACAGTTTAGGTAAATCGTCGGTAAAAATAACATCTATACCGACACACAAAAAATGTTGTCGCTATATGATTTTCACCTATACCGACGAATAATATGGTTTGTCGGTATAGATGTAGTTTTTATGGACAATTTACCTAAACCGTCGGTATAGAAAAAAATTTTACCAACAATTTTTTGTCATCCGTCGGTATAGCTATAGTTTTTACCGATAAAAAATATATCCATCGGTAAAAGCAAAAACATTTACTGACAGTTTATTTTTTGTCAGTATATACTCCTTTTACTAAAAGTTTAGGTCCGTCGGTATAGCCCACCATCGGTGTAGGTAAGTTTTTTTGTAGTGTTCCTAGAAGTTTACAACAAGGATGCTATGGCAATACATGTATGCATAAACCCTAACAACTTTATTATCTATTCAAGTTCCCCTTATTAGTCGTTGAAATCCTAAAATTATGTCTAAGCAGAATTAGAACCTAAGTTGATAGCTTAAGTTCCACTGTTCATGTTGTATAACCTAACTCTCTCGATATTAAGCCATAGATCAATAGTTAAAAGGCTCTCTTGATAGCTTTTACAATAACTGCGCATGAAGGACAATGAACAAAATAGATAAAAGAAAAGACTATAGCATTAATCAAGTAATTAAAATATAATATCCTAAAAACAATGAACCCAACAAAAGTAGTTAGCTCATGTATGAGCCTAAAAGATCCATAATAAAAGTATAAAAGAACATGCCAATTTATCAAGAAAGGAAAAAGAAAGAATCAAGCATCCTCGACGTTATCCTCCAAGCCCTCTAATTGTGCTATAGGTCCCGTACTCCTCAAGTTTCTCTCAATGTCTCTCGTTGTGTGGAGACTTCTCTAGACATTCGACTATGGTGGTTCTCTGATAGTGAAGCCTAAGGGTTGTTGTCTAAGATCAAGCTCCTCTTGTTTGTGACCCAAGTCTTCTTTATATAGGCAGAAAAAAAAGGGTTGAGAAACCCTAAAGCACGCAAACGCAAAGTCTCTTAATGAGGACCTTGCTTTCCTACTTTATTCAATGAGAGTCCATATCGGAAGAAAGTCCACGTGTGTCAAAAGTCTAGATTTATCCTCAAATCTTTTGCTTAGCTAGCTCCTCACGAGAGGGATGTCACTCTATTGCCCCAATGCTCCTCTGTTTCACTTTCTTCCTACACAAGCACCATTAAATTACACTACCTTCCCCATTAAATGCATCAAAATATAAACAATTAAGCTAAGACACCATAACTCCCTAACTATATACAAACTACTCCTAAATGCAACTATACGGGCTTAAACACATGTAAAATCTAAGTAAAAAAGGGCATAAAAGATAGGTTATCTATGTAGTCATCAAATATCCTCAAACTTGAACTGTTGCTTGTCCTTAAGAAATGCAAACCTAAACTAAAGACTAAAGACAAGAACCTAAGGTTTCCAAAGTTCCAACTAAACTAAGGTATCAAAGGTTCCAACTAAACTAAACTAAAAACAAAAACAACCTATCATTTCAAAGGTTCCAACTAAGCTATGGTTTCAATAGTTCCAAAACATGATGCAACATCAATTCAATCCTCAAAAAATAAAGATATGTAATATAACAGAGCTCATAGATTTGTTCCTAGGATCAATTCTACTGTAGGTGCAGTGTGTGTTGTGTTGTGTTGCATGCAATCATTGCTTAATGGCCTTAGAAAATTTCAATGATTGCTCTTTATTGTTGCCCTAGCATTTTATTTTTCTTTTAAGCAAAATTTTGTACTCCCTTAATTCTTTTTAAGTTCATTAAAGTGTATCCGTGGGGCTTCAGCTTATCATAACTACTCTTTAGGCCTAAAGATGGAGTGGAGTAAACAACCCATCCTTGAGCCCTACGAGCATAGTCATCCCGTGAAGACTTTCATTCATTCTTATGCTATGCTACTGTTCCTACCAGAGAAGGTTAAATCGAGCAAACATAACTCACCTAGTGTACTAAGTTAGCAAGATGCATATTAGAATGTCCCTCAACAGTTTGCCTTTGACATTAAGTTTAACATTTAATTTGATCTTTTTATTCTTTCTCAATCTTTTGGGAGTTTTATTTTAGCCTTTTACTGCTACATTGAGCATTCAGATCATTAACATTAATTTATGCTTTGGCATCAGAGAGGTGTTAACTCCTCAAAACGTGTACTTTCCCAGCATATATTGCTATGATATTGCTTGACTTTAGGTACATATTAGTCTATTTTGCCAATAAATTCATACATTTGCATCTAGGAGTTAAGGAATGTATAGTTTTTATTGCCAGAGTGAAGGGTTGTTTTCTTGTCGTGGAGTGCAGGATCAGTAAGACTAGAGAAAGTGGACACAGGAAGGAAATGCCGAACGTAGTTGGCGAAAGAAAGAGAAGAATGCCAAGCTTGGTTGGAAAAACAAGGGAGAAGAATGCCGAGCTCGATTGGAAAAAAGAGAGAAGAATGCCAAGCTAGGTTGGCAAAATAGTGAAGGATGATACCCAAAAAAATCACACTAAGTCAGAGCCACATCAGCCCTAGTTGATATAACGCGTAGATGTCGTGTCCAAGGATTGTGGCACCAGAAGTTTGGGGCTCAACCCTAACCCCAATTAGGGCTTCGCTTGAGCCTATTAAAGGAGTTCAAGATTGAATCAAGGGAGAGCAGGAGCCACGAGGAGAAGAGAAGGGTAGACATTTGCGATGAACGCTTATTATTTTCAGTTTTAATAATTACATACTTTGGCATTATTGTCTATTTCGCATGCGCTTACATTTCATATATTTTATGCCATATGACGGTTGGTATTAAATGCTTATTATCCCATAATATCTTAACATGCTTAGGAGATAAGGATTAATTGCCAAAAACAAAGGAGATAAACTTCGACTGAAGATATTAAAGTAGATGAACTTACACTTGAAGTGATTCTACCCCTTAGGAGTAAAGATTGAAAATTCACCAAGTTAATTGCTTGAAAACTCGCTATATACATATTGGTGTTGAGAGTGGTTAACTTAGGGTATTGTCATCGACAGAGGAAATACTAACTTTAAATCTACTAGGCAATAAAATCGGAGTTTAATGTTACTAATTGTTGTCTTTACTGGCGTGAAATCCAAACACCCCTTGCCAAGCTTTCCAATCATTACTACACCATTTATTTTCCAATCTACCTTGATCTTCACTTCAATTTCTTTATTATTTTTTATTTCTTTAATTCTTTTATTTTAACCATTCCCTCAATCAATTGCCATCTCCTTTATTTTCCAGTATCGTGCCAATTAAATTCCTAGACAATCCTTATGGAAAGATACCCAACTTAATACTTTACTACTTGCTGACCGTGTATACTTGCACTTAAAAGACATATCCTTCGCATTATTTCCTAAATTGATAAACAAAATACTTAATATTTTGCCAAGAGATATTTCACCGACAAATTTTTGGTGCTGTTGCTGAGGATTGCAATGGAATTGACTGTTTTGATTTTTACTTGTCTTTGTTTTATTTATTTATTTAGTGATTTTGTTTGGTGTATGACCAGGGGAAGCACTATGAAGGAAGATTTACAATACGAACCAGAAATTGAAAGAACCCTACGCAGGCTAAGGATAGAACGTCAAGAGATGGCTCAGATTGGGAATGAGGAGTTAGGAGGCAACTGACCATCAGAGAACACCTAGCACCCACCATAGATAATTTGATGTCAGGACTGATCGGTCTAGAGGTAAGTATGGCTAACTTTAAGCTTAAAACGATAATGATTCAGATGCTATTTAATGTAGGACAATTTGATGGATCACCTAATGGAGACCCAAGGAAGCATTTGAAGCATTTCATGGAGGTTTGCCAACTATTTCAACAACCTAGAGTGACTGAAGAGACAATAAAGTTGAGGCTATTCTCATTTTCTTTGAGAGATAGAGCAAAATTTTGGCTAAATTCTTTGCCAACTAGCTTAGTCACTACGTGGTCAGATTTAAGCCAAAAGTTCCTACTAAGATTCCATCCACCTACATTAAATGCCAAGCTGTGAAGTAAAATCATTACCTTCAGGAAAGCTGATGATGAGACTTTTATGATACTTGAGAACGATTCAAAGACTTGTTGAGAAGATGTCCTATGCATGGATTCCCCACTTAGACCTAGATGGAGATTTTTTATACCGGACTCAATGCTTATGCTAGGACCATTGTTGACGTTGCGACAAATGGTTCGTTGCTAGATAAAAATTATAATGATGCATATGACAACCTAGAAAGGATTGCCACCTATGATCTCCAATACCCTACCATCAGATTGGGAGCCGGGACGGGAGCAATTGGAATTTGAACTTGATGCGCTTTCATCAATCAATGCTAAAATTGTCAATCTCACTAATATAGTGAATACAATGCAAAAGCCTGTTGAAGTCCGAGAAGTAAAGGCATCAGGACCATTTTGCACTATTTACAGTGATGACCATATTATGAAGGAATTCTCAACAAACCTATGGTCTGTGTATTTTGTTGGTTACTATAACTGCAATAACAACCCATATTCCAATACATATAACGTGAGGGTGGAAGTAACAACTAAACTATTCATGGTTAAACTAGGGAGGTAACCAATTTAATAACCAGCGTCAGAGCACCAATGCACTACCTGGTTTCAACCAGAATGTGATGCCACAAAAAGAATATAATCATCCACCTCTAGTGAAAAGATCTTCCATTGAGAACACCCTTAAGGATTATATGGAGCGTAATTATACGACTGTCTAGAGTTTAGCTGCATCCTTGAGGAACTTGGAAGTTTAGATAGGACAGATTGCCAGCACACTTAATGCCAAACCTTCAGGGACTCTGCCAAGTGATATAGAGGATGCTCGGCAAAAAGGGAAATGACAATGTAAAGCTGTCACTCTCCTAAGTGGCAAACAAGTCAAGATTTCAACGTGTGAAAAAGAGCCAATTGTTTGCTATAGAAATAGATAAGTGCCAGCAGAAGAAATCAAGAAAGTTGAGAAAGGGTAAAAAAACACCAGAAATGATAGATCGCAACCTGTTGCCAACCCTACCTTATTAAAACAAGCAGAGCCAACACACATAGCTGACATCCGAAGGATTAACCTTACGACTTGCATGCATAAGATCATAAAAGAATACACTGACAATAAAACAATTGAGTGACAAAGAAGATCAATTTTGATAATGACAAATATTGTGAAGCGAGGTGTGCTTAGATGGCTAGGCACTGGAAGGAGATTCCAAATGACTGAGAATAAACAACTGAAGTAGAAAAAAATTTGAGGCAACAAAAATGCCAGAGATGTTACAGCTAGAAACTGAAGATTTAATGAAGATTGCTACAATAACTCTTGAATAGGATGCGGATAACTATGCCTTGAAAACAAAGAGATTCTTCAATTTTCTAAGGTGGTTGTTCAAAACCACCATGGAAAAACATTCTCCTTCATTGTGCAATCGAGAGTTTGGCATACTCAAAGGGAAGAATTTCTTCGGCTTTCTAAGTTGGTTATTCAAACAAACAATTGCCATAACCTACCATCCACCAACCAAGGGGCCAAAGAATGAAACATTGCTAGGAAAGAAGTCAGAATAATGCTATGAAGACCATCCTCCTTGCGGACATTCAGTAAATTTTGCCAACTCAGTATGATCATTGTAAATAATTTTGGGGAGTTATTTTCTTTTCAGTACTTAGGATATCTCAGTTAGTTATTTATTTTTCTTTTATTTCTTTTTTTTTGTTTTTGAAAGGTTTATTTGGTTTTTAGCACAATAAATTTTGCCAAGAGACCATGTCGAGTTCTGCTGCCAAGAGAACACAGTTGAAGAGAAAGAAGAAGACAACACTAAAAAGAGTACCCCTCACTAGAAGAAAGATTCGCTCCTCTCTTCAAGATCATTCCTTATGGAAGTCCTCATCCCCTTACCTCCTTACATCCATGTTTTTTGTTTCATTTCAAGCATGCATTGCATTTGTATATATGTGTTTTAATGCATTGAGGACAATGCTCACCTTATGTTTGTGTGTGTTGCCTCACATTTATTGCCATAATGTTCATTTTATATGTTTATGTTTGCATTCTGTTATTTCTATATAGATAGAGTAGAACCATGCATGCCAGACCATTAAATATTTTTTGCCAAGGCTTGGTTTTGAATTGATAATTTTGCCAAATACATTGCTAGCATAGTTATATTTTGTCCTAGTATGCCCCTGTTGGATGAAGAATTGAAAAATCTCTAGACTTAGTAAGAGCCAATAGACTTAGTAAGGATGAGTTGCTTGGAAATTGACCTCTTAGGGAAATTTAGTTTCACTTAAACACGTAGTATGAATCTAGTTTCCAAGACAAACATAGGATTTTTGAAACTAAACTCAAAAAAAGAAAGAATGCTAGGTTAGAAGTAAAGAATAGGGCAACGATGTTTTGCAAAGTGCTAAAAAAATTAGAACACTCATGTGGCTTAGAGATAATACGTAACTTGGGGCTTCGTGGTTTGCTCCCTCTTAGTTCTTAAGCCAACAAAACTTTAGGGAATAAGTGTAATAGGTAAGCTTAGTGAGTTTGGGTAGTAAAATTGACTAAGAGAGTTGAGGGATACTGGATGCAAACCTCCTGCACTTCATGCACACTTCATGACCTTAGGTTAGAGTTATATTTCTGCACTTGAAATTGCTTTGAGTCTATTGGAATTACTATTGTGAGATAACTAAGAACAGAACTAGCGCTAGATCTCGTTTGCTAGCTCTTGTTGCTAATCAAAAAAATTTTCGAGGCACTTTACTCCATTTTATAGCTTTTAGTTTTGCATTACTTGAGGACAAGCAATGAGCTAGGTTTGGGGTGTGTTAACTCATCAAAAGGTGTACTTTCCATGCATATATTGCCATGATATTGCTTGACTTTAGGTAAATATTAGTCTATTTTGCAAGTAAATTCATGCATTTGCATCTAGGAGTTAAGGAATGTATAGTTATTATTGCCAAAATGAAGGGGTGTTTTTTTGTCGTGGTGTGCAGGATTGGCAAGACTGAGCAAGTGGACGCATGAAGGAAATACCGAGCACATTTGGAAAAGGCAAGAGGAGAATGCCAAGCTTGGTTGGCAAAACAAGGGAGAAAAATTCCGAGCTCGGTTGGCAAAACAAGGGAGACGAATGCCAAGCTCGGTTGGCAAAAGAATGAAGGATGATGAATAGAAAAATCGCACAAAGTAAGTGCCACATCAGCCCTAGTTTCTATAATGCGTAGATGCCGAGTCCAAGGATTACGGCACCAAAAATTCAGGGCTCAACCCTAACCCTAATTAGGGATTGACCTAGCCTATATAAAGAAGTTCAAGAATGAACCAAGGGAGTGTAGGAGCCGTGAGGAGAAGAGAAAGGTAGAAGCAACCTGGGTAATTTTGCCGAGAGCTCTGGATCTATTGAAGGGCTGCATCAAAAGATCTTTTTTTGTTTCATTTCTCTTGATTCAATTATGTTTTTTATGATGATGAATCAAAATGCTAATTTGTTGTTGGTTTCCCCAGCCATGAACTAATCTCTTAAATTGGCTAGGGGTGTTTGCGATGAACGCTTAGTATTTTCAATTTTTAATAATTACATGCTTTGGCATTATTGTCTATTTCGCTTGTGCTCACTTTTCATATATTTTATACCATACGATGGTTGGTATTAAATGTTTATTATCCCCTAATATCTTAACAGACTTAGGAGATAATGATTAATTGCCAAAAACTAAGGAGAGAAACTTCGACAGAAGATATTCAAGTAGATGAACTTACACTTGAAGTGATTTTACCCCTTAGGAGTAAAGATTGAAACTTCACCAAGTTCATTGTTTGAAAACTTGCTATAGACATATATGTGTTGAGACTTAGGCCCATATTAGTTGCATAATTAGCCATTCATGCATTAATCCATGTTTCCTTCCATCGTTGAGCTTGATTACATAACTTGGTAGTTTTTGTGGGAAAAGATGCTGCTTTGGTGTGTTTTGTGTGTATATGCAGGATCACTTGCCAAAGCAAGGCTAGAGCTAGTTGCCAGGGCAATACATGAAGGATATGCCGAACTAGTTGCCAGGGCAATGCATGAAGGAGACGCCGAGCCAGTTGCCATGGCAATTGTCGATAAGAGCAAAGGTGATATGGTAGTCGAAATTGATGACTATACAAGCCCAAGATGACGTGGAGCAAAGCCCAAACCCAAAGGAATTTGATTTCCATGTAGAGATTAAAGAAGAATTAAATTCCAAGAAGATAGGAGAAGTTCTAGTAGGAATACAATTATAATAAAGAATTATATTCTTTAAAGATAATTTAATTCCAACTTAACTTCCTCCTCAAAGAAGGACTTTGGCCTAGCCCTATAAATAGGAAGGAGATTTCGACAATCAAGAGAGAGCAAGAGAGGGGAATTTCGACAAGTCCAAGGAGGGCAAGAGGAGAGAATTTTCGACAAGCATCTAGGGCAAGGAGGATTTCGACAAGCCTCCTTCTTCATCCTTTTCTTTCTTGTTCGTTTGGGTTCATGCTAGGGATTATTTATCTTGTGTTTTTTAGGAACCTAGCCATGAACTAAATCTATTTGGCTATGGTTATTGTGTTTTGTGGTTGTGAGAAACTATTGGTTTTTGTTTAGGTAATAAGAGTTTGCACTTTTCTATTCAAGGTTTATTCATTCTTGGTTCTTATTCTTGTTTGAGAGTGAATTGGGAGAGGATCTCGTGATTTCATCTATTTATCTAATATCGGGAGAGTTAGATTCAAGAAACGAATAAATATGATCTTTATTCAATCTATTGATGGTAAAGATTAATCCGGCTTAGGAATAAGTTAAGGATTTCAACGGCTAAGAGGAGCGCAAGATTGGTTGTTGTTCACCCTTGATTCACGCAGGGATGTATTATCAAGGCATGCACAAGTAGCTAGAGTTTCGACTTAGGGATAAGAAGAAACCATTGAAGAACGCTCTGCTGAACCTTGAAGGTTGCTGTCCAGACGCCCAAGTAGTTGCCCAGGCAACCATCGATTAGTTGCCAAGGCAACCCCGTTGTGCAAGTTGCCACGACAACTGAGTTGCCCGTGCACTCTTTTACCAAGACGATCCAATCGGCTATCACACATCAACTTACGATAACCTGGCCTATGTCTCTCAATTGATCTCATCTATTCTTTTACTTTATTGCTTTCTAGATTAGTTATTAGTTAAACTCCTATAATCCTTTATTTGTGTTTTTACTTTTTACAGTGCAAAAGACTAGATTCTTGAAGTGGCACCAATCCCTGTGGAGACGATATCTTTTATACTATAACTTGCGACGTGTATACTTGCACATTTGCGTAGCACTTATTACGCTCAACAAGTTTTTGGCGCCGTTGCCGGGGATTGGCAATAGCGACTTTGTTTTTATTTTCTTGTACTTTCTTTTTACTTTTCTTGTTTAAGATTCAAAGGGCTAACAAACTTTGGTTTTGCACTGGTATATGACCAGGGCGAGACCGACTACACCAGAATATCCCTTTGATCCAGAAATCGAACGAACCTTACAAAGACTTAGACGAAGGATAAGAGTAGCAATGGCTAACCAAGACGGCAATATGCATCAAAATGTTCCAGCAGGAGGAGGAGTGATTCTTGCACGAAACATAACTATTCGAGACTATCTTGAAGAAGATCTAGATGGACTTAACCCAGGAGTTGTCGCACCTGAAATTGAAGCTGACCACTTTGAGTTAAAACCAGTAATGTTTAATATGATCAACACAATTGGTCAATTTGGCGGCTCAACAACTGAAGGTGCACGACAACATCTAAAATCTTTCCTCGAGATTTGCAACTCGTTCAAAATACACGGAGTCACCCCCGATGTCTTACGATTAAGATTATTCCCCTATTCTCTGAGGGATAGGGCGAAAGCATGGTTGAATAGCATTCCTGCCGGATCAATAGCATCTTGGACCGATCTTTGTCGTGATTTCCTTGCTCGGTTTAATCCTACAAATTTTACTGATAAGCTTCGTAACGACATTACTTCTTTTCGGCAGGCAGATGATGAATCCATGTACGAGGCTTGGGAGCGATATAGAGAACTTCTTCACAAATGCCCCCTATACGGATTCCTGGTGTGGACTCAAGTAACAATGTTTTACAACGCCTTGAATACACCAACAAGGATGATGCTAGATGCCTCGGCAAATGGCATACTCCTAGATAAGTCACCGGAGGAAGCAATGCAAATTTTAAATAGGCTGGCCAAGAATGATTATCAATTCCCATCTACTAGAAGAGGAGGAGTTAGACGCCAAGCCACAATATATGAACTAGGATCATCAGATTCAATTTCGCCACAATTGGCCACTTTAACCAAGATGGTCCAGAACATGCAAAAACCAAACAACACACATGAAGTCAAGGTAATGGATTCTTTTTGTGAGTTATGTGGTGATAACCATAATTCTTCTGAATGTATGCAGAATCCGGAATCCAGCTTCTATGTGGGGAATTACAATCGGAACAACAATGTGATGTCCAATACATACAATCCAGCTTGGAAGAAGCACCCGAATTTCTCATGGAGTAATCCCAACAATGCTCTAAACCAGAACAATCAGAATGCACAAGCATCGGGATTCCAGCAGAATATGCCACGACAACAGTTGTCGCAGTAACAACCTACAACATCTAGTTCTTTGGAAAATTCTCTAAATGCTTTTATGATGAAAACTGAATCTTATATGGCTGAGAATAGTAATTTCATAAAAAGAACTGATGCTTTTATTAACAGGACCGAGATGAGATTACAAAACCAAGAGGCGGCAATCAAATCATTGGAAAATCAAGTCAGACAGTTTGCTCAAAATCTGAATACTAGACCGCAAGGAGGTTTACCTAGCGATACTGAAGTCGCAAGAGGAACTGGCCATGAGCAATGTAAAGCAATCACCACTAGAAGGGGCCAACAACTTAGAGAGGCTCAAACCCGCTCATCAAACAAAACTCCACAAAAAGATAAAGTCGAACCTAGCGGAAAAGCCTCAGATGCTGAACTAGGAATTGCCGCAGCAACTTGCGATAAGCATGCCTCGGCAACCGACGATAATGACGCCTCGGCAACTTGCGTTAAGCATGCCTCGGCAACCACAGTTGATAACGCCTTGGCAACTCCAGTTGTCCCGGCAATGCCATCAATCATGTTTCAAACCAATGAAAGGATCGAAGATATCCGACTTCCACCACCATTCCCACAAAGGTTGAAGCGACAAAAGCAAGAATACCAATTCAAGAAGTTTCTTGATATCCTAAAGCAAGTCCACATCAACTTGCCATTGGTGGAAGCAATTGAACAAATGCCAAACTATGCCAAGTTTCTTAAAGACATTATGTCCAAGAGAACAAGGCTAGGAGAGTTTGAAACAGTTGCCGCAACAGAGGGATGCATGGCAATGTTCCACAATCGTAAGCCACCCAAGTTGAAGGATCCCAGAAGTTTCACAATACCCTGTTCCATTGGAAACCACTATGTCGGGAAACCATTATGCGACCTTGGTGCTAGCATAAACTTGATGCCTAAATCAGTTTTCCAGAAACTAGGAATCGGGAAGGCAAGACCTACAACAGTTATGCTACAGCTAGCTGACAAATCCTATGTGCATCCAGAGGGAAAAATCGAGGACATACTGGTAAAAGTTGATAAATTTATTTTTCCCGCTGACTTTATTGTATTTGGATTGTGAAGCAGATGAGCATGCACCCATCATTCTCGGGAGACCATGCCTAGCAACAGGGAGAACCTTGATCGATGTTGAAAAAGGAGAACTCACAATGAGGGTGAATAACCAACAAGTTAAACTAAATATGTTTCAAACACTAAGGCATGCCGATGATCCAGAGGAATGCCAACTTCTTCCATCGTTGCATAATTAGCCATTCATGCATTAATCCATGTTTAGTTGCATAATTAGCCATTCATGCATTAATCCATGTTTCCTTCCATCGTTGAGCTTGATTACATAACTTGGTAGTTTTTGTGGGAAAAGATGCTGCTTTGGTGTGTTTTGTGTGTATATGCAGGATCACTTGCAAAGCAAGGCTAGAGCTAGTTGCCAGGGCAATACATGAAGGATATGCCAAACTAGTTGCCAGGGCAATGCATGAAGGAGACGCCGAGCCAGTTGCCATGGCAATTGTCGACAAGAGCAAAGGTGATATGGTAGTCGAAATTGATGACTATACAAGCCCAAGATGACGTGGAGCAAAGCCCAAACCCAAAGGAATTTGATTACCATGCAGAGATTAAAGAAGAATTAAATTCCAAGAAGATAGGAGAAGTTCTAGTAGGAATACAATTATAATAAAGAATTATATTCTTTAAAGATAATTTAATTCCAACTTAACTTCCTCCTCAAAGAAGGACTTTGGCCTAGCCCTATAAATAGGAAGGAGATTTCGACAATCAAGAGAGAGCAAGAGAGGGGAATTTCGACAAGTCCAAGGAGGGAAAGAGGAGAGAATTTTCGACAAGCATCTAGGGCAAGGAGGATTTCGACAAGCCTCATTCTTCATCCTTTTCTTTCTTGTTCGATTGGGTTCATGCTAGGGATTATTTATCTTGTGTTTCTTTGGAACCTAGCCATGAACTAAATCTATTTGGCTATGGTTATTGTGTTTTGTGGTTGTGAGAAACTATTGGTTTTTGTTTAGGTAATAAGAGTTTGCACTTTTGTATTCAAGGTTTATTCATTCTTGGTTCTTATTCTTGTTTGCAAGTGAATTGGGAGAGGATCTCGTGATTTCATCTATTTATCTAATATCGGGAGAGTTAGATTCAAGAAACGAATGAATATGATCTTTATTCAATCTATTGATGGTAAAGATTAATCCGGCTTAGGAATAAGTTAAGGATTTCAACGGCTAAGAGGAGCGCAAGATTGGTTGTTGTTCACCCTTGATTCACGCAGGGATGTATTATCAAGGCATGCACAAGTAGCTAGTGTTTCGACTTACGGATAAGAAGAAACCATTGAAGAACGCTCTGCCGAACCTTGAAGGTTGCTGCCCAGACGCCCAAGTAGTTGCCCAACTAGTTGCCCAGGCATCCATCGATTAGTTGCAAAGGCAACCCAGTTGTGCAAGTTGCCACGGCAACTGAGTTGCCCGTGCACTCTTCTACCAAGACGATCAAATCGGCTATCACACCTCAACTCATGATAACCTGGCCTATCTCTCTTAATTGATCTCATCTATTCTTTTACTTTATTGCTTTCTAGATTAGTTATTAGTTAAACTCCTATAATCCTTTATTTGTGTTTTTACTTTTTACAGTGCAAAAGACTAGATTCTTGAAGTGGCACCAATCCCTGTGGAGACGATATCTTTTATACTATAACTTGCGACGTGTATACTTGCACATTTGCGTAGCACTTATTACGCGCAACAGTAATACTAACTTTAAATCTGCTCGACAATAAAATTGGAATTTAATGTTACTAATTGTTTTTTTTATTGGTGTGAAATCCAAACATCCCTTGCCAAGCTTTCCAATCATTACTACACTAGTTATTTTCCAATCTACCTCGATCTTCACTTAAGTTTCTTTATCATTTTTTTTATTTAATTATTTTATTTTACTCATTCCCTCAATCAATTGCCATAACCTTTATTTTCCAGTTCTCAAGTATTAATCGTGCCAATTAATTCCTAGACAATCCGTATGGAGACGATACTCAAATCACTAATTTATTACTTGCTAACTGTGTATACTTGCATGTAAAAGACATATCCTTGGCATTATTTTCCTGAATTGACAAACATAATACTTAATCTTTTGCCAAGCGATATTTCATCGACATGAATCGAACTAGAATTTCCCTAAGGCTTCTAATGTTTTTCGAGAGCATGCAACGTCTGAGATAAATGCTACACCAATTTCAACCTTAAGTTCAAATAACTGAAGTTCTTAACATATCGCAAAACACATTTAAGCATAGGTTCATCATAGGAATATCATCATCAATGAAGCAACATTTTTAGCACAATAGAACCATAGCAAATGAAACCTTAAAACTAACTAGGCTATTCATATTCCATTTTTTAAAAAAATAATTACCTAATATAAACATGGACAATACTCCCTCAAACTTGAGAGAAGCATTGTCCCCAATGCAAAAAGAAAAGAAAATTAGAAAACAACTAAAATCAAAACATGCATTGGAAAAACATAAAAGAAAAATAAAAAATTAAAAAAATTACCCATGGAGTTACTGGGATGGTGGTGTAGTTAATCGTGCTTGGCTCTTAGTTCATTATCCAGTACAAGGTGCGAAAGAGGCAGGTTCTTGTGGGGCCTAGGGTGGTACAGGGGATGCAAGGAATCTTGTGGCGTAGAAGCAGTGGTGGAGGCTGCCGATTCTAAGGAGTCAGATATTGTAGGCAGACACCTCAGATGTTCTTGCATCTCCTCAATAAGGTCGAGGACTCGACCATCAATCACTTTGGTCTGAGTCTTGGGAGTAAGGCAAATAGAGTGGGAGTTGACGATGTTTGGGAAGGAAAAAGAATGTCCTTGAGGAACTGAGGGTGGCACCTTAGTAGTGTCATCACTAGCCAAATAGATAGGGCTGGCCGGAGTGGATTGTTTAGGATGCATGGGGGCCTTGCCCTTGGCTCTTATCCTCTTGGCAAAACGACAAGATGTAAGAACTTTATCAGGTATCTCCTTATTCTTTCACTTTCTCTTTTTCTCAGCAACATCAATAGGGTTGGGCATAATTTCTTCTTCATCTTCTTTTGGTGGTGGTGGTTGTTCTGCAGGTGCAACAATACGTTCAACCAAGTAATGTTTAGGGAACTGGGGAAAGACAGTTGTGGATGCTCACAATAGCACATTCAACACTGTTCTTGTTGCCATGCCATTCTCTATGGTATAAGCAAAGTAGGGTCAAAAGAACTCAGCCATGGCTCTTAATTAGGCTGCATATTGGGCAACATCATTGGAGGATGCCGATGTAGGCACAAGTCCTTTGAGGCATGGCATATGTGCTGGCAGTGTCTCTGTCTGGGCAACCATGATTAGATCATTAGGGGCTTCACAAACCTGCGCATTTTTACACAAAGTAGTGATCAAGCTCAAAAATACCAAAAGACTTTTTTTACTTGTATATGTGGCATTTCTCATAATAGACTGGTAGGTCATTTCCCTGATATTGATTTGCCAGCCCTTCATCACCGAGTGCAGAAGAAGTATCCTCTTGGTGGAAATTATAAAATGGTACCATGTTGTCTTAAGACGAGTGTTCATGAATTGGATCCAATATTTGGGGTATGAGTTTAAATCGACCCTTTTAATCACCCTAGATGTGGGTGATTTCCATATCCAAAATGTTCCAGGAATGCAATGGTCGCAAAACACCTCATCGTAATGGCATTGGTGACAGTTGCCTCAAAGTTAGTGTGCTCGTCCTCATTATTGTCTAGGCCAAAATAGTGGTTGATCGCATCAGCAAAAAAATCCACAAGCTTTCTACAGACAAATGCCGTTTCGTCTTGGGCCTGAGTAATATGAGTGTAAAACTCACAAACCTAGGAGATATTTATTTGTCCTAGCTATCGGACAATCTCTTTTCAATCATGGGTAGCAATGACTGTGAGGTTAGTGGCGTCGAACTGGAGTTTGTATTCACTAGAAAACTTCAACCCTTCCTCTGATGTGACTGGTCAGTTTTAGAAAAGCTCGTAACATTTCTCTATTTCCTCATTGTAAAGGTTTTTGTGCATGTCGAGTTTTTCTGATGCTAGAGTAGGGAACCAAGAAGTAGCGACAGTGGACTGGCTTTGTTGCGAGTGACAATGCTTGTTCTTGCCATTGGATTTTCTTGAAGATAAGAGAGTTGAAAGAAAAACTTTCTAGGGTTAGGTCAAGAGTTGATATGGCAGATTTGGAAAAGCAAGGTCCTTCTTTCTCTTAGGTTTATAGAAGTTGGATGAGTGTTTAGGAGAAGATGGAAAGGTTTTGGAGCGGCTGAGTTTTGGAGGGAAAATAGGCATTAATGGAGTGTTTATGGCATGTGACTGATGGAAAGGACATGTGGCGGCATGAGGAAGTTGTGTAGGGTAAAGTTGGGACCCCTTTTTTCGTCTTTTTGTCTAGTGAGGGCCTCTTTTCCAAAAATAAAAGCAAATCTTCCAAGAAGCTTCTATTCCAAAGTCCTAGGAGGACCTTTTAATGCGTCTCTTGCTTTAATAACTGTAAAAAATAAAACAAATGCAAAATTCAAATGCAATTAAATAATTATTAAAAAGCTAAATCTAAAATTAAACTATGGAAAAATAAAAAAAAAACATGGAAAATAAAAGTACAAAAATAAAACTAAAGCAAAAAAAAAAGATAGAACTGGATACTTAAGCATCCAGTAGCGTGACTGAAGATTTGTCCTGATGAACAGGAGCTCCTTGGTAGGCCTTCATACATTGATTGTTGGCTTTGAAGATTGGTCCATCTTTGAGATCCTTGATGTGCATAGACCATATGGATATACCTTGACAACCTGGAACGGGCCGGGCCAACGAGACTTCAACTTCCTCGGGAAGAGTTTTAGGCGAGAGTTGTAAAGTGAAACTTTTTGGCCTTTAATAAAATGCTGAGACATCAGTTTCGGGTCATGCCATCTCATTGTTTTCTCATTGTAGATCTTGGCATTCTCATAGGCATCCAAGAGATGCTCTTCTAACTCATTCAACTCTAGTAGTCTTCTCTCTCCAGCTAGTTGGCAATCCATGTTGATCTTCTTGATAGCCCAAAAGTCTTTATGCTCAAGCTTGACTATTAAGTGCCATGCCTTGCCATAGACGAGTCTATAGGGTGACATGCCTAGCGGTGTTTTGAACATATTCCGATAGGTCCATAAGGCTTCATCCAGCTTCAAGGACCAGTCCTTGCAGTTTGACTTGACCACTTTCTCAAGGATTTGTTTTATCTCTTGGTTAGACACTTCGGATTGTTCATTAGTTTGCTGATGATATATTGTGGCAATCTTACAGTGAACTCCATATCTACGCAATAACTTAGCATTCAGTTTGTTGTCGAAGTGGCTTCTCTCGTCACAGTGGCAATCTTATGGTGAACTCCATATCTACGCAACTCCATAATGCTGGAATGTTGCTGGAGCATTGTATAGGCCAAAGGGCATTCAGTGAAAGGTATAAATGCCATAGGGATATGTGAGTTGTTTTCTCTTGGTCCTCTGGTGCTATAGCAATTTGGTTGTACCTAGAGTAACTGTCCAAAATGTAATAATAGGGTTTCCTTATGAGCTTGTTGAACATCTGGTTGATGAACGATAAAGGAAAGTGGTTCTTTATTGTAGCCTTGTTCAGCTTCTGGTTGTCAATACATATTTTCCATCCAATAATGGTTATGATTGGGAGGAGTCCACTGGTATCATTCTTTATCACGGTCATGCTTCATTTCTTTGGCTCGTACTAGACAAGACTCACCCAAGAACTATCCGAGATAGGATAGATGATTCCAGTTTCGAGCCACTTGATGATCTCCTTCATAACCACTGTCCTCATGATCGGATTGAGTATCTATTATGGTTTAATCGAGCTGCTATGTTCATCTATAAGCAAAATTTTATGCATACAAAGAGGTGGGCTTATGCCTTTCAAGTCAACAATAGTCAACCAATAGCTTTTTATGTTGAGTCAAAATATGCAACAATTTATTTTCTTGGTCAGGTGCTAAGCTAGCAGATATGATTACAAGTTGCGCATTATTCTCCCCTAGATATGCATACTTCAATTGTAACACCTTCTTCCTGTATCCATAGATGAAAATAGGTCAGAGATGTCACTAAACATTTACCATTGACCATATACATGAAATTAATATATTTTTTATAAATATAACCTTGTAAAGCTAGTCATTTAACTAATCGCGTAAAATTTAAAAACTTAATTTTTCTAAGTTCAATTCAAACCTAAATTCAAGAAGCAACTAGGCAGTTTACTTAGTAACTATTTAAATAATAAAACTGCTTAAAAACTGCCTAATTTAAAAATCATTTAGATAGTAAATAAAATACGGTTAATCTAACTCATTTCTAAATATGTATATATCAGAGCAGCCAAAACATTTATATTATACATGCCAACTAGAAATATCAAAAGACAACATTAAATATGTCATACTGATCACTAATGCTCAATCCTCAAAATATGATGAAGTTTGTAGCTGCTCCTTACTCCTTACTTTCCTTCTTACCTACGCGTGAAACAATCACACGCTAAGTATATTGTTGCGCATAATAAGTGCTATGCAATTGTGCAAGTATACACGTTGCAAGTTATAGTATAAAAGATATCGTCTCCACAGGGATTGGTGCCATTTCAAGAATCTAGTCTCTTGCACTGTAAAAAGTAAAAACACAAATAAAGGATTATAGGAGTTTAACTAATAACTAAACAAGAAGGCAATGAAGTAAAAGAATAAATGAGAACAAATGAGAGAGATAGGCCAGGTTATCGTGAGTTGAGGTGTGATAGCCGATTGGATCGTCTTGGTAAAAGAGTGCATGGGCAACTCAGTTGCCGTGGCAACTTGCACAACAGGGTTGCCTTGGCAACTAATCGACTAGCTAGGCAACTACTTGGGCGTCTGGGCAGCAACCTTCAAGGTTCGACAGAGCGTTCTTCAATGGTTTCTTCTTATCCCTAAGTCGAAACTCTAGCTACTTGTGCATGCCTTGATAATACATCCCTGCGTGAATCAAGGGTGAACAACAACCAATCTTGCGCTCCTCTTAGCCGTTGAAATCGTTAACTTATTCCTAAGCCAGATTAATCTTTACCATCACTAGATTGAATAAAGATCATATTCATTCGTTTCTTGAATCTAACTCTCTCGATATTAGATAAATAGATGAAGTTACGAGATCCTCTCCCAATTCACTCGCAAACAAGAATAAGAACCAAGAATGAATAAACCTTGAATAGAAAAGTGCAAACTCTTATTACCTAAACAAAATCCAATAGTTTCTCACAACCACAAGACACAATAACCATAGCCAAATAGATTTAGTTCATGGCTAGGTTCCAAAGAAACACAAGATAAATAATCCCTAGCATGAACCTAATTGAACAAGAAAGAAAAAGATGAAGAATGAAGCTTGTCGAAATCTCCTTGCCCTAGATGCTTGTTGAAAATTCTCTCCTCTTGCCCTCTTCCTCAATTTGACAATATGGCCTCTAATTTATAGGGCTAGGTCAAAGTCCTTCTTTGAGGAGGAAGTTAAGTTGGAATTAAATTATCTTTAAAGAATATAATTATTTATTATAATTATATTCCTTCTAGAACTTCTCATATCTTCTTGGAATTTAATTCTTCTTTAATCTCTTCATGGAAATCAAATTACTTTGGGATTTAGCTTTGCACCACGTAATCTTGGGCTTGTCTAGTCATCAATTTCGACTACCATATCACCTTGTTCTTTGTCGACAATTGCCCTGACAACTGGCTCGGCGTCTCCTTCATGTATTGCCCTGGCAACTAGCTCGGTATCTCCTTCATGTATTGCCCTGGCAACTAGCTCGACATCTCCTTCATGTATTGCCCTGGCAACTAGCTCTAGCCTTGCTTTGGCAAGTGATCCTGTACATACACACAAAACACACCAAAGCAGCATCTTTTCCCACAAAACTACCAAGTTATGTAATCAAGCTCAACGATGGAAAGAAACATGGATTAATGCATGAATGGTTAATTATGCAACTAATATGAGCCTAAGTCTAACAATAATATGAGTAAAAAGGGTAAGAAAAATAGTACTTTTGAACACTGATCACACCCCAAAACTCGAACTATTACTTATCCTCAAGCAATGCAAACTAATAATTACCTGCCAAGACTTCAATTTTTACAAACTTAGCTTTGAACTTGATTTCAATTCTCAGAACCGGGGCACAAAGTATGATTGGCTTTTTATTTTTTGGAAAACTTAGGAGTTACTCAGAATCAAACTATAATGCTTGTGAATGTGTGCGGAGTTGTGTGCTAGTTGATTTTTCAGATTCTATGCAAACAAGAGGTTTTCAAATTACTTCATTGGGTTCTTTTTAACATGTTTTAACTAGAGCAGTTTTGGGCACCTCTAGTGTTTTGTTTTAGTTTTATTCGACTAGAGCCGGTTTCGGGCACCTCTAGCGATTAATTTTTTTAGCACATACTAGAGCCAGTTTCGGGCACCTCTAGTAATCAATTTTTTAGCACATGCTAGAGCCAATTTCGGGCACCTCTAGCATTCATCCAATTTTTATTCTAATCCCCCAATTTGTTAATTATCAACCTAAGTTCACTAGAATTCCTTAAATCAATCAAACCACAACAGTGTTTCATCAAATTTAGCATCATGGTAAAATTTTAAGTTTTTCCATGGTTATCCTAGAATAAAAATTCTATCAATTAAGTGCATTGGCAAAGTCATCATCGGATATTCATCAAATCTAAGCAATTCTTGTTCCAACTAAAGGCATGGCAAGCAATTTATGTATCCTAAATGTAATACTTAAGATGAATGTAACTAAACATGGTAACTACTAATAACAATCCCCCCCAAACTCGAGTGAGGCATTGTCCTCAATGCATGCGTTAAAGGAAAATAAAAATAACAAAAAATAAAATGCAAACGAGGACTTACTCCGAGAGTTCGTCATCATGGATGATTAGTTTCCTTTTGGTCGGTGTCTTGATTCTCTTGCTTGAACGTGATGGTTGTTTTCTTGTTGTCGGTGGTGGAATCGATCCTTGTACGGGGTTGTCCTTAACGTCCTCTTCATCAATGTCATTGGCTTTTTGCTTGGAGGATTCAATTGGTGCGGTCTTTGTTGGTGCAATAGAGGACTCGTCCGAATCTGAAAAATTAGAAAATGATTCCGTAGGAGTTAATTCAGGCATACGTGCTTTACCTTTGGCTTTTGCAGTGGTTGCCAGGATGTCTTTAGCTTTGGTTGCCGTGGCATCTTCAGGATTGGTTGCCGGGGCATCTGCTTGTGCAGGCACGATGTAGGTTGTCGCGGCATCATCTGTTGTTGTTGCCGTGGCGACTGCTTCATTGGTTACCGGGGCAAGGATCTCGGCAGGAAAGATTGGGAACGGCACTCGATTATCCGGGTACTTTTCTAGGATGACTTGGATGATGGCATTGTTGTGCTCCTTCATGTACCGCATGAACATTATTTGCCGGTCTTCAATTTGCCTTAGGTGGCTCACCAATGGTTGCAAGAGTGCTTCAAAGTGTCCCGGGGTTGATGGCCGAGTTGCCCGGGCGTTAGGTGCTTGGGCATTAGGGATTGCCGGGGCAGCAGGAGTTGCAGTGGCAATTGGAGGCCTTGATGATTTTCCCAGTGCCTCTCCCATTAGCTTTCGGATTTGTGCTTGATTCCAGCCGGACTTTGGTAGGGCCTTTTCATCGGTGGACTCACTTGGGACATGCATCTCCTTGCAAAGATTAGAAATTAAGCAAGGGAAGAAAAGAGAACCCTTATCTTTTGAGCTACATACAAAAATCTCATCACAAATAATTTTTCCAATGTTAATGATGCGATTATGCAAAATAGAATGTATGAGCAAAAGACGTGGTATATCAACGGTAGTATTGTGTGTGGTGGGCATTAAAGAAGTTTTAACAAACTTATTCCATAGTTTCGCCTCGGGTTTAAGCCGAAGACGATTTACCGTGCCCTTGTATTTACCGTCGTTCCAATGAGTTCCCAGTTGAGTGAGTTCTTGAAGCACCTTGTCGAGTTGCTTGGGTGTGATTTGATCAACGAAAGCTTGATGCTCGTCCTTCTCAATGTAAAGCCCGTAAAAGGTGTTGACGTTTTCGGGGCTTATGAGTATGGCCTTGTCACGAACAAAAACATAAGGATTATCTGGGTTAGGTGAGTGAGCATAGAATTCTCTTACCCATGAGATGTTGCCCGGTTCTGATTGATGGCAAAAGATTTGCCACTTTTGATGTGCTATTCTCTCGAAGATGAATGGTTCAAGGCCAAAATCTTGATGAGAGTTGGAGTATTCAAAGCCTTGTTCTTCATAAATCTTCCGGCTTTAAAACTTGGAGTGAAATCTTTCTTGAACCACCGGTGTAGCAAACTTCTTGTATCTTGGTTCTTTGGAGGAACTTGGATGAACCAAAAATTTAATTTTGGATGCCATGGATGATCTTGGTAGTGAATTTTGTAAAAACAAATAAAGGAAAATAAAAGAAACTAAAGAGTTACAAGATAAAAAGTCGGAATAGGTTAAGGGTGATGGGTTTTATAGAAAAGATAGGTGGTAAATATGGTGGGTGGGATTAGGGGAAGACGAAAAAAGGGTTTTGGTTTCGGGAAGGGTGACGACAAGGAGTGTTTAATTAGGGTAAGTTGGAGGCTTTATATAAGCCTTAGATTCAGCCCATTAATTTCCTTGTTGGAAATGTTTTCCTTCTTGGATTGAAATTCCTCTTTATCTTGAACTCTTTTCCTACAATTCAAAGACAAATCAAATAAGGATTAAAATTAAAGATAAACTAATAAAAGAAAATAAACAAATATGTGTAAAGGGATTCTTAAACTTAAAGAAAGATAAAACAAAAGAAAATCTATCCTAAAAAAACAAATAATTGAAAGTAATAAAAAAATAAAAATTAAATAGTTTGAAAAAAATAAAATAAAATAAAATAAAATATCGAAAGAGAGCATGCTCATGCATCTCCTAAGGTGACCACTTCTTTGTTACGTTCCACATGGGCACCATTGTAGTGTTTCAATCTTTGTCCATTAACTTTGATTCATGTTTGTTAGTGATGGACTTGATTATCACGACACCATGGGAGAATGGTTTGACAACATCGAATGGTCCTGACCATCTTGATTTCAGCTTTCCCGGGAAAAGTTTTAGCCGAGAATTGAATAGGAGAACTAGTTGCCCTGGCGTGAATTGCCGTGGCAATAGCTTCTTGTCATGCCATTGTTTTGTTTTCTCCTTGTAGATTCGTGCATTGTTATAGAAGAGTGCACGAAATTCTTCTATCTCATTGAGGTCTAACAAACGCTTTTGTCTGGCACTTTCCCAATCCATATTCACGGTCTTGATTGCCCAGTATGCCTTGTGTTCGATTTCCACCGGTAGAGGGCATGTTTTGCCATAGACAAGTCGGAAGGGGGACATACCTAAGGGTGTTTTGAATGCAGTACGATATACCCAAAGTGTGTCATCTAGTCTTAATGACCAATCCTTCCTAGAGGGATTTACAACTTTCTCGAGTATACTCTTCAATTCCCGGTTCAAAATTTCTGCTTGCCCGTTGGTTTGTGGGTGATATGCCGTGGCGATCTTGTGTGATACGCCTAAGCGTTGCAACATCTTGGCAATAAGCCTATTGTCAAAATGCTTGCCTTCGTCACCGATAATTGCTCTCGGCATCCCAAACCGTGTAAATATGTTTTTCTGCAAGAATCGTTGCATGGTCTTGGAATCGTTGTTGGGAACTGCAGCTGCCTCAACCCATTTAGACACGTAGTCGACGACAAGTAGAATGCAGAGGTTGCCGAATGAAAATGTGAAAGGTCCCATAAAATTGATCCCCTATACATCGAACAATTCCACCTCGATGATGTTTTGGAGCGGCATCTCATGTCATCTAGAGATATTGCCCGTCCTCTGGCAACGATCACATTGCTTGTAAAAGTCTTGGGCATCTTTGTACAATGTTGGCCAATACAAACCATATTGCAAAACTTTGGTCGAGGTACGAGTTCCTCCAAAATGTCCTCCATAGGGTGAAGAATGGCATTGCCAGAGTACATTCTGTTGCTCTTCTTCAGGGACACAGCGGCGTATAACCTGATCTGCACATTGTTTAAACAAAAGAGGCTCGTCCCAAAAGTAATGCTTAGCATCATGGCGGAACCGCTTCTTCCCTTGGTGAATAAGGGCATAAGGTAAAATACCACAAACAAGGAAATTAACTAAATCCACGTACCAGGGTATTACCGACGTATGTGCTGCCTTGGCGACTTCTCCCAAAATTGCAGAGGCGTGTCGCGTCCATGGTTGCCGAGGCAACTAAAAGTTGTTCATCGGGGAATGCATCGCATATCTCTAGATTCGCGTCCTCCTCCCCATTGCCTTCTTGTGTAGAATCAACATTTTGATCAGCTTCTTTTCCTAGTCGATTGACTAGCCAATTTGCATTTTCTTGTTGTTCCTTATTGACCGGTTCTTCATACTCCCCAGGCTCCTCTTGATCGGTTGCCGAGGCAACTAAATTCCTAGTCGAAGTTAAACTCTACTGTGGCATGAAGAAGTTGGCATTCTTCTGGATTATCGGCATGCCTTAGTGTTTGGAACACATTTAGTTTAACTTGCTGGTCATTCACCCTCATTGTGAGTTCTCCCTTTTCAACATCGATCAAGGTTCTCCCTTTTGCTAGGAATGGTCTCCAAAGAATGATAGGTGCATGCTCATCTGCTTCACAATCCAAAATAATAGAGTCAACGAGAAAAATAAATTTATCAACTTTTACCATTATGTCCTCAATTTTTCCCTCTAGATGCACATAGGATCTGTCGGCTAGCTGTAGCATAACTGTTGTAGGTCTTGCCTTCCCGATTCCTAGTTTCTGGAAAACCGATTTAGGCATCAAGTTTATGCTAGCCCCAAGGTCGCGTAATGCTTTCCCGACATAGTGGTTTCCAATGGAACAGAGAATTGTTAAACTTCCGGGATCCTTCAACTTGGGTGGCATACGATTGTGCAAAATTGCCATGCATCCCTCTTTGCGGCAACTGTTTCAAACTCTCCTAGCCTTGTTCTCTTGGACACAATGTCTTTAAGAAACTTGGCATAGTTTGGCATTTGTTCAATTGCTTCCACCAATGGCAAGTTGATGTGGACTTGCTTTAGGATATCAAGAAACTTCTTGAATTAATATTCTTTCTTTTGTCGCTTCAACCTTTGTGGGAATGGTGGTGGAAGTCGGATATCTTCGATCCTTTCATTGGTTTAGAACCTGATTGACGGTCATTATCAGGACAACTGGAGTTGCCGAGGCATTATCAATTGGGGTTGCCGAGGCATGCTTATCACAAGTTTTCGAAGCATCCTTATAGTCGGTTGCCGAGGCATGCTTATTGCCGGTTGCCGTGGCAATTCCTGGCTCAGCATCTGAGGCTTTGCCGCTAGGTTCGTCTTGATCTTTTTGTAGAGTTTTGTTTGATGAGCTGGCTTGAGCCTCTCTAAGTTGTTGGCCACTTCTAGTGGTGACCGCCTTACATTGCTAATGGCAAGTTCCTCTTGCGACTTTAGTATCGCTAGGTAAACCTCCTTGCAGTCTAGTATTCAGATTTTGAGCAAACTGTCTGACTTGATTTTCCAATGATTTGATTGCTGCCTCTTGGTTTTGCAATCTCATCTCGCTCATGTTAATAAAAGAATTAGTTCTTTTTATGAAGTTACTATTCTCAGCCATATAAGATTCAGTTTTCATCATAAAAGCATTTAAAGAATTTTCCAAAGAACTAGATGTTGTCGGTTGTTGCTGCGGTAACTGTTGCCGTGGCATATTCTGCTGGAATCCCGATGCTTGTGCATTCTGATTGTTCTGGTTTAGAGCATTGTTGGGATTACTCCATGAAAAATTAGGGTGCTTCTTCCAAGCTGGATTGTATGTATTGGACATCACATTGTTGTTTCGATTGTAATTCCCCACATAGAAGCTAGATTCCGGATTCTGCATACATTCAGAAGAATCATGGTTATCACCACATAACTCACAAAAAGAATCCATTACCTTGACCTCATGTGTGTTGTTTGGTTTTTGAATGTTCTGGACCATCTTGGTTAAAGTGGCCAATTGTACTGAAATTGAATCTGATGATCCTAGTTCATGTATTGTGGCTTGGCGTCTAACTCCTCCTCTTCTAGTAGAGGGGAATTGATAATCATTCTTGGCCAGCCTATTTAGAATTTGCATTGCTTCCTCCGGTGACTTATCTAGGAGTATGCCATTTTCCGAGGCATCTAGCATCATCCTTGTTGGTGTATTTACGGCGTTGTAAAACATTGTTACTTGAGTCCATACTGGGAATCCGTGTAGGGGGAATTTGTGTAGAAGTTCTCTATATCGCTCCCAAGCCTCGTACATGGATTCATCATATGCCTGCCGAAAAGAAGTAATGTCGTTACGAAGCTTATCAGTCAAATTTGTAGGATTAAACTGAGCAAGGAAATCACGACAAAGATCGGTCCAAGATGCTATTGATCCGGTAGGAATGCTATTCAACCATGCTTTCACCCTATCCCTCAGTGAATAGGGGAATAATCTTAATCGTAAGACATCGGGGGTGACTCCGTGTATTTTGAATGAGTTGCAAATCTCGAGGAAAGATTTAAGATGTTACCGTGCATCTTCATTTGCTGAGCCGCCAAATTGACCAATTGTGTTGATCATATTAAACATTACCGGTTTCAACTCAAAGTGGTCAGCTTCAATTTTAGGTGCGACAACTCCTGGATTAAGTCCATCAAGATCTTCTTCAAGATAGTCTCGAATAGTTCTATTTCGTGCAAGAATCACTCCTCCTCCTGCTGGAACATCTTGATTCATATTACCGTCTTGATTAGCCATTTCTACTCTTATCCTTCGTCTAAGTCTTTGTAAGGTTCATTCGATTTCTGGATCAAAAGGATATTCTGGTGTAATCGGTCTCGCCCTGGTCATATACCAATGCAAAACCAAAGTTTGTTAGCCCTTTGAATCTTAAACAAGAAAAGTGAAAAGAAAGTGCAAGAAAATAAAACAAAGTCGCTATTGCCAATCCCCGATAGCGGCGCCAAAAACTTGTTGCGCGTAATAAGTGCTACGCAATTGTGCAAGTATACACGTTGCAAGTTTTAGTATAAAAGATATCGTCTCCACAGGGATTGGTGCCACTTCGAGAATCTAGTCTCTTGCACTGTAAAAAGTAAAAACACAAATAAAGGATTATAGGAGTTTAACTAATAACTAAACTAGAAGAAAATGAAGTAAAAGAATAAATGAGAACAAATGAGAGAGATAGGCCAGGTTATCGTGAGTTGAGGTGTGATAGCCGATTGGATCGTCTTGGTAAAAGAGTGCACGGGCAACTCAGTTTCCGTGGCAACTTGCACAACGGGGTTGCCTTGGCAACTAATCGATGGTTGCCTGGGCGACTAGTTGGGCAACTACTTGGGCGTCTGGGCAGCAACCTTCAAGGTTCGACAGAGCGTTCTTCAATGGTTTCTTCTTATCCCTAAGTTGAAACTCTAGCTACTTGTGCATGCCTTGATAATACATCCCTGCGTGAATCAAGGGTAAACAACAACCAATCTTGCGCTCCTCTTAGCCGTTGAAATCCTTAACTTATTCCTAAGCCGGATTAATCTTTACCATTAATAGACTGAATAAAGATCATTTTCATTCGTTTCTTGAATCTAACTCTCCCGATATTAGATAAATATATGAAGTTACGAGATCCTCTCCCAATTCATTCGCAAACAAGAATAAGAACCAAGAATGAATAAACCTTGAATAGAAAAGTGCAAACTCTTATTACCTAAAAAAAAATCCAGTAGTTTCTCACAACCACAGGACACAATAACCATAGCCAAATAGATTTAGTTCATGGCTAGGTTCCAAAGAAACACAAGATAAATAATCCCTAGCATGAACCTAATTGAACATGAAAGAAAAAGATGAAGAATGAAGCTTGTCGAAATCTCCTTGCCCTAGATGCTTGTCGAAAATTCTCTCCTCTTGCCCTCTTCTTCAAGTTGACGATATGGCCTCTAATTTATAGGGCTAGGTCAAAGTCCTTCTTTGAGGAGGAAGTTAAGTTGGAATTAAATTATATTTAAAGAATATAATTCTTTATTATAATTATATTCCTTCTAGAACTTCTCATATCTTCTTGGAATTTAATTCTTCTTTAATCTCTTCATGGAAATCAAATTTCTTTGGGATTTAGCTTTGCTCCACGTCATCTTGGGCTTGTCTAGTCATCAATTTCGACTACCATATCACCTTGTTCTTTGTCGACAATTGCCCTGGCAACTGGCTCAGCGTCTCCTTCATGTATTGCCCTGGCAACTAGCTCGGCATCTCCTTCATGTATTGCCCTGGCAACTAGCTCGGCATCTCCTTCATGTATTACCCTCGCAACTAGCTCTACCCTTGCTTTGGCAAGTGATCCGGTACATACAAACAAAACACACCAAAGCAGCATCTTTTCCCACAAAAACTACCAAGTTATGTAATCAAGCTCAACGATGGAAGGAAACATGAATTAATGCATGAATGGCTAATTATGCAACTAATATGAGCCTAAGTCTAACAATAATATGAGTAAAAAGGGTAAGAAAAATAGTACTTTTGAACACTTATCATATATACTTAGTGAGGTAATGTAAAAATATTTAAAACATCCTCTAGTAAAATAATGATAAGAACAATTAGAGTGCAAAATTATAATTATCAAAAAGGATTTGATAATCATAAAACTAACTTGTCAAAACCATTCCCTTTTCGTAACCTGTAACAATCTCAATATTCATATATAATACCATACAAGTTAAATCAATTTGATCCATTACACTTCACTTTCTATATCGATATAGCCCAATGTAATATGGATGAGAATACATGGTATGCGAGTCAATGATGAGTATGCACATGTGCCCGACAACAACCATTTAGTTGTGGCATTAATAAAACAATGTATCAATGTATCGATGTCAATGTATCAATACCAATGTATCGATGTCAGCGTAACATTGTAAACACTACCGTAACTCAATGGCATCAATAATAATAATAATAGGTCATTGTTGTATAACACAACTCACTATGTCATTGCCGTAACTTAACAGCAGTATTAACCAATAGGTCATAGCCGTAAAACACATCTCATTGTCTCATTACTGTGCTTTACAATAATATCATATTAATATACTCCACCTCTTTGGCATGCCAATATACCAAGACTCTCAATAATTATACAATGGGCTTTCAAATAATTTACTACCATGAACATTTCATTCATCTTCAATAATATCAATGGATCAAGATAGTCACTTCAATATGTAAAAATATGCATTGGGCAGTTCATACCCGAAAATCATTCATAAAGAATTTCAAAATCATTTAATAAAATTCAAATCCTTTTCTTTCAATAATCGAGAATGACTTATCACAAGTCTTTCTTATTTCATAAATAGAGTAAGTAGAATGCACTCACGTTTGCCTCACTAGTAACTTAGCAAGCTGTACTATCACCTTCGACCTTTTTCTTGAACTTTTTCCTTATCAACTGCCTTATTCAAGTCACGAGTCTGATCACGATTACGATCTACACAACACTACAACAACACATACCATTCAAAATACATATTAGTATCTTACTAACATTAATACACATTAGGAAGAATATTTCTAATAATTCTTCAAAATTCCCAAAATATTCATTTCAGTCCTAAAGAGACTTTTTAAGCTTCCAACCATTATTTCCAACTCTAAACCTCACATTCTTCATTCTTTACACTTGAGGACCCAAACTTTAAAAATTTACATTTAATCCTTAAATTTGCTGAAATCACAATTTGGTCCCCAAATTCTATCTAAACTTCATAGTCATCCTTTTAATCACTAAACTTGATTTTCCATCACAATACACTTCAACAACAAGTTTAACAACTAAGTCCTTAAACCTTCCAAAATTTATAACTTAGTCCTTATTACTTCACAACCTTCCATATTAGTCCAAATGCATTTCCAAAGCTTACAAAATCATTCTTACACCATTTCTAACCTTAGGAGAACTTTTTCAAAATTTTTTCATATTTTCTCCTAGTAGGCCGAATACCAAAGGTCACTTTGGCCAAAATTCCTCACTTGATTCAAGCATGAATTAAACTTCTAAACATCATATTCAAGCTTCACACATCATTTCTACTTCAAATAAAAATTTTGCAAGAATTTCCCCTAATTTTCCATTTTCCCCAAATTTAACCTACATCAAAATTCATGGAATTTTCACTATTTGCAAGCTTAAAACAACATCACAACACCATATTTAATCAAAACAATCCATAAAACATTAAAATCCAACTTGTTCTTCATAAACCCTAATCCCCAAACTCAACATATATACATGGAAACTATTCAAAATTATACCAAATGAAAGAGAATTTGATGGAGATCAATTTTCTATTTCATGTCTTGATCCAAAAACCAACTAAATCTTGATAAAAATTGAATCAAAAATCCTTTCTTACCTTGCTATAGGTTTTGAAACTTGGAGGAAGAAGATAGAGAAATTGTAGCTTTCTCTTCATTAAATTAACATGACAAATGGCATTTTAATCCTTTAAATCTAATATAAAAATCTCCACCAATAGTAAAATGACCATTTTGCCCCTTAGGTATAACCAATTAGGTGTTGACACCTAACCTTATCACTTTTCCATAATCATCTTTAATTAAAAAGTAAGGGCAAAATGACTAAAATGCCATTAATGAATCCATGTATTCACAAAAATGCCATTTGTGCACTATTTCAAAATACTTTCTTCAATCGAATCTAAATCGAATCAAAATGATTCCAAAACTTAACACCATCTTATTTTAGTCTATCTAGTACTCCCATAAAATTTTCATGATTTTTCAAGTTCGAATAGTCATCTGAATTAATTCCAGAAACTTATTCCCTTTATAGCTTTTTACACAAATCACGTACCAAAAATCTGATTCCCACCAAAATTATTATACCGGGATAAACTATTCATTTTTTCCATAAAAATAATTATTGGGAAAATTACCATATTGGTCCCTAAACTTTTCCTAACTTTTCACTTTTGTCACCAAACTTTTAATTTTTATGTTTTAGTTGTTAAACTAAAACCACCAACTTTTAAAACTTTGCAATTTAGCCACTACTCAAATATTGGGGTATTACAATTCTCGCCCTTAAGAAAATTCGTCCTCGAATTTTCAGAACGTACCTAATTTGAAAATATGAGGAAATTGTTTTTCCATATCTTTCTCTCTTTCGCACATTGCTTCTTCCACTTTGTGATTTCACCAAAGAACTTTAACAAGTAGAATAGACTTGTTCCTCAGCTCCTTGACCTCACGTGCTAAAATTCTAATCGGTTCCTCTTCACACGTCAAATCTGGTTGAATCTCTACTTCTTCAGGAGTAATGATGTGGGAAGGATCTGACCGATACTTTCTGAGCATCGATACATGAAACACATTATGAATCTTATCCATTTCTGGGGGTAGAGAAAGTTGGTAAGCCACCGAACAAACTCTCTTCACAATCTCATATGGTCCAATAAATCTCGGACTCAACTTTCTTTTTCTTCTAAATCGAAATATTTTTTCCAAGGTGATACTTTGATAAACACTTTATCACCTACTTGGAATTCAATTTCTTTTCTCTTTAAATCTATATAAGCTTTCTGTCGATCGGCGGCTATCTTGAGATTATCTTGTATGATCTTTACCTTGTCTTCGGCTTCTCGAATTAGATCAGGTCCCAATACGTCCAAATCTTTCAACTCGTACCAATTCAAATGAGTCCTTCACCTTCTTCCATACAAGGCTTCATAAGGTGCCATTTTGATACTTGTCTAATAGCTGTTATTATAAGAGAATTCCGCTAGCGGCAAGTATTTCTCCCATGATCCTTGAAATTCAATTACACAAGCTCTCAACATATCCTCCAAAATTTGAATGGTTCGCTTTGATTGTCCATCTGTTTGAGGATGAAAGACTGTTCTAAAATTAAGTCGAGTACCCAAAGCTTTATGTAGAGATTTCCAAAATCAGCAAGTAAATCTTGGATCTCTATCAGAGAAAATCGAGATTGGTACTCCATGAAGCTGAACTATTTCCTTAATATACAACTCAGCATATTTGTCTATAAAGAAATCAATCCAGACAGGAATGAAATGTGTTGACTTAGTCAATCTATTAACGATTACCCAGATTGAATCTTTCTTACTTGGATTTAAAGGTAGCCCTATCACAAAATCCATGGTTACTCGTTCCCACTTCCACTGAGGAATGGAAATTGGTTGCAATAAACCAGAAGGCACTTGATGCTCACTTGCTGACATGTCAAGCACTTCGAAACAAACTTAGATATAGTTCTTTTCATTCTGGCCACCAATATCAACTTTTTAGATCTTGATACATCTTGTTTCCACCTGGATGCATAGTCAAATGACTATAATGTGCTTCAAAAAGAAGTTCTTTCTTTAACTCTTCATCTTCAGGAATAACAATTCTTCATCGGTAATACAAACATCCATAAGACTTAATTTTGAAATCCTTGGTCTCGCCATTTTCAACTTGTTTGAATCTTGACAAACATTTCATATCTCTTCTCTGAAGCTCCTTTATCCAATCTACTAGAGCCGACCTTAAACTTAATTCAGCAATCAAAACACCATTTTCTTTCAATGCTAGCCTCACATTTATAGCTCTTAAGGCAGCAAAGGTCTTTCTACTGAGGGCATCAGCTACCACGTTCGCTTTTCCTCGATGGTAGTCGATAACCACATCATAATCTTTTAGGAGCTCAATCCACCTTCTCTGCCTTGAATTTAACTCCTTTTGAGTTAGCATATACTTTAAACTTTTATGATCTGTATAGATATAGCATCGTTCTCCATATAAATAATGACGCCATATCTTTAACGGAAAAACAACCGCTGCCAACTCTAAATCATGGGTAGGATAATTCCTCTCATGCGTCTTCAACTGTCTGGAAGCATAAGCCACCACTTTTCCTTCTTGCATGAGTACACATCCCAATCCTTTATGAGATGCATCACTATATACCACAAAATCTTTACCCGGTTCTGGTTGTATTAATATTGGAGCTTCGGTTAAAATTCTCTTTAATGCTTCAAAACTTTCCTGAAACTTGTCTGTCCAAATAAGTGGCACATCCTTCCTCAATAACTTGGTTAATGGGGAGGAAATCATCGAGAAATTCTTTACAAATCTTCGATAATAACCAGCCAATCCCAAGAAACTCCGTACTTCAGAAATATTCTTTAGAGCTTTCCATTCAACTATGGCTTGTACTTTCTTGGGATCTACTCTTATTCCTTCTGCTGAAACCACATGGCCAAGAAAAGTAACTTCTGATAACAAAAATTCACATTTTGATAGCTTAGCATATAGTTTCTTTTCTTGGAGGATCTGAAGAACAACACAAAGACGAGCATCGTGTTCCTTATTTGTCTTTGAATAGACTAATATATCATCAATAAATACCACTACAAATTGATCCAAATATGGCTGAAATATTTAGTTCATTAGATCCATGAATGCTGCAGGGGCATTAGTTAATCCGAACGACATCACTAGAAACTCATAGTGCCGATACCGAGTTCAGAAAGTAGTCTTTAGAATGTATTCTTCCTTAATCTTCAACTGATGATATCCTGATCGAAGATCAATTATAGAAAACACAGCTGCACCTTTTAACTGATCAAAAAGATTATCAATCCTCGGAAGAGGATACTTATTCTTCACAGTCACCTTGTTTATTTGACGATAGCCTATGCATAGCCTCATAGACCCGTCTTTCTTTTTCACAAATAATACCAGTGCACCCCAAGGTGACACACTTTGTCTTAAAGAACCTCGATCCAATAATTCTTGCAATTGCGCCTTTAACTCTCGAAGCTCAGCTGGCGCCATTCTATATGGGGCCATTGATATAGGTGCAGTACCAGGTAACACCTCTATCTTAAATTCTACTTCTCGGTCTGGAGGTAATCCTGGTAACTCATCAGGAAAAACATCTGGATATTCTCGAACAGTAGCAATATTTTCCAACTTAATTCTAGAAGTTTGATTATCCACCACATTAGCTAGAAAAGCTTGACAACCTTCTAATAACAGCTTCTTCACAAAAACTGCTGATATCACGTTAGATAAAGGATCCATCCTTTCTCCCACTACTATTATCTCCTCACCTTTCGAATTTTCCAAGATTAATCGCTTTAAGAAACAATCCACAATGGCATGATAGAAAGATAACCAATCCATGGCTAATATCACTTCAAATTCTTCGAAAGGTAACTCCATTAGGTTTGCTGAAAACTATGTTCATTGCACCTTTATCGGACAATTTTTACATATTCTACTTACTCTCTCACTTTGACCCAAAGGATTTGTTGCCACTATATCACTAGAAATAGGTTATAATGAAATATCTCTATCTCCAACTAACTTGGTACTAACATACGAATGTGTAGAACGAGGATCAATCAAAACTAATACAGGCTTATCGTGAAGATAAAATGTACCTACAATAATTTATGAGTCATCCCGGTCTTCACTAGTCCGTATGTTATAAACTAGAGCTGGTGCGCGCCTTTCCACTTGTGAAGTTGACTCCGATGGTCTTCCCGGTCCGCCTCTTCCTCTACCTCTGGTGGCATCACTGTAGATCTTTCTATTTGTACAGATTTCTCTCCAAATTTCTACGAACTGTCTTTGATAAAATGACCCATCTTTCCACAATGTAAACATGCTCTCATCACCATCCAACATGTGCCTGAATGACATTCACCACAAACATCACACGGTTGAGTTCTAAATTGGAATAATGAACTAGCACCATAATTAACTGTTTGAGCCTGCTTGTTTCCTCAAGTATTGCCTCCTTTCTGAGAAGATCCAAATATATTCTTATACCAAGAACCACCTTTATTCCTCTTCGATGAGAAAGGAGCTGAAGATGTTCCTGGTCTTTTATTAGATTGCGAAGTCTACTCTGTTGTGTCCTCCGAATAGACACGTTCCATTGCTTTAGCTCGATTCACCACCTCTTGAAAAGTAGGCAGGTTCAATGCCACCAACATTTCCTTTGGTTTCCTATTCAGGCCTTCAATAAAATATTCACATCGATCCTTTTCGGTAGGGATCATTCTGTTGCAAACCGGCTCAACTTGTTAAACTCACACTCGTACTCGTAGATGGTCCAGTTTCCTTGCTTTAGGCCAAGGAATCGTTGTTTTATCTCTCGGATAAACTGATCTCCAATGTATTTATTCTTGAATTCTTCCAAGAAAAATTGCCAAGTAACCTGCTCGGGAGGGACATGCATAGTAGCATTAGTCCACTAGAATCTGGCTTGACCTCGAAGTAACAAGACAGCTCCGTCCAACTTATCCATCTGCGAGAAGTGAAATCCTTCTAACATTATCTTTAAATCATTTAGCCACATGTCGGCATCCACGGAACCTTCATCTACTTATCCTTTAAATTCAGGTGCTCCCAAACTTTTTAATTCTTTAGCAATTGTCATTCGAGGAGCAGGGGGAGCTTGTGGCTGAAAATGTGTCAGAACTACTTCCAAAGCCTGAAGAAAAGTCCCTTGATCTTGCACAGGCATTCCCTACTGTGCTGGGGCTCTTCCCTATTCCGATTGAGCTGAAGGGTTATTATTAACCTCGCTATTACCACTACCAGCTTCTTCCAAAACCTCCTGATCCACCGCTCGTCTAGAACCTCTTGATTCAGACATCTATAATCACATAACTACTACATTATTAAGGAGCGACATTCATCAATAATATAAACATTAGATCAGAAATTTTGACACCCTAGTGGCATGTACACATTTTTCAACAAAAACATCTTTCATTTCGGCCGAGAACCGACTAAACCTATAGCTCTGATACCAATAAATATAACACCCCCTTCTTGTATCCATAGCTGAATACAGGTCAGAGATGTCACTAAACATTTACCATTGACCATATACATGAAATTAATATAATTTTTTTATAAATATAGCCTTTTAAAACTAGTCATTTAACTAATCGCGTAAAATTAAAAAAACTTAATTTTTCTAAGTTCAATTCAAACCTAAATTCAAGCAGCAACTAGGCAGATTACTTAGTAGCTATTTAAATAATAAAACTGCCTAATTTAAAATCATTTAGATAGTAAATAAAATACGGTTAATCTAACTTGTTTCTAAATATGTATATATCAGAGCAACCAAAACATTTATATTATACATGCCAACTAGAAATATCAAAACACAACATTAAAGATGTCATACTGATCACTGATGCTCAATCCTCAAAATATGATGAAGTCTGCAGCTGCTCTTTACACCTTACTTTCCTTCTTACCAACGTGTTAAACAATCACACGCTAAGTATATCCTTAGTGGGGCAATGTAAAAATATTTAAAACATCCCATAGTAAAATAATGATAAGAACAATTAGAGTGCAAAATTATAATTATCAAAAAGGATTTGATAATCATAAAACTAACTTGTCAAAACCATTCCCTTTTCGTAACCTGTAACAATCTCAATATTCATATATAATACCATACAAGTTAAATCAATTTGATCCATTACACTTCACTTTCTATATCGATATATCCCAATGTAATATGGATGAGAATACATGGTATGCGAGTTAATGATGAGTATGCACATGTGTCCGACAACAACTATTTAGTTGTGCCATTAATAAAACAATGTATCAATGTATCGATGTATTGATATCAATGTATCAATATCAATGTATCAATGTCAGTGTAACACTGTAAACATTACCGTAACTTAACGTCATCAATAATAATAATAATAATAATAGGTCATTGTTGTATAACACAACTCACTATATCACTGTCGTAACTTAACAACAATATTAACCAATAGGGCATAGCCGTAGAACACAGCTCACTGTCTCATTACTGTGCTTGACAGTAATATCATATTAATATACTCCACCTCTTTGGCATGCCAATATACCAAGACTCTCAATAATTATACAATGGGCTTCCAAATAATTTACTACCATGAACATTTCATTCATCTTCAATAATATCAATGGATCAAGATAGTCAATTCAATATGTAAAAATATGCATTGGGCAGTTCATACCCGAAAATCATTCATAAAGCATTTCAAAATCATTTTATAAAATTCAAATCCTTTTCTTTCAATAATCGAGAATAACTTATCACAAGTCTTTCTCATTTCATAAATAGAGTAAGCAGAATGCACTCACCTTTGCCTCACTAGTAACTTAGCAAGTTGTACTATCACATTCGACCTTATTCTTGAACTTTTTCCTTATCAACCGCTTTATTCAAGTCACGAGTCTGATCACGATTACGATCTACACAACATTACAACAACACATACCATTCAAAATACATGTTAGTATCATACTAACATTAATACACATTAGGAAGAATATTTCTAATAATTCTCCAAAATTCCCAAAATATTCATTTCAGTCCTGAAGATTCTTTTTAAGCTTCCAACCATTATTTCCAACTCTAAACCTCACATTCTTCATTCTTTACACTTAAGGACCCAAACTTTAAAAATTTACATTTAATCCTTAAATTTGCCAAAATCACAATTTGGTCCCCAAATTCTATCTAAACTTCATAGTCATCCTTTTAATCACTAAACTTGATTTTCCATCAAAATACACTTCAACAACAAGTTTAACAACTAAGTCCTTAAACCTTCTAAAATTTACAACTTAGTCCTTATTACTTAACAACCTTCCACATTAGTCCAGATGACTTTCCAAAGCTTACAAAATCATCCTTACACCATTTCTAACCTTAGGAGAATTTTTCCAAAATTTTCTCTTATTTTCTCCTATTAGGCTGAATACCAAAGGTAACTTTGGCCAAAATTCCTCACTTGATTCAAGCATGAATTAAACTTCTAAACATCATATTCAAGCTTCACACATCATTTCTACTTCAAATAAAAATTTTGCAAGAATTTCCCCTAATTTTCCATTTTCCCCAAATTCAACCTACATCAAAATTCATGGAATTTTCACTATTATTAAGCTTAAAACAACATCACAACACCATATTTAATCAAACAAAATCCATAAAACATGAAAATCCAACTTGTTCTTCATAAACCCTAATCCCCAAACTCAACATATAGACATGGAAACTATTCAAAAATTATACCAAATGAAAGAGAATTTGATGGGGATCAATTTTCTATTTCATGTTTTGATCCAAAAACCAACTAAATCTTGATAAAAATTGAATAAAAAATCCTTTCTTACCTTGCTATAGGTTTCGAAACTTGGAGGAAGAAGATGGAGAAATTCTAGCTTTTTCTTCATTAAATTAACATGAGAAATGGCATTTTAATCCTTTAAATCTAATATAAAAATCTCCACCAATAGTAAAATGACTATTTTGCCCCTTATTTATAACCAATTAGGTGTTGACACCTAACCTTATCACTTTTCCATAATCATCTTTAATTAAAAAGTAAGGGCAAAATGACTAAAATGCCAATAATGAATCCATGTATTCACAAAAATGCCATTGGTGCACTATTTCAAAATATTATCTTCAATCGAATCTAAATTGAATCAAAACGATCCCAAAACTTAACACCATATTCTTTTAGTCTATCTAAGACTCCCATAAAATTTTCATAATTTTCTGAGTTCAAATAGTCATCCGAATTAATTCCCAAAACTTATTCCCTTTATAGCTTTTTACAAAATCACGTACCAAAAATCTGATTCCAACCAAAATTATTATACCGGGATAAAATATTCATTTTTTCCATAAAAATAATTATTGGGAAAATTACCATATTGGTCCCTAAACTTTTCCCAACTTTTCACTTTTGTCACCAAACTTTGAATTTTTACGTTTTAGTCACTGAACTAAAACCACCAACTTTTAAAACTTTGCAATTTAGCCACTACTCAAATATTGGGGTATTACATCAATTTTGGGGGAAGATGTTTTGGGTCAAGTTCAGGCGGATGCTCCAGTGATGGCTTGAGTGATTTAAATTCTACAAAATCCAAAGGTTCTAAGGATATACATGGCCTCGTGAGCATAACATTGGATTGTTCAGTTTCTCCCTTACCTTCTTTTTTAGCTTCTTGCATTGCCTTATCGAATTCAGATTGTTTTGCAACATTAAGTACATTGCTACATCATATTTCTTAAAGGGTCTCTTTGATTAGGGCTTCCTCACTTTGCACAAGCTGGCATTCTTTAAAGTCATCCGCATACTTGAGAGTGCTGAAGACATTGAGTGTGATCTTTTGGTCATTCATCTTCCTACCCTTCTCACAATCAATCATAATGCGCCCAGTAACAAGGAATGGTCTCCCAAAAATGATGGGAGCATTCTCGTCAGCTTCACAGTCAAGGATGATAAAATTCATCGGGAACACAAATCTATATACCTTGACGAGGACACCTTCAATCCTTCCTTTGGATCAGAGTTGGGAATGATTTGCCAATTGAAGAATCACTGATGTAGGTTTGGCTCTTCCTATGCCCAACTTCATAAATACTAATTTTGGCATCAAGTTCACACTTGCAATGAAATCGCACAAAGCACGAGCAGAGTAGTTCCGGCCTATGGAACATGAAATGGTGAAGCTGTTAGGATCCTTCATCTTGGGTGGCAAATCACTTAGCACTGCCATTCACTCGCCTGGTGTAGCAATAATTTCAACCTCTCCGCCATCCTTTTTTTGGTTACAATATCCTTTAGAAACTTTGAGTAGATCGGTATTTGATCGATAGGCTCTAAGAATGGGACATCAATATGTATATGTTTAAGCATCAATATGTATCTGTTTTTTAGCCTTTAATCGTTGTGGAAATGGAGGTGGTGGTCTAGGCTCATCGCGTGGTCCACTAGATATTGTAGCATCCTTATCTTTATTGTCTTTACCATCAGTAGCAAGCCCCACTCATGTATCAGACACAAGAGGTGCATCCTTAGGTGCTAGAGCATCAACTAATTTCTTACTTGAAGAGGAATCAACAAGGGAACCTCACCCAAACTTGTCATCTTTGGTCAATTGTGTACCACTATGTAATGTGATACCATTGCATTTCTCCACTCTAAAGGTCTTAGTGACTTCAGTATCACTAGGTAAACTGCCTTGAGGTCTCATCTTCAAGACTTGAGAAATCTGCCCAACTTGCATCTCCAACGACCGTAGTAAAACAGTGTAATTCTGCAGGATAGATTGTTGATGTTGTAATATAATAGCTTGCATTGAGAGCATGTCACTATGGTTCTTGAGATGCGTTGACTGATCGTGTATAACAACTCAGGCAGTACCATAAAACTTTGATAAGAAGTGTTAAAAGAATTAGAATTGAAGTTAGAAACACCCTAGTTCTGCCTCTGAGTTTTCTGTTGGAATCCAAGAGGCTTTATTGTATCATTCTGTTTAGCTTCTGAATTTCTAGTGTTCTCTCCCTAACCAAAATTTGGATGTTGACGCCACCCTGGGTTATAGGTGTTCGAGTAGGGGTTGTTGTTGCGGTTTGTATTCCTTACATAGTATCCATATTCCTATTGTTGGGCATTCATTCGACTGATGTTCCTCATCATAATGCTCGCAAGTGTATTGGAATACCTTAGCCTCCCTTGTGTTG
Source organism: Hibiscus mutabilis (assembly GCA_019671005.1). NCBI lineage: Eukaryota > Viridiplantae > Streptophyta > Magnoliopsida > Malvales > Malvaceae > Hibiscus > Hibiscus mutabilis. The sequence continues at coordinate 19,706,755 of CM033729.1, read as the reverse complement.
GATGGTGGCTACATGTTCTTGAGTAGGTTTGCAATGGTGGAGACTTGAGCCGCCACACTTTAGGAATCATCATATTTGAGTGTTCCAGAAGATTTAAGGCCGAGATTCAATCTTTCTGTAGAAACTAATAGTCACTATTGACTATTTCATTGAGGATGTCAAATGCCTCTTCAGGATCTTTGTCTACCAAAATACCATTTGCTGAATAGTTAATCATTATTCTCGTAGGAGGGTTCACACTATTATAAAACATTACCACTTAAAGCTGTTGTGCGTAATAAGTGCTACGCAATTGGTTTGGGCCACTTTGCTTAAGTTACTACGTTGGAAAAGAAAAACACAAGTAGGTGATTGTAGGAATTATAACTAATGAGTAAACCAAGAGCAATAAACTAAAAATAATAGATGAAATCAAAATAGAGTGAATAGGCCAGGTTATCGTGAGTTGAGGTGTGATAGCCGATTGGATCGTCTTGATGATTGAGTAGCAGCCGGATTGCCAGGGCAATTCCGTTACAATTGCCTAGTCGATTGCCAGGGCAATTTGGTTGCAATTTCCTGGTTGATTGCCAGGGTAATTCTGCCGTGTTGCCTGGTCGGTTGCCAGGGCAATTCCCCCTGTTGTCTGATTAGATTGCTTGGCTATGCTCTCGCAATTTCTTGGGCAATTAAGGATGGGTCGATTGCCTGGGCAATTGAGCATTCACTTACAAATTTTGGCGAAGCGTTCTTCGATGGTTTCTTTTTATCCCCATGTCGAAACTCTAGCTATTTGTGTATGCCTTGATAATACATCCCTGCGTGAATCAAGGGTGAACAACAACCAATCTTGCGCTCCTCTCTTAGCTGTTGAAATCCTAAACTTATTCCTAAGCCGGATTAGTCTTCACCATTAATTGATTGAATAAAGACCATGCTCATTCGTTTCTTGAATCTAACTCTCCCGATATTAGATAAATAGATGAAGTTACAAGATCCTTTCCCAATTCACTCGCAAACAAGATTGAGAACCAAGAATGAACAAACTTTGAAAATTGAATTGCAACTCAAAAACCTAAACAAAATCCAATTGTTTTTCACAACAACAAAACACAATAACCCAACCAATCAAGTTAGTTCATGGTTGGGTTCAAAAGATATACAAAGAATAATCCCCAAACCATGAATCTAATAGAAGCAAAGAAGAAGAAGAAGAAATCGAACTCTCTCCAAGCTTCTCTCTTCTTGTCGAAATCTCTCCTGTCTTACTTCTTTGGAGTTTGTCGAAATTTCCCTCCTCCTTGCTTACCTCTCTTTGACGGCTTGGTCCTTTAAATAGGAGATGGCTAGGTCAAAATCCTTCTTGAGGAGGAAGTTAAGTTGGAATTAAATTATCTTTAAAGAATATAATTCTTTATTATATTTAAATTCCTTCTAGAACTTCTCCTATCTTCTTGGGATTTAATTTCTCTTTAACCTCTTCATGGAAATCAAACTCCTTTGGAATTTAACTTTGCTCCACATCATCTTGGGCTTATGTAGTCATAAATTTCGACTACCATATCATCTTATTCCTTGTCGAAAATTGCCTTGGCAACTAGCTCAGCATCTCCTTCAAGCATTGCCCTGGCAACTAGCTCGGCATCTCCTTCATGCATTGCCGTGGCAACTGGTTCCAGCCTTGTTTAGGCAAGTGATTGTGCACACACACAAAAACACACCAAAGCAGCATTTTTTTCCACAAAAATCACCAAGTTATGTAATCAATCTCAAAGGTGGAAAGAAACATGAATTAATGCATGAATGACTAATTATGCAACTAATATGAGCCTAAGTATAACAATAATATTAGTAAAAAGGGTAATAAAAATAGTACTTTTGAACACTTATCAATAGCCAATCATGGAATCCATGAATTGAGCATTTGCACAATATGTCTTTGTATCTGTCCCAACATTCATACATGGATTTATCATCTCGTTGCTTGAATACTATGATGTTGCTCTGCATATGATTGTGCACGTTCAGTGGATTATATCAGTGTGTAATCACTCATTTTCACTTGTAAATATATTAATATTGCATGTATATTTATTATATGAATGTTGCTAATATAAGGTGGTGTGTGCATGTATAAGCTATGTATACGTATTAGGGGTGTATGTATGTCGCGTATGTATCTAGAGTATGAGCGTATTTGGTTAATATATAGATGTTATGTTAATTATATGTATGATTATACGTACGTATACTAGAATATTATATTAATTAATGATTGTATAATATAAGTATACATTTTCGTATATATATGTATTTCTGTTATAATTATATTATTATTAATATTATTGGGCTGGTAAAATGAAAAAATTAAATATATATTAAACCCAAATAAAAATGAAGTCCAAGTCCAATTACAAATTTAATTACAAGGCCCGGTTGGCCCAAATCTGAATCTCATCTAATTACAATGTGCAGGTAACTGTGGGTCGTTGGATCAAGATCTGATCCAACGGCCACGATGCAACCAGGAGGTCAAAAATATCTGCCAGGCGCGTGTTCCACACGCATGGACCGTTCGAGTGCCACGCGCGGACGCTTTAATATCCCACGCGCGCGTAAGATCCACGCGTTCTGACTCCTCGACTGCGGAGCTCCACGTGGCGAAATCTGAAGCCGTCTCATCAAATCGAGGCTTCATCCAGGCCGATCGTTCTTCAAGCCATCTCGACCGTTAGATCAGATCTGATCTAACGGCCGAGAACGCGTCTGGCCGCTGGCAGAATGTCCATATCGCCACCGCGCCGATATTCAGTCCCCGTGTTCAGATTATGCCAAAGACAACAAGCAAAGTGTCAGTTCAGATCTGAAAAAAGAAAGATGCAACTTGCAACCAAAAAACAAAGGCAATAATATATATGAAACGGGAACTTTTGTAACGGGGATGAAAAAAAAACGAGAGTAAGAACAAAAAAGGGAGAACAGAGATCTTGTAATACAAAAAATCTGAAAGTTGTAAACATCCAAGATAATCAAAAGACAGTCCAGTGGTAAATTTTTGTCTCTTTTTCTTTCTTGTTTTCTTTACATGCATATACGAAAAAAACAAAAATAAAAGAGGAGAGTAGTCTTACCGGCGTCGTGTGTGGGTCTTCCCTTCCTCAGTGATAAGCCTTTCGGCTTTTACAAGCCAGATCTGGTGAACTAAAGGGAGGAGAAGACCCTTTGTAGTGTTGTTTTGGTTTTAAAAAAATATTTTTTGGTTCGTATTTCCTAGATCTAGGGCAAATAGAGGTATATCCTCTGAATCCAACCTAGGATTCGTATTGAGGACGACAAGGGGGTTGTTTTGGTGTATTTTGGAGGCTCGTCGGCGCCGGTTAGCGGCGGCCGGCCGTCGGATTCTGGGTTTTAGAAGAACAGTTGAGAGAAAAAACGAAGAACATGGTTATTGTGAAAAACCAGAAAATGAACGAATGGCCAAAAATTTGGTTTCAGCCTTAAAGGGGGCTTTTATATTTGTTTTTATTTTGCTAAATGGGTAAATTACACACTTAATCCTACCGCGTTTTCAATATTTTCATTTTTATCTTACCGCATGGTATAATCACAGTTCCAGTCCCCCTGATTTTTCAAAAGGTTACAATCTAGTCCCTAAATTACACCGAATCAGTTTCTGAATGGTAAAATTACGCCCTTAACCATCCCGCGTTTTTGAATTTTTCACTTTGAGTCTGCCCCTTGGTCTAATTACAATTCTGGTCCTTTTAGGTTTTGTTTGTTTCGCAATTTCGTCCCTAAATTACATATTATTGCTCTTTAATTTCTGCCACTGACTTTTGTTTTTCTTTCATTTCAGTCCTGTATTCTTTGTAAATACTAATGTTCGTATTATAATCGTATATGTTGATGTATTCTATTATTTTACTTTATTTTATGTCCCTCGTATATGACTCGTATTTTATGTCTACATATATATGTGTATTAAGATTATAATGGTCATGCGTCTTTTATCCGGTTATTCATATTAAGCATGTTATGTTTTAGTTGATTCGTACATGGTGTATTTTGTATTTTATATGTGTGTGCTTTCTTGTTTTTTTTTAGGGCTACATGTTAATATATTTACCCTTTTTATACGATATGTTGACCCGTATATGTTGAAATATGTTTTATTACCAGTATGCATTTTTTTAAATATTTGTTCGTCTATATGTACTTATTCCTGCCTTGTTATTTTGACATATTATAGTTGTCTTTATCTATTATTTAGAATAATATGTATATATACATGTTTTAGTCTAGAATATCATTTATGTTAAATTAGTATTTAGGTATGTCAATATTTATTATATTTTGCCATGTTTTACGTTTTTGCCATTAAGATTGCATATCGAGATATAACTTGTTAATGCGGAGTCCTTTTATCCGAGCGTAAACGGGGCCAGTATCAAGCGTAGTGATAGTGGTTGGGCGTTTATTCTCGGAGAACGGGGCCCTTAAAATTTATTCGCAATTATGACCGAATTTTAAAATAATCGTCACTTTAATCCGGAAAATCCAATATTAATAAAGCGGTAATTATTAAAGTACCAATTTTGGGCGGTGTGGGGGTGCTAATCCTTCCCCATCCGTAACCGACTCCCGAACCCTATCTTTTTGAATCTCTGGTTTTATGGTGTCCGGCCTACCTAAGTGGCCGGTGGCGACTCCATTTTTTAATACGGTTTATTTTAAAACCCCACGGAATAAATATTTTATATCCAAAGAATCACGAACACCTTTCAAAAAACACTTCGAAAAGCCACGTTTTTATTTTAGCGATACAAAACAGAAAAAGACATCGCTACAGATGGCGACTCCGCTGGGGATTATTTTTTGTTTTTTCGAAAAAAAAAACAAATGAGAGTCAAGCTTTTAAAATAATTACCGCTTTATTAATATTGGAAGTTCCGGATTAAGGTGACTATTAAATTAACATTCGGTCATAATTGCGCGTTTATTTTAACACATTTAAAATATGGCATATAAACCCGTCTTTTTAAGTGGGGGGAAAACGCTAATGCTTTCTTGGAGATATCGTTCTCCCGTATGGGCCTAGCAAGTACCTTCGGGGCTCGAGTACCTTATGCTTTCGTAAGGATATCGTTCCTTCGTACGGGCATAAGCGAATGGGTCCCCCTGAATTGAACCCGGTTGAAAGGAGCCTATAATGGGTGACGATCGGGGGCCTTGCTACTCTTAGTAGAGGACAGCAAGGACAATTCGGTTACCTCCTAGAACCAACACTGCATGTAGAGAACATAGAAACCCACCCTGTTAGAGCCATGCGGATAACCTTAGGTTTTAGACGGGATAAATAGGGTTGTTTTGTGTGTTTATTACATTTAATTTTGTCATTTTATTTATATATTTATCAATTTTATCTGTAATCGACTTGTCTTCTTTTCGCTTTTTGTTCTTTTTCTCATAAATCATTGCATTTGCATCGCATAAAGGTCTTGGATCAAGTGGTTTGCCTGATCGTAAAGTCTTTCACCATGGAAAAAGGTGTCTTAGGAAAGAAGAGCTTAATTTATCATCGGACATTGGTCAAGTCAATCGAAAATCCAAGGAGACAGGTTTGCCAAACGAACGCATAATAGCAGGATACACTTATGTGAGTCTCCAACAAAACGACTTATGGGATCTTCAAAATATTTGGGAAAGATGGGACCGAAGACTACAAGACCTGTTCTGCAATAGTTATGGCGACATCGCACAGCTGTTATATGTTCGGATTAACCAGCCCCTACTCCGAGCTATAGTTCAGTTCTGGAATCCGGCTTTTTGCTGCTTCACCTTTAATGGGCAGGACATGATGCCTACGGTAGAAGAATACATTGCTTTACTTAACCAGAAAAATATCCAGGAAGATTGGATCTACGCGAAGCCTCCAAGGAATCAGAATTACACTGCGAAACTCAAAACCTTTGCGGGAATGAGTGACGATTGGGTTAGTGGCCTCCTTCAAATCCGAGGACATAATACAGTCTTTGCATGGGAGAGTATTCGGGACATCATATCGACACATCCAGACGAGGCAAAGAAAATGGACCTATTCGCTTTAGGAATATATGGCTTGGTGATCTTTCCCAGAGTACTCGGGAACATTGACATAGCCATTCTGGATTTGTTTGAGCGGGTGAAACGAAAAGCAAACCCAGTACCAGCAATATTGGTCGAGACTTTCATTTCCTTAAATGCTAGCCGGAAACATGAAGAAGGACGTTTTCGAGGCTGCGCACATCTATTACAAGTATGGATTCAGAGTCACATGTGGAAGACGCCGACAAGAGTCCTGCCGGGGATATCCTTCCAAGGTTTTTCGCCTTTACGAGAATACTTAGCAAAGGAATGGCGAGAGGATTTGAAGACAAAAATGTGGACCAGTTTCTTCAGGAACAGTCAAGATGAAGACATAGCATGGAGGGTCCCATGGCTCGGTAAAGTTAATTATTTTCTATACAGTTGTGGTGACTTCAACTGGCTGATGATGTTGGGATTGCATGGAGGGATCGCTTGTGCCCCACTTTTAGTATCTCGGCAGTTCGGATCACGACAGTTCATTCCCAATACCACCGGATTAAGCCAAACTGAATTTATTTTCAAAGGGGAGTTCAAAGGAAAAATTCAGACCATCATGAGGGCCTGGGATCATTGTTATCGGATCAGGGTGGAAGGAGATACCGAGCACATGACTACCCCAGATTACGACCTTTGGAGACATTTGAGGGTTAATAATGTGATTCCTGAATCTGATAAAGGACCAGCAGTGTCACTCGAAGAGCTTACAAGGGTGGTACCGTCCAAAGCCGACATCTTAAGGAGTGAACTCGAAGAAGTTAAAAGGAAAATGGACATTCAACAGACCCAACATGCGAGCGAGCTCTATAAGGCAAGCTTAGAAGTTGATGAGCAAGACGGGATCATTAGGCAATTGAAGAAATTGAATGCAGATTTAAGCGACAAAAATACTCTTTATCAAAAATATGCCCTCCTGTTACAAGCAAAAATACAAAAGGCCAGCCGGAGTCAGTTCGTAGCTGTGGAAAGAGAAAGAATGAACGGCATCCGTTTGATGAAAGAAGAACGAGAAATTAACAAAAGATCGATCGAGAAAGAGATTGAAAGCTGCCGTTTGGCTATGGAGGAAGAAAAACGGTCCGCCAAGAAGGCCATTGATCAAGAGAAAGAAAGATTCAGACAAGAAATCAGCAAGGGAAAACAAGCTGTCCAACATGAGAGAGAAAGTGTCGCCGTATGGAAAAGAAAATCCATGAATAGCCGAAACAGACTGTTAGAAATGCAGAAACTGTGCGATGACACTATCCAGAGGTTGGAGCAAAGCCAAAGTCAAAATGATGAATTAAAAGGAAAGGTGGCGGAAGTCGAACACTCACTTCGAATGTACTGCCGTAGGAATAACTTCGCTGAGATGCAGGAAAGAGAACGAGAGGTGGGTGTGTTACAAGCACGGATTGGGTCCCTCGAAGCAATTGTGGAGAATTACAAGGAAACAATTAATGTGTTCGAGGAAGCTGCAGCCGGAGGGGACACCTATTGGCAGAAGAGATTACGCGACGCTGCTCGAATGGTACAGGACAGAGACCAGTACTACGCAAACCTAATGGTGGACATACAGCGAGTCGCCAGACATGTAAATGATTTAGCTGTCGAGGCTGAAACACTCCGACCTTTTATAGCCCCGGGAATGGAAGAAGCTCCTAGGTTCCTCAAGCTGCTCAAGGCAATTGGAAAGTTAGGAGATAGAGCTAGAGTCTATCTATAGGACTCTGTGTTATATTTAGATCTTTTGTACTAGGGATCTTTACTTTGTAACACGAATTTTGTTGTAATCAAGACCCTTTAATTCCCGTGGAAGTAGTTCAAAAGGGTGATTACCAGCGGAATCAGTACCTTGTCTGCATGCATTCTTGCATTTGCATCATAACATTCGCATCATTGTACATGCATTTATTTTTTGCAACCATATTAACAATATGAATATTGTGGCATTATATGTAGTTAACCGCAATCATTCATCACCTATACTTTGCCCGGCTACAAAGAAAGCTCATGGAAGAAAGAATAATCAGTCTAGAAAGAGGGCAAAGAGAGCTCGAGACAAGGCTTGAAGAGGCCCAGAGAAGCCTTAGTGATCATATTACATGCAATCACAAACATCTATAGTATCCGACATAATCGCATTCTTTGCAAAAAGTCTTGGAAAACGAGTAGAAGGATAAAATGTTCAGAACTGAAGGTACCCGGCTCACTTCAAGGTTCAACCAACTGCACCAAACCAAGCTAGAAAGGTGTATATTGACCTGCGCAGAATGTCTTCCAGCTTTCAAATAGGGGCACCTGAGACTCAACCCCTCGATACTGAAGCACTTTATGAAGAAGAAGTGTCGGACCTAAACATGGTCGAAAGGATCAGGAGTGAGGTAGAAAAAAAGTGGGAAGAAAGATTTCGCCTCATGGAAGAAAAATTTAAAGCGTTACAATCAAATGAAGAATCAGGAAATGACGCTAGTGACCTAAGTTAGGTGTCTGATCTTGTCTTGCCGCCAAAATTCAAAACGCCAGAGTTCGATAAATATGATGGAACCACATGTCCTTCTGCACACATAACGATGTATTGTAGAAAATGGCAGCTTACCATAAAGACGAAAAGCTGCTGATCCATTGTTTCCAGGATAGTCTAACTGGAGCGGCGTTACGTTGGTACACTCAGCTGAGCAAGGCAAATGTCAAGACATGGAAAGATTTGTCTAAAGCATTTTCCGAGCAATACAAACATGTAACAGACATGATCCCTAGCAGAATTATGTTAGAAAATATGGGGTAAAAGTCCAATGAAAGCCTGCGACAATATGCCCAAAGGTGGAGAGAAGTGGCCGCCCAAATCCAGCCACCTATCCCGGAGCATGAAATCACGCCATTATTTGTCAATACTCTGAAAGGGGCACTCTTTGACCGCCTCATTAATAACACAACACAGTGTTTTGCCGACTTGATCAGGACTGGGGAGTCTCTCGAACTGGCAATTAAGAGCGGCAGAATTGATGGTAGGGAAGGGTCTCGAAAGTACAACAAGAGAAATGAAGTAAACACCACCAGCACCTATACCGCCCCGAAGAACTTCACAGTCTCACAGCCACAAGCACCTGTGGGAAAAACACAAAATTCAAATCAAAGAGATGAGAGAGTCACCAGAAAAGAGAAAGAGATGAGAACTTTCACCCCCTACCTGTTTCATACTTAGAGCTTTATTCCCAGTTGTATGAAGCAGACCTGGTCCGACCATATATCGTTACGCCCGTCAATCCGCCCTTCCCGCCTTGGTACAATCCAAGCACACATTGCGACTATCACGGCGGTACCCCTGGACATCCCACTGAGAACTGCCTTGCCTTCAAAAAGCTTGTGCAGAATTTAATCGATTCTGGGATATTGAAGTTTGAAGAGCCGAGTGTAGCCAACAACCCGCTACCCAATCATGGGAGCAGAGGAGTTAATGTCATAGAAGAATGCTTTACTAGGAGGATAAAGGATGACGTGTCAGAAATCAAGTCTCCTTTACAGTGGGTATTTCAACAATTATGCATGGCTCGTGTGATCAACAAAGGCATGATAATAAGGCAGAAGGAATGTGGAAAGTATTGCGAATTCCATCAGACTGAAGGGCATGATATCCAAGAATGTGAAGAGTTCAAGAAATTGGTGCAGAAGTTGATGAATGAAAAGCAAATTGAATTCTTTGAGGAGCCCATGGGGAAGGGATCAGACGTACACATGACAGATAGCCCCAAAGCTAGATACGGGAAGGATAGACCTTTTATCATCTCTCCCAGAACAGGAAATGCAGGTGTCTCCCAAGGAGAAACCAGCAAAATAAATCCCAAGATCATCATTTCAGCACCATCTCCATTCCCATTCAAACATATGCGACAAATTCCCTGGAATTATGCTGTAAATGTAACCACGCCCGAAAAATCAGAACACGATCAGGTGAAAGAGCCTACACTAAAAGACCAACAAAGCCTGAACGATGTGAACGTTGGTGAGGCAGGCCATTTCACAAGGAGCGGCCGATGTTATTCCTCTGAGGCTTTGAAAGCGGCTGAAAAAGATAGGGGGAAGAGTACAGCAGTTAGCCCTACACAGATATTTGGAGAAGAACCTCCCCAAAAGATAAATGAACCGGTAACTGAGGACCAGGCCAAAGAATTTCTAAAGTTCTTGAGACATAGCGAGTACAGTGTAGTGGAACAATTACGAAAACAACCGGCTAGGATCACAGTGCTGGAGTTACTCTTGAGTTCAGAGAAGCATCGGGAGACGCTATTAAAAGTGCTGAATCAAACTTTTGTGCCCCAAGGCATTTCTGTATCAAACCTGGACATGATAGTGGGGCATATTACTACCTATAATCATATCACGTTCAGTGATGATGAGATCCCGGAGGGAGGAATGGGATCAACCAAAGCCCTTAACATCACTACACACTGCAAAGGGTATGTATTACCAGGAGTACTGATCGACAACGGGTCAGCATTGAATGTCTTGCCTATGGTAACCCTGCAAAAATTGCCAATAGATGGTTCGCACCTAAAGCCCTGCCACAACTCGGTAAGAGCCTTTGATGGTACGCAAAAAGGAACAATGGGGAAAATTGAGGTGCCCCTATTGATCGGACCAACCGAATATGTGATCGATTTTGTGGTGATGGATATAAAACCATCTTACACCGCTTGTTGGGAAGACCGTGGATCCACTCCGCAGAGTTGTCCCATCATCATTGCATCAAAAAT